>CM064516.1:5488061-5993061 GCA_032716605.1 Paralithodes platypus
GTGCGTCTACTCTAGGCTTAATGTTATGTGAAAACAGCCTATTACTACCTATAACCGAAGATGCTTGGTTATGGTATGCAAAGTAAGGTGGTAAGAGAAGTTACAGCTTACGTTACTTTAATCAATAAATGTCAGGCACTCCTGCATGAAAGAAAGTGCACTAAAGTCCTTCAACACTAACAAGGAATCTTCTTTAAATGTTAGATGCTATAAAGATGCTCGTATCGGAAATGGAACCCAAAAAGGCAGGCAGCGGAACAATGCTCGTGCAGGCTATGCACACAAAAAGGCAGAATATATAATGCCGTCGGAGCCAAGAATATCCTAAACACAACAACAATAATAATAATCGCCACGACAATGCAGTATTCCTATCAACAAAAAGAGCCTAAGTCGTTTGTGTCTCAATACATCAAACTAGGCTGCGAAATGCTTGTGTAATCATAAATGGGTATGCATAAAAAGAGTAATTGGTTTAATATACTTAATGTCTACTATGATTGATAAAGTCTAGCTAGAGTCAATGATACGAGATACTGGTGCGCATGGCATGCCGCATAGCCTAGTGCAAATCTCAAGTCTGTGCGTCAAATATTACGTTATAGGGAAGGGTAGCTCTCTTGAGAAACCTTAATACCGAAGTATTATACGTTCTCCTGGCGTACCTCAAAGACAAACAAACGAGACTAGAACAGTGCAGAATGGTATAGGCAAAAAGCCCTCATTCGTGCATGCTCTATTCTCAATGGCACACAGACTAGAATTTACTCAATCAACTCCAGTTCTCAGGTATGTCGTGCCGCTTTTAACTAAAGCCAGCACTCATAGGAAACAATACCTTATAATATCAGACTCCTAGTCTAGCATTATCTAATCCAGCAGAACACTAATAATTAAAGGAAGCGGCAATATGAAAGCCAACCAATGCTTCGTGATCCACTTATCTTAACAACTAACATACATGGGTTATATCAGACCTTAACGCACAATACAACTGGCCAGTATGAAGCTGATTTTGCAGAGTTAACCAGAAGGGGTATAATATTAATAAAAGGTGGTGAAAGATATGGAAAATGAGAGAGATAGGCAGAGGAAAAGATTCTCAGGTGCGAGCGGGGTACAGGTAGAAAGGGAAAAAGATGGGTGCGTTCTAGAAACCAGATCTGAGGGAGAGAGTGGCGAGGAACTGTATATATACTCGCACCAGCTCGAGCCGCGTGGGAAAAAAGCGGTTACAAGTCCTCTAACCACTAGCAAGAGAGCTTGCAGCATGGTAAGGACCTCTCTCCACCAACCCCCGCGAACGAGGCAGCCAGCCGTGACGTCATCGAGCGGGACAAAAACACTACGCGCTCCCTCTCACTCTGTTCTACTCTCTCTCTCTCCCAGATCCCATCATTACTAGTTAATGATAAAACATATACTTTACAATTAAATATATAAAGCCTTGACATGGGTGAAAACAAAGAGCCTTTCTGGACTGCCCATGACACAAACTTTCACATGAAATAAAGCACACTCTAATACACAAACTGTAGCCCCATCCACTGCCCTGGCGATCCTAGCGGGTCACTGTAGGACAAGCCATGCGGTTCTAACGGAGTGGTTAACGTCACAAAGCTTATTTTGGCGACAGTTTTAACGCCTTACGAGCGGGCCCGTCAGTAACTTCTACTACCTGCCAAGCGGGTGGTTTTACCCTAAATGAGCTTATTTCCGTGCTCTTTTTCATGCTTAAACAAGAGCCAGAGCGTAATACAATTATGTATACCTGAAAGGGCGATAATTGAGCTTTCCAATGACACCAGAACCATTCTTCTACGACCAACGATCGTGCAAGACGAAGGAAAAATCCCTAAAATACGGTAATTTCCTTACATAATTCCCTGTGTAGCGAGGTAGTGAATGTGGATGTGTGTGGAGGGGACGTCAGTTACCGCGCGGGACCCGTGACGAACGGTCAGAACCGACCATACGCTCCTCCCACCGCTCGTCTCTCTCTCAGAGCCAATTATTGCCCAAAATTGCACACCGCCGTAAGTCGGTCCCCGCCACATATAGCCCTTTCTTCTCTAGACCGACTTAAGTCCGGTCCCGCCAGTTAAGGGTTAAGACTTCACACACTGTAAGATCCTTATGCCATGCCACTCTCTCTCTCTCTCTATATATATATATATATATATATATATATATATATATATATATATATATATATATATATATATATATATATATTGTGTGTGTGTGTGTATGAATGTATGTGTGATGATCAACAAATTGTTCTGTAATCCAACGTTATGTAGGCATGGAAGTATGGACAGTAGAGTGTGTAAAATTAAAAAATGTGGAAATAATATATGTTCCTACTTATTTTCCATCTACCTTAACCCTCGACCCCCCTCCCCCTCCACCCCCCCCCCCCCCCAACACTCACATACTCTCCACTTGCCATGTCTCTCTCCCTTCTTGCCCTTCATTCACTCATCCCTTCATCCCCATTACACTCACAGACACACACACACACACACACACACACACACACACACACACACACACTCACACACACACTCTCTCTCTCTCTCTCTCTCTCTCTGTAATACACTTTTTAAATTACTGGTATGCAATTACCTGTCAGTCCTCAACGCATTGTAAATAAACATAGTTGGGTTATATTTCATGGGGGTTCACGTACTCCGATATTTATTACATTATTAATTAAAATCAATACACTTTTACACACCAAGCCATGTTACAATGTAAAACTTGCAAAATAAACAAACATGTCGATCCTACTACCAACACATATCAGCAGCAGTTATTTTTCACAGTTACTATCATATTTATAATGTTACAAATTTCTCCCTCCTTGATTTGTTGTGGATTATAGTTGAAATTCGGACAGGATATTCTCCCAAAGCAAAACATAACGTGTTGATATTTAATTATTACGGTACTAATCCGTTCATTAACATTACATTGTTAGTGGCTTTGTCTTCAGATACTCTGTAATCTATGTTGTATTCCCATCTAATATGTCTTGATGTGGTATATCTTGCTACTATATAAACTAGATTTACGAACAAGGAACAATATTTAATATTTGTGTGTTACCGTACTTGCACTCGTCGTAACTTCCAGAAATCATGTGTTTTAGGATGATTTACGCCCAGCCAGCCAACCATCCTTTTCAAGTCATGGTATATGACCCAGAACTAAAATCGCGCGTCCGATGTTCGTAGCTTGGCAGTGAGGTTATTATGTCATATTAATTTGTACTGAAAGTAAATCAATGTTTAAAGGTAAGCTGCAGGGTCCAGGCTCTCCATGGTCGGTTTATGTCTGGAGCTGCCTGAAAAGTTCTAGATAAAAACAAAAAGGTGTTAGAGAGAGACAGGGAGGCTCTGGTGATAAGATCTGAGAGAGAGAGAGAGAGAGAGAGAGAGAGAGAGAGAGAGAGAGAGAGAGAGAGAGAGAGAGAGAGTTACAGTTAGAGAATGAGTGTGTAAGTGTAAGGTACTTTAATTCCCCAGTTTTCTTTCTCTAATTACGCCCCCCTCCCATTCCATTAAGGGAGCCCACCTCGCTTTTTATCTCTTTCTCTCCTTCTCTCTTTGGCTTGTATCCATTCGAGCCCATTCAGCCTACTGTTTTAAGACTTTTACCCCCATCCAGGTGCCAATATTTTCCTGGCGAGCGGTAACAAGTCAGCATATAATATACTGTATATTGTTTTTTTCACAGCAAGCTAAATTTGTACATTTTTCGATAGAAAAATGTCTCCTGCGAAGCCGGATTTCTCCATACAATGCTGGCTCGCTATCGCTCGCCAGGAAGAAATCGACACCTGGATGGGGATAAACGCCTTAAAACAGTTGGCTGAACGGGGCCGAGTTGATACAAGACAGGGAAAGAGAGAAAAGGAGAGAAAGATAAAGAAAGCAGGTGACCCCCCCCCTCCCCTCCTTCCTCCCTCACCAATATTTCTTCACCCCTCTCCTCTGGTCTTTATTTCTGGTCTTTATTTCTGATCATTATTTCTGGTCATTATTTCTGGTCTTTATTCCTGGTCTTTATTTCTGGTCATTATTTCTGGTCTTTATTTCTGGTCTTTTTTCTGGTCTTCATTTCTAGTCTTTGTTACTGGTCTTTATATGTGATATTTCTTTCTGATCTTTATTTCTGGTCTTTATTTCTGATCTTTATTTCTGATCTTTATTTTGTATCTTTATTTCTGGTCTTTATCTCTGGTCTTTATTTCTGGTCTTTATTTTTGCACCCCTCTCCTCCGGTCTTACTCCTTCTTGCCCTCATACACCATCTCCCGCGTATCTCTATTTTGATTCCCTGTCTAGTCGTTTTACTCCGATTCTTTCTTATGTTCCTTATTTTTCAACAAACAACCTTGCAAGAATCAATTGGTGTGTTGTTGCCTGATTTCCTTTGTATTTACCTCTTCTTATACTTACCATACTATCTCTGAATCCTTCCTCTTCTATTTGTCTTACTCTCTGATATTTTCTCATTTTAATGTTATTTTTCTTTTTCCTCTCACCGAGTAAACTTGGCAACTGTTACTTGACCCAGAAAATTTAGACCGAGGGTTGAGAGTTCTTTTTTGCACCACATTCCTGGACTATATTCTGGTTAGACTGAATTTGTGCATAGTTATGAGGTCACTGTACTCTAGTCGCTTGGCTCTAGTAACATGGGTTCGAATCCATCTACCTGCAAGAGAGGTTTCTGCCCAATACTTGGCAGCTGGGTTGAGCTGCAGGAGCTAAAGGTCCTGCTGAATCCCTTCGATTACCACTTCAGCTGCTCAGCAGGGAGTTGCCCAGGACAGAGAGACTCCCCCAAGCCGAACCTAGCCAAGGATCTGGAGGAATGAGCTGTCATAAGGAGAAGCCGTCTTCTGCAGAGAGCCAGCAGCACCATGCCCCTAGCCACAGACGATATGAAGGCCATAGGAATCAGTGAGGAGACAACCTCTCAAACTGGTCCCTAGTTCTCATTTGCCTTTATTCCACCTTGGTCAGTAGATCCTCAGATTCCGTTATGGCAGGCCAAGCCCATCACCTCATACAGTATATCCAGACTACAACGCCCTGTGAAGAATTCCTTTATTAAAACTCCCCCCATTGAAGGCTGGGCAGATACCGTGATAGTATTCTCCCTGCAGACTCCCTCATCTTGAAAGAATACACTCTCCCAGGTCAACAACAAAAGGACAAGGAGAAGAGCCGCTTAGACAAGAGAAAACATCTGGCAAGACCACCGTGCATCTGCCCCGAGGCTAAGAGTACCGCTGGATTGAAATAATGCAAAAGCGCATTTTTAGATAGATTTGTTTGAGAGGGAACAGTTTGTGAGTGCAGCCTGAAAGTTGTCGATGATGTAGATGTTACATAAAAATTATAACTCAAATGTTGCCCCGGGATATTTTTTGAAAGAACACCATGAAAGATGCACTCATGTGGATCCCATGGTACATGAGAGAATGACAAATGCGAGTTACTTTAACCTTTTCACGCATTTATGACGCAGAGGTTGCCAGAATAGCAATAAGAAATAGAGTTCTCTCACTCTTATAATTACCTCTCCAAAATTAGTTTTCTGCTCACAGCTAACTCGAAGACAACTGCAGAGGTTGAAGTAACTAAACTAAAGGTTTCTAAATACGAGTTACTTTAACATGATACGTGTGCCTTCTGAGGGTTCTGTAACGTTTTTGTCTTCATCACCGGATTAAAGTTCTATGAAACCCAATCCATGGTTCAATTTATAATGTGGGGCAGCAGATACATACTTTAAGGGGGTAGTGCTTGGTTTTTGGCCTATATATCCATTTAGGGTTAATTTATATTTTAGTTTGCTCGCTACACCTCCATCAAGCTTTAAAAAAAAAACAAGAACTCCTTTTCATGATAAATGTATACATTTTTCGGTAGAAATTTTTTCCGGTCGAAGGCCGATTCCTTCTAAAATTATAGGCTCGCTATCGCTCGCCAGGGAAAATATCGACACCTAAATGGCACGCAAGGTCTTGATATTGACAAAGACATGTGGTGAAAGGTCTAAAAATCGCCAAACTAATGGAACGAACGTGATAAAATCTCAAAGCTAATATGCTACACATGAGGGTGAAGGGGGTACAGAAAAAGCGGCAACCACCCCCCTTATAGCCTATAGTCTATTCGCTGTAAGTAGGCGAGAAATCATGACCTCTAACCTTTTTAACTCCAAAACTACTAAAGTAATCGAGCTAATGTTTCTACCATTTGGGAAGAGTCAGTCAAGGAATAGGTGTGAAAATGTACAGCCAATTTGCTCTAGCCCTTTTTGAGTTACAGAGGATAGAATTTATGATTTCTCGCCTACCTACAGCGAATAGACTATAGCTCACCTACTGTACCATACTGTATAGGAGGCAGGCACCAGACACACGTACTCTGTAATAGACTATAGCTCACCTACTGTACCATACTGTATAGGAGGCAGGCACCAGACACACGTACTCTGTAATAGACTATAGCTCACCTACTGTACCATACTGTATAGGAGGCAGGCACCAGACACACGTACTCTGTAATAGACTATAGCTCACCTACTGTACCATACTGTATAGGAGGCAGGCACCAGACACACGTACTCTGTAATAGACTATAGCTCACCTACTGTACCATACTGTATAGGAGGCAGGCACCAGACACACGTACTCTGTAATAGACTATAGCTCACCTACTGTACCATACTGTATAGGAGGCAGGCACCAGACACACGTACTCTGTAATAGACTATAGCTCACCTACTGTACCATACTGTATAGGAGGCAGGCACCAGACACACGTACTCTGTAATAGACTATAGCTCACCTACTGTACCATACTGTATAGGAGGCAGGCACCAGACACACGTACTCTGTAATAGACTATAGCTCACCTACTGTACCATACTGTATACAGGCGGCAGGCACCAGACACACGTACTCTGTAATAGACTATAGCTCACCTACTGTACCATACTGTACCATACTGTATAGGAGGCAGGCACCAGACACACGTACTCTGTAATAGACTATAGCTCACCTACTGTACCATACTGTATACAGGCGGCAGGCACCAGACACACGTACTCTGTAATCTACGATAGTAAAAAGGGTTAAGTAAGATAGTTTGAAGCATGTTGATGCTGGAGGCTTTCTTATACTGCATAAAATCATCTAATAGTAGCCAGAATATAGTTAGAAATACGTCGCCGATACAGAAGGGGTTATGATTACTAATCGACTATCTTAAATACTAGGTACATAATTATTGCCAATACCTGCATTAAAATAATAACTGAGGGTCGTTAAATAGGCTACCTTTATAAAATTAGAGATACTACTGAAGCATAACATGATTATCTGACTTTTCGACTTTATTAGATGCATTATTTGCGTTTTAGTTATTGTTTGATCTATTGTACATAAAAAGTATTGAAAATGTCACTCTTACTGTTAACAACATATTCAAACCAGTAGCCGTTCATTAGACGTACACTATATGTATATAAATACTGTATATTATTCAATAAATTATTTTCAAATGTAAATATATATATATTTTCCTCAGAACAATTCTCTATAACCTGAGACAAAATGGTGTTTCAACAAGTGTACACAGATAAATATG
Source organism: Paralithodes platypus (assembly GCA_032716605.1). Classification (NCBI taxonomy): domain Eukaryota; kingdom Metazoa; phylum Arthropoda; class Malacostraca; order Decapoda; family Lithodidae; genus Paralithodes; species Paralithodes platypus. The sequence continues at coordinate 5,495,735 of CM064516.1, forward strand.
TTCACGCGTGCGAGAGGGAGTAGCTTCAATGTTTTACCTGTATTTGACCAACTACTATAAATTAGCACTGTAACTTTATGCGTTATAAGTATAATACAATTATTGGTGAAAAAACCCATCCTCTGACGTTACATATAAGAGCTATAGATCCCGGTGATCAGTGTGAGATAAGAGATTTCTAGATCCCGAGAAAATGTGGGTTTGAGATTAAGGAAGCCAAGTTAACATGACGAGTAGGACAGTGATGGTTAGAGAGAGAGAGAGAGATATTGTAATTGTCATCATTACTACAAATTTGCATTAACTAGTTAATATGCATGCCAGGTAGTACTGATCAATAATATTGGTAGAAGGAATATCACTGCTGCATCTTTTTCAACAAATATTCTACATCAAAATATGTCCAGTTAGTAGCGAATGGGTGTTAATAATTTAGGGTTTGCTGGGAGGTTGGTAAGCAGCAATGGACCGTTCCCTATATATATTTACAGTATTGATTACACAATTGTAGTTTTTGTCATTGAATCTCTAATTTAAACAAAAATCGTATATATTCTGTTAATAACTTCCCTGCGCAAATTAGCGTGTATAGGGGGGGGGGGGGGAGGGTACCAATATCTGACTGCCTGTTACATTCATTACCTCATTAAGTTAATTAATCTTGCACTGGCCATTATAACAATAAAACATGAAATGGAGTTTTGTCTTATTCACTTTGGCCACTAGAGGATTGTAGTTGTTGTCGTTCCCTAGGCTGCCTGGCCGAACAGCCCCGACTAGAGGATTGTTAATCCTTTTGGAACGGGGGCTTCTATAGGGAAGAATTCGCCCAGGCGGCTATTTTCACACTAATTCCGCTCAATATATGTTGCCTTACCGCCATATCCATAGCCCTGAGCAAATTGGATTAGCTCCAATGAAAGGATTGATTCGAGTTCTCCCTATAACAGTCACCATCCCCTCCCTACCTCCTTACACCACCCAGGAAAATTGATTGATACTTTGCTTGTTTCATCGCTAAACCCCACTTTACATTCGCTAGCGAATATATGCAATTTTCTGCTTCACTTCCACTCGCGATAACTGGATGATATATAATGATATTTTATCATATTTTGTATTTGCAAGACGGCATGAATTGTTTAAAGAAAGATGAAAACAAAAAACTCATATTCGTAACGGGTATATAATAGGGTGACCGGTCAACTCAACCAGTAGACCATTTCAACCAGTAGCTCTCAAGCAGTACCAAATCAACCAATACGGTTAGGTTAGGTTAGGTTAGGTTAGTACTATATTTTGGCACTGGTTTGGTTGGTCTGGGTTAATTTGGCACTGGTTGAGAGCTACTGGTTGAAATGGTCTACTGGTTGAGATGACATGGAACCGGTATATAGCTATCACAATTACATAGAGACGTCATTGATTATTTGACTGTTTGTTTTACTGTATTAGATGTAACCAATGCACTAAGCACACTGACATAGTATGGGTGGCAAGCTTAGAACCTCTTGGAAGCTTCTGATAACAAGCGAGGCAGGTATGTGCAACCAACTCGGCCCGTAATACTATAACATACTGTATATTTATGTACGTTGGCTGCAGTGTATGTCTTTTATATTGAACGAATAGATAAATCGGCCGCAGCGAAGGGGTCAATAATTGTGGACAGGTCTGTGATTTAGGGTTTTGGGGTATGTAGGCCTAAATGTATGTGGTAGAGATATATAGAAAGGGAAGCTGAGAGCTTTGCTAAAATAAAATATTAACTTTTTTCTTTCCTTTCCAAATTTCTAACACGAGGGAATGACATCAAACTTTACAGGGCCCAGTGCACTAATAACGTATCACACATTAAAGTACACCGACAGTTAAATTAAATGTTCCTGCAATTATTTACAAATTCAGATATCATTTGGCCAGACTAATTGCGCTATAACAATTTCAGGTTACTGGAAGAGCTCAATATATTCATGGAATAAATGTGCGTTTTAAATAGCCATTACACACACACACACACACACACACACACACACACACACACACACACACACACACACACACACACACACACATACAGTGTAATGTAGTCAGATAGGCTTGTAACTCCGCTCACCATTTGTCATTTTCTCTCTCTCTCTCTCTCTCTCTCTCTCTCTCTCTCTCTCTCTCTCTCTCTCTCTCTCTCTCTCTCTCTCTCTCTCCTATGACTGATCAGGCCGGTAACTCGAAGTAGTACATCATTACAGTCAACTATATCGCACAAATACACGTGAACTACTAAATGTGTTTTTACTCCCAGCCGGACTCGAACCACCGACAGTCAGGATGAGTGTCTATGCTTGTGGTGTAGTGAATTAAAACACAGGCACAGGTTCTGACTGTCCGTGGTTCGACGAGTCCGGCTGGGAGTATAAAAACATCATTAACCCCTTCTGTACCGGTGATGTACTTTTCATTATATTATGGCAATATATTAGACGATTTTGTTCAGCTTAGGAAGGACGTCTACCCATAAAAAGGCTACAGACAATCTCAATTAATCCTTTTAGCTACCATATATTCTTCCTAAACTTCATAAAATCGTCTAAATGTACCTGAAATCAAATAAAAGACATCGTCGGTAAAGAAGGGGTTAAGGTATATGGAGGATTGGGAAGAGGAAATAAATGGGGGACGAGACGAGACAAGAGAGAGAGAGAGAGAGAGAGAGAGAGAGAGAGAGAGAGAGAGAGAGAGAGAGAGAGAGAGAGAGATATTCATACCACACATAGGCTATCAACAGTTTTGTGAATGTAGGCCTAAAATAATTCAATAGATGGACAATGGGTTATTATAAAAAGTGGAAAGAAATGGAAGAGTTAAATGGCTGACCTTCAATTCTCCAACTGTCTAGAAAAGTGTGTTTTAACGAACTTGTACAGTATATGTGTGTACTCACTACATTATACTATCTTACTTTACTAAATACACACACACACACACACACACACACACACACACACACACACACACACACACACACACACACACACACACACAGCCCGTAGCCTAGTAGGTAGAGCTCTCGTCTCACACACGAGGGGTCGGGGGTTCAATCCCCGGCCGGGCGGAGACAAATTGGGCTCGTCTCCTTTCATGTGTTAGCCTCAGTTCACCTAGCTGTAAATAGGTACCTGGAATAAGTGGACGACGTTGTGACGTCCCATCTGGGGTTGGCAAAAATGGTACAAGGCGAGATGGGTATCATGTGGTTCACCTAAGCTGATGGCTACCTAAGCCTTCGGGCGAGACGGTACCGTCTATAGTGAGAATGGTACCATACAGATCCACCCTAAGCCTTCGTTTCCGATGTCGCCAATTGGCTAAAATACAGACTACACACACATCCACAGCCATTCCAACAGTACATAAAAACACTTAACATGCATTTCACGCAATACATTCCCAGTTAAGGAGGCGCGATAATAATGAGCTTAGCTCGCACACACACACACACACACACACACACACACACTCACGCACACGTGTGGCACTCGCCCTCCCTTCCTCACTGGTATCGGTGCTTTATCTAAGTTTATACTCGCCCATCCACACTCTCACTCTCTCTCTCTCTCTCTCTCTCTCTGTCATATTTGTCGTAGATTATTAATGTTCTATCATGTTTTACGTGTTTTGTTTCTATATACACTTTGCAGTAAATTAATTCGTTCTTATACTCCTTTTTCTGTACGTTACCGTACTTGATAATTTTCCTTTAAATTCAAATCCCTGGCGACTTCAGAGTGTATAATATCTAATGATGAGGAAATGACTGACACCATAATCTAAATCTTCAATTACAATTAATATTCCAGTATGTAGTAAAATGTTAAATATACCCGATGTACAAAACATTTCCAGTAGTGTAAATATCGAAATTATAACAACTCCTACTTGAGCTCAAAGTCTCATTTCCACTTCAGTTGTTGTATTAATCTATTGATATCTGTGGTTGTAATAATTATATTAACCCCTTCTGCACCGGCGACGTCTTTTATTCGTGCTCTATTTAGACGATTGTGTGCAGTTTAGGAAGGGTCTGAGGAAGTAATAATGGATGAGTGAGATAGTTCGAACCCTGTAATTGCTGAAGACCCTATATAAGCTGAATATAATCGTCTATTAGTAGCCAGAATAATGACGCCGCTGGTACAATCGGGGGTATTAAGTGTTGTCATAGATTCCAGTGGTCTTCGCTCAAAAAGTTTTATTGATATCTTTATAGTTACTGGGAAAAGTGCTTATCCCTCAGAGTATTAGTCAGTGTCCGAAACTTTGTGAAATATCTGACAACACTTTTTAACCTCGACCGTGCAGAAGGAGTTAATCATAACACCGTCTTCTATGTGATTTTTGATAGATTAAATATGAAGTAGTTACGAACCCGTTATATTATGTATTCTGTAATTAAAGTGTTCAAGTTTTTAATTGGTGTTTCCTTCAAATAGAAAAGTACGGTTCTTAATACGAATATAAGACAATTGGAGGAGCCCCCTGAGAGAGAGAGAGAGAGAGAGAGAGAGAGAGAGAGAGAGAGAGATTGGCTACCAGAATATATTAATTTTTTTATTTATTTATTTTTATATATTATACTGTTTGTTTTATTGTCATATTGTCAGTCGACTTAATTCCCGAGAAAGGGTGGCCATTAATATTAGGGGTTTGTCACGAATTGCTAGGTCAACTTTCCCGGGCTTCACATCAACCAATAACATTTTGACAGCGCAAGGTAGATTCGCCGACAACAAATAGAAGGTCCCGCCCCTTTCCCATTGTTAAGGGGAGACTTCCACTTGAGGGATACTGTTCTTGACCCCTTTCTCCCTCATGGTTAGCCCCATTGCTCTTGATATCTTAGGACGTTCGCCCCATTATTTTGGCGATTTTAAGAACTTGCCCCATTTCTGTCAATTTTAAGACTTTTCGTGCCATTTAGTTGTCGATTTTTTCCTGGCGAGCGATAGCGAGCCTGTAATTTAGGAGGAATCGGCCTTCGGCCGGGACATTTTTCTACCGAAAAATGTACAAATTTATCTTGAAAGAGGGTCTAGGGGCTGTAATGTTAAGCTTGATGGAGGTCTAGCGAACTAACTAAAAACCTCCCCTTAAGTACGCCATTATAGATATACAGCCGAGCGACCATTACTAGCATTACTGTATGTCCACTAAACTTTATATAATGGCTACCAGAACAGGAGGGGGGGGGGGGGGGGCTAGCAGGTGGAGTGGTTTAAAGGGCAAGGTTGTTTTTTCTGGCTCCCCATCTCCCCCATGTTTAAACCCATTATTTTTGAGATTCTAAGACGTTCGTCCCATTAGTTTGGCGATGTTAAGATGTTTCACCCCATTTCTTTGTCAATATTAGGACCTTTCGTTACATTTAGGTGTCGATTTTTCCCTGGCGAGTGATAGCGAGCCTGTAGTTTTAGGAGGAATCGGCCTTTGGCCGGGACGTTTTTCTACCGAAAAATATATACATTTATGTCGAAGGGCGATCTAAAGGGTATTTTTTTAAGCTTGATTGAGATTTTTTGAGGAAACTAAGAAATTTATAAATACATAGATAAATAAATAGAATAAATCCTAAACCCTACCCCCTTAAAGGCCCTGTACAGTGTCTCGGCGAAGGCCTGTGATGCAACAGAGGTTAGAACCAATCAAGACTCGAGCCAGTAGAGTTTGTGAGGTTGGGTTGTCAAATTTAAATGCCTAGACCACAAACAAAATATTATAATACTAATACTAGTAATAATAATAATAATAATAATAATAATAATAAATAAAACTAATTAATAAATTATAAAATAAATAAAGTAAAATACATACTAAATAAATAGAGAAGTATATATACAGTATATATATATATATATATATATATATATATATATATATATATATATATATATATATATAATTATATACCGGTATATATATATATATATATCGTCCTTCACCAGTTATTTACGAAACTGGAGGGTGCTGGTGCGATGTCTGGCATTCTCGTGAAGTTTTATGTTAGTAAAGCCAGGTAATAAATTTTCTTTAATACCTACGAGGTTGAAAGAAATGGCAATTTCTGCGTTGGAAATTTTATTATTCAAAGTTTCCAGGTCTCTGATGAGTTTTCGCTGGGTGGCAGGAAGTAGATGAATGAGATGAGCAAAATTCATGGTGGTACAGGGTTACATAAATGTACATGATGATACAGGATATATGACGCGTTTCACTGGACAACCAGCATTATCAAGTAAGGGTAGAATGATATAAATGTGAATAGGGGGGGGGGGATAGAATAGGGGGGGATGAAAATAGAGTTTATCAGTGGATAAAGAAGAATAAGATTAGAAATATGAAGTAAAGTTGGAGATTAAAAGATAGTGGGCCGTCCACTTTGCTATTCTTGGTTAAGACTTAAATTATATTTCATATATATTCCGTGAGCAGAACATACCACCAGCTTCATGTTTATGTTCCCTTTTTTTATTTCCTACCTCCATGTTTGCACTTTGTTTTTAATTTTGCATTTGTTTGTTTTCATATGCATTGTAGCATCGTTCCGGTGTTATAATTATTTATTTTGTGTTGTTATTACTCTTTGGTGTTTTGATAAGTTGTCTTAAAAACTAAAAAAGAAATATAATTATATTTATTTTCTTTTATTGATTTACTTTTTTTTTTTTTTTTTTTTTTTTTTTTTTTTTTATTACAGGGACGAATTCATTGTAATTAGCATGATTTGTCATAGAGAGTGAGAGTGAGAGAGAGAGAGCCCCCCGGAACTTATCCCGCAAGGCTCTCTCTCTCTCCATCTCACCGACCAATGACAAGCGAGTATTCATGCGTCAGTCATTTTTTGCGACCCTGGCTCTGATTGGAGAATTCTCGACAAGTGGGTGTTTTTAGCTTAGCTAACTCAATTTTTCTCATGTCTTACATCATAATTATTGCTTTCATTCATTCTGATTTCATCCATTTATTTTAATCATTCATTCACCTTAGATTATAACTTATTATTTTTGTCAGAGACGGTACAGAACTTAAATATATACAGTGTACAAGGGACATTTTTATTGCTTTATGGATTTTTGTTTATGAATATTTTTTGTTTGTTAATTATTACATATTTAATATTTCACTCATTCATTCGATTTTTGTTTATGAATATTTGTTGTTTGTTAATTATTACATTCACTCTTTCATTCTTTCCACTTTCCACTTTCCCATTCAATCATTGTGGCTTCACTCATGCTATCACTCATTATTACTTTAGAGTATGATATTTTTGTTGGAGACAGTACATATTTAACAGAGGTCATGCTAGTATATACAGGGACACGACAATGTTCATACACATGGACATATTACAAGGGACTTTTTTTTTTTTTTTTTTTTTTTTTTTTTTTTTTTTTTTTTAGTTCATTCATTCATGTTTCATTTGTTCAGTCTATCATTCATTAGTATTTAGAGTATAATATTTTTGTTGGAGACAGTACATACTTAACAAATTCATGATAACATATACAGAGACATCTAATAATATTCATAATTACAAGGGATTTTTTATTTTATTTTATTTGTTTATTCATTCATTCATCATTCGTTTTGCATACTTAAGCATTCAACTTTACTGAATTGTACTTATTTTGCTAGTTTGTTAGCGGCTTTCAGTGTTCATACATATATTGGGTTTGGTTCTTGATTTAAGTTGGTTATTATTGAAGGGGGAAACCATGAGTGTTTCCTAATTGGTCTGTTCTCTACTATGGTTGCATAATTTGGGTCATTTAATCTTTCTAACGTAGACCATATATTTTTTGTTCTTCTAAATAGTTTGACATTCATAGCCTCTGTCTTAGCTATTTCGTGCAAACTGTCTGGTGTTTCTGTTGTATGGATATCTTTCATTAAGTGCATATCTGAGCGCTTTATTTTGTATCCGTTGCAGCCTCAGTGTTTGTGTTTTGCTTAGGGTGGATAATGGTGCAGCTGGATATTCCAAGACAGGAAGTACTAGAGCTTTTACTAGGTGAGTTTTTATTTTTTCTGAGAGGTCACCAAATCTGTAAAGTTTTCCTAGGGATGCCTTTCCTTTGTTAATTAAACTTGTCACATGTTTTAGTATGCCTCCCCTAGTCAATTTTAGTCCCAGTGTTTTCCCTTCCTGGTGTGTATCTAATAAATCTCCTTCTACAATTATGTCATCTTCTTTTGAGGTAGCAATTGGAAGTATGGTAAATGTTGTCATATTGGTTTTTTATTTTCCATCTCTTTTCGAATTCGTTTATTTTATTGATTTCTAAGCCTACTTTTTCCGCCATAAGTCTTCGTGATTTGCCTGGGTATGTAATTATCTGGGTGATGTCGTCTGCATATTGAATTGTAGTGCAATCGATAGCAGGTAGTGGGAGGTCCATGGTATATATTGTGTATAATATTGGGGATAATATGCTGCCTTGTGGGACACACCACTGAGTAGTTGTATTGGTGGGCCTAAGTGGTTTTTAATGCGGATGTGTGCCTTTCTATCTTCTAGGAAATCACACAATATTGACTCAATATGGCTTGGCAGATTAAGTTGTAGTAGTTTATATTTCAGGCCCATATGCCATACCTTGTCGAAGGCTTTACTTACATCTCTAAGAATTACGTGACATTGATTATTCCTGGCCTTTGCTTGGGAAACAGTTTCATATATGATTGCTGTGGCTGTATTTGTGCCTTTTTTGCTGACGAAACCATGTTGAACTAGCCGGGATAAGGTCATTCATGTTTAGATGTATATTTAGCCTATTATAAATGCATTTTTCAAGTATTTTGCCTGGCACTTCCAGTAGCGATATAGGTCTGTAGTTAATTGGGTCATATGGTGACTTGCCTTCTTTGGGTATTAGGTTTACAGCTGTTTTAAATTTGTCAGGGAAGTATCCTAGGGAAAGTGTGGCATTAAATATTTGTATTAGTGTTAGTATTGCTTGCTCAGAAGACTTGGGAGATTATTATTTTATTAATGTTGCTCCGTCCAGGGGCTTTGTTTTTCATATTTTTTATGATATTTTTTATTTCATGGATATCGATTGCCCTTGTGGTTGCGTTCTGATTATTAAAAATATTTAGGTTGATGGCTTCATTAGGTAGTGTTCTATTTAGATTTCTTTGGATAAAGTTTCTGACCATGGTTTCGTTGTCTTCATCGAACTGCTCATTCTCTTCATCAGATATTTTGAATATATCTCCCCATATTTCACGAAATGTGGCTTCTTTACCTATATTGTCATATACTTTCTTGTTGTCTTTGTTTAGTATATAATTAGTTGGATCATTGCTAGAACCGCTAAGTTGTTTGATTTTGTCCAAAAAGCTTTTGGATCTCTATGCTTATTTGAAAGGTCTTCGAGCTGATTCTCTCCCAATTTCTGTCATAATTTATTTTACATTCATTTCTTAATTGCTGTTGCAGTAGTCTAAATCGATATATAAGTGTCTGTGCCATCCTCCTATTATAGCGTTTTGCATGATAGCCTGGTATTCTCTTTGTATTCTTCTTATTTCTGGAGTTATTATGGATTTGTTTATTGTGATTGTGTTAGATGTAGGGATTGTGTTTTCCATGCCAGTTGTTATTGAGTGGTACCAGTTGTCTAGTGCAGTGTCTATTTCTTCTTCTCCTCCTTCGCTAAGATCAAAGTTGTATCTATTTAGTTCTAAGTCTACCGTTTCTCTAAAGTTGTCCCAGTTCACATTATTCATGTTTAATTTGGGGGTGCTGGGAATGGTGATTTTTATCGGCAGTGATCGTGAATATTATGGGGAGATGGTCAGATGTTGTGATCGGGCCACATTCAATTCTAGAATTATGAAATGCTCTGTTATTTGTTAGTATGATGTCAGGGGTAGTACTTCTGTTATGCGAAAGGTATGTTGGGAAGTGGGGGCCTAGGTGTACAAGGCTATTTTGGTTAATAAAACGGGCTAGGCCCTCCCCTACTGCATTATTTGAGTTATTTCTCAATAGGGTATGTTTTGCATTGAGATCACCTAGAATGTAAGTAGGTAAATTATTGTATGCAAGTCTATGTATATCAGGGAAAGGAAGGTAGGGGCGTCTAGGGGGTAGGTACATGGTTGCAAAATTAACTGGTCCTAAGGAGGTCTCGATTGTAATGCAGAGAGTGTCAGAAATAAAGTCATCATACAGCTTATATTTAAGTGTGTTTTTACAAGAATGGCACTGCCATCATTAATTTCATTTGAAGAGTTCTTTGAGTGGGTATGGTATCCATTTATCTTTATTGTTTCGTTATTTGTATTGCTGTGGCTATTAATTAAGATTATATCAGGGTTGATTGATAGAATATGTATTAGTTAATTCGTCTTTCTTATTCTGCCAGTGTAACACATTATGTTGTATTATTGTTAGCTTGTTAGGGTCTCCTATGGTCTGTTGTTTTGTCCCTTGTTGTGTCTTAGCACCGACTTCTTTATATTCGGACTGGCAACTGGTACGTTATGTATTGTTTCATATTCACTACTATCATCAAGGGTATAGGCGCCTGACTTAATGTCATTTTCTAGTGCTGATTGTTGCACATGGTGATAACGGATTAGGTCAGAAGTAAAGTGATGGTCTAGTAGTCCATCCTTTATGTCTTGAATAACTTGATGGGCTTCCTGGTAGTTTTTCGTTCTTGTAAATCTCACTCTTACTTGCCGTTGGCTGTGCCAGTTGATGAGTTTTTTCTTATTCATATTATTTGGCGCGTTTTGGTCACTGTGGTATATTTTGATGTGTAACTCTTTTATAAAGGCTTCCTTTTCTTGTACTGTCATTGTTTCCATTCGGCGTGTCACGGTGTTTTCTTGAGATATGCTGTCAGAGTCACTCAGAGTTGCTTCTTCGGTTTCTTGTTCATGTGACTCATCTAAAGTAAGGGGGCTCATGGGGGTCTCTCCTGTTTGGCTGATGGTGTCTTCAGCTTGATTTTGGGTCGGAATGTCGTTATGGGTTTGTTTCATGATATTCATGGTTTCTTCGCCGCTAATGTTTGAGAACAAGTCATTTGAAGGTGGGTTGTTTGGGAAATTCATTTGGGAATATCCATTTTGTTTCAGCATGCTGTTTAGTTCTGTTGCATATGATCCGGGTCTTGCCATGTTATGTAAGTGGGCATGCAACATACATGCTAACATTGTACTGGCTGTGTTCGGTTTTATGTCTACTTGGGGTATTGTCTGAGGGTTCATTGTTGCCGATGTTGCTGCATTCTGGTGACCGGCTGCTTGACTGTAGGTTTTATTGGCATGTACTGTTTTTTGATGCCTCTTGTTTCTCCTTCCTTTTCTTTTTGATTGCTTGCTTCCGGACTTCGCACTTCATTGAATTTGTCCTATGATCCTGAAGGCAGTTTACACATTTTTTGACTGTTGCAGTGCAATTCTTCCAGGTGTGACCTTCCTGAGCACATTCTGAGCAAAGTTCGTATTCTTTTTCCTTGGGGCATTGATTGGTGTGATGGCCCTCGACTTTGTGGCATCTGAAACAGTTGGTGAGAGGAATAAAGTCTTCCTGTCTTATTTTCTCATGTGGTATGCTTAGGTTAAACATGAGCATGCCTTTCTGAGTGGCTGTCTGTGCATTGTCCACACTTTCAAAAGTTATTTTTAGTGTGCGGCTTTTGTCAAATTTATAGACGGCATCCACTTTTCCCTGAGCCCAGACATTTTTCTGTTCTATTTGCTCTTGTATCACCTGTTCGTTGTTCAGGTAAATTAGGTCATGAATATTGAATATAATAACTGATCTTTTTGCTGCAAGCTCTGGAGGTAGAATTGGTGTGTACCCTGCTGCATTCAGTTTAGTGATGGTGTCTCTTGCAAAGATTTTGTCTTGATCAATATCATTTGCTGTAATTACAACAAATCCTGTGTCTGAGATGTATATATTGGTAGCATACACTCCTTGTCGTGATAAGGCTTCCAACAGTTGGACCCTAGCTTGTTGTTTGTCACCTGGGTGAGAGTATTTTATTCTTGTCCTCCCCATTGTTAATGTGGTGACGTAGGGTTATACATGTTAGGTTAATGTCTGAATTTACTAGATTCTTAACTGTGGTTATATTTAGCAATTACTTTAAATGGAGAATGTTCTTGAGGTGATGAGTTTATAATTCACGCTCAGATGATGGATAGGTGAAATTGTGGTTAGATTTAATACTTCATAAATTCAACACTCGACTCTCGCCAGCAAGAAAAAAACCTACCTAAGACTGTCAGCTAAAGAGGCACCGATTACACCTCCCCCCCCCTCTGAAAAGGGGGGTGTTTCTTGGGCAATACAAAGGGGGGGTCGAAAAGCCTGCTTTCAGTCTGCCCCCGAAGGGGGACCTAGCACTAGATTACCATCTACCCAGATGGTAAGGAGACGGGTTGCCTACCCTGTTGATTCCTGTAACCACCCTCTAAGGGGCCCCCTCGTGGCAATGCCTTCAGGGTTCAGCGTCGGAATACAACAGGGGACTCTAGGTGGCGGATATTGCTGGCAAGAGTGGAATTGCTGTAGATATAAAAGAAGAAATATCAATTTATGTTAGGCTAAATGATTATAAAAAGATTGAATATTTACTTTACTTTATTATTAATCAAATCAAGTAGTAAATTGAATGTTAGTTAAATAATATAAATTACTTTAATGTTTGAAAATGTAGAAATGATTAAATTTACGTTAAGTGTTAGAAGTAGATTTACTAGGCTCTGATTGGTCAAATGTGGTAAAATCTCTAGTCTCGTCTCTCATCTGAGGGAGAGAGTGGCGAATAAGGACAAAGCAACATATTTATACAAAATTCGAGGATCAAGAATAGGTAGGTGGGCGGAGCTACTGGGTGTGGGGTGGCTGTTCATTGGTGGAAGCCAGTCTATTCGCAAGACGGGCACTAAATCTTATCGGTGGTTGGTTGTTGGCTGTGGGTGGCTGTGATTGGTTGGTGTTGTCAGTTGTGTGCTGAGGGCGGAAAGGTAAGGGAGGGGGGCACAGGGCGAGAGGAACGAGGGCAGTATGCCTGTAGCGCTTGCCTGAAGGAAGAATTTGAAGGACTTGTGTTTGGTTGTTGATGCTGGGGTTGAGCGTTTGGATATATAGAGCTTCTAAAATAGCTAGTCTTCTGGGGTCTGATTCTTTGTCGAGTATGGTAGTTTGTTTGTCTAGGTCGGCGCGAGTTAGGGCAAGATGGTGGGGGCTTGATAGTGATCTTTTATAGCGCCAGATTGAAGGTGGAGGGTTAGTCGACGGGAAAGGCGAGTCTGTGTCATTCCAACATAGGATAGGGGTCCACAGTCCCCAGAGGTGCAAATATGCTGGTATATCACATGATCGTCTTTCGGTTGGTTGGTGGAAATGGGGCGGTTACGGAGGACAAGGTTGGAGGTCTTAGGAGATTTGTAGTAAATAATGAGTTTTATTTTATTGTCAGGGTTGGTGGGGAGGACGTTTTTGTGAATTATTTCTTTCATAATGGATTCGTCTGTTGTGTGGTCGGAAATCTGTTACCTGGCTATACTAATATATATATATATATATATATATATATATATATATATATATATATATATATATATATATATATATACAGTATATATATATATATATATATATATATATATATATGGTAAAAATGGCAAGCATCAGATATCAATAGGACATGCAAAATATAACACATACACTGAGAGATGTAATTAATGATGAATGAACTCCTAGATAGACTGAATTATATGGGGGATTAGCTAGAGTCACTAGAGTTTAGTGAACTTTTATATTAAGCAGAGCGCTTCACCTATAGGTATGCAGCAATTTGGTAACTTAGTAGTAAGACAAACGTGTAACCTATAGATGAATAATTATGTTATGGATAGTGTGTGAGGTTTGAATTAATTGGCAAACTGATATTATTTAGTTATAGTAAAGGGGACCTGAAAGCCAGGCCTCAACTATTTGGAAAGCGTCTCTATATACAGTATAGCAGTAATAGCTAACGTAGCAAGCTACCAAGAGGCCAGGGAACACTCTAGGTCACTACCTGAACAGAATTACTGTCAGGTAATATAGGGCCAGGGAGGACCTAGATTCTTACCTGTCCTGGATTAGCCGCTGCAAGTAAGGCAGGTCGGGTAACACTGCAGGAGGTCAGGAAACACTCAGTAGAGCCAGGGAGCACATATGGGGCCAGGAAGCACCCAAATCTCAGGAGGGGGAGGTGAGATACCTTTCCTTACCTGGTCTGGGTACTTATCTACTTTCTAGGTGCTCTACGTTCCAACTGAGGTACAGGGAAAAAGGACACTTTATAGTTGGTATAGATGGAGCCAATGTGTCGTTTTGGTCTCGGTGATGGAGGGCAGGGGGGAGAGTTGTGGAAGGGCCCTCATGATTCGCCGCCGGATGCCTTCCAGGGACCAATTCGAAGGGCGGCTGGTGGGTAACGTCACAGCGTTCTGATTGGTGAGGGTGGCGGTTGGGTTGGCCAATCCTGGGCCGAGCTGGGCTGGTGACGTCACATCCGGTCTCTCTGCTAGGCGCTACCTCCTAGGCGGGGGGGTATCTGTTGTTGTGATTGGGGTATCTGTTCTGTTAAGAGGGGGAACTGTATGGTTTTGAGGCAGTTCTCTATGGTAGTTTACCGAGTTATTTTTGGGAGGGATAACTGTCCCAGATTGTGAATAAGCAAGGTTTACTTGTCTCCGTTGTAGTATAACAGCTGCATTATATATTACTAACCCTCCCGCATTCTTACGACGCGATCGCGTCATAACACCACCCCTCCAAGAGTGGTCGTATGACGCAATCGCGTCATAATGCCACCTGTAAGTTAGAAATATTCGCCAAAAATAAGTTTATGACTTGATTTTGAGGCAATTTGGACTGGTAAGTTAGGCATCAGTAAGTTACAAAAGGAAGTATCTAGCAACCCCATAGCGTCCCTCTCTGAGGAGCCCGGGCCTTTGTAAAGTCAGTAGTTTCCCGGCCCCCAGAATGTGAGGCAGGGTCCCGGCCCTTTAAATTCTTGGCTCCCTCCCTCTGGCCCACCATGCCTAGCTATAGGCAGGCAATTATGGATTATTTCATCTACCCTGTGAAAGTGATTAGTGAATAATTCGAATTATATATGTATATAAGATGTTACTTGTGACTTTTGGTGACTGAGGGGAGTGAATCTTGGTTAACCCCTTGAGTATTGATGCAGTTTTGTCTAGGTATCATTGATGACTTTACACTATTTTTTGCTTGAAAGACAAATATATTTACCAACAAATACTGCCTACGAAATAAATACATTATAATCACAAAGATGTCACAGGAATGCTTACAGGAAGCTTACAGGAAGTATGGTAAGTACTCTATGGAATTTTAGTTATATTACAGTATATATTATATATATATTACATTTATATACAGTATATAACAGCCCCAAGGTCCCGAGCAAGCCCAAGGCCCATAATCGAGTATTTATATTATTATTATATTTTTATTTTATTTATTTTATATATATAGTATAATATATAATGTATATATATATATATATATATATTTATATATATATATGTATATATATATATATATATATTATATATATATATATATATATATATATATATGTATATTATATACCGGTATTATATAATATATATATATATATATATATATTATATATATATATATATATATACCAGTATATATATATATATATATATATATATATATATATATATATATATATATTACTTTGTTTGTGTGTACAATAGAATTATTTCTGAATTTATTACTTGAAGATAACCTGGCTTTCTTGTTTTGTTTTTTCATTCAACCCAGGAGCCATTTCCCTTCTCGTTGGAAAGGGTTGTGGCCCTACCAGGTAAGTAAAATTGACAACCTTCATGACTGACATGTGTTTTACGAACATTATACAATTATTGGCAAGGTAAATTATATAAAAGTGTTGTATATTGTGGCAAAGATAAAAAAAAAAAAAAAAATTTTTATGAACATTCTCATATATTGACATAACAATAACAATGCATGGAAACAATTGCGCATAGCTCGCGAACCAATTACGCTATATTATTTTGGTTTTCACCATTAGAAAGAACATAATATTCCGATTACGGTGATATAAACAGTTATATACGTATCTGAGCAAATAAAGCAACGCTGAGGTGGGGAACAGCTCGGAACCCGGCTAGCGTCGGCGGAACGGAGACGAGTGAAGCGTAAATATTCGCATTTTGGCTCTTAATTTCAAATATTCATAGAGCAAAAAGTATTTGTCGTAGGTGCTTCTAGTTTCTTTTATTCTCTTCAGCATTATCTGCCGTATTCATACAGCCTAAATTGAGAACCATAGACATCGTAACAACGAAATCATTCGCAAATGTTATAAACCATATCATGCAAAGTCATACTTTTTTTAGTTTTCGGTCACTGCTTGAGAACTATCGAAGATAGACAATTTCTGTTTTCAGATTTGGAAAGAGGAGAACAAATAATATATATGGTCAGCACTCACAGTTTCGAGATAGGACGGTGTGAAGACAATTGCCCGGGAAAAAACTTTTATTCCGGAGTCGTTTACACTTTCATATTGCATTTTTTTTTTTTTTTTTTTTTTATATAATGTAGTATAGTTATTCCTCTTTCCATTGACATATGATACATCACAATAAACAGCATTCTGGTGGATGAAAATACAGAAAAACAAAAGGCTTCGAAAACTCGCCCATGGTAATTCATGGCAAATTAGAGAAGGGCTCACCCTTTGCAATATAATTAAGTTACCGGATGCGAGAGAGTTAAAATACCGCAAAAACGCCAACCAGAGGCATCGCCCATACCCCAGAAGAAGGCGAAGAGGAGTACTCCAAATCGACGAAGAGAATCCGCGTATCTTCACTACAGAAGAAATCAATGCCAGATGAAACCATTTTATGCCTGTATGAAAACTTTGTTATGCAATAAGATGTGAACCTATCATTCAATAGAGCCTGGAACCTCGTTTTTCCACACATTATAACACATGCCTTGTTTTGACATTCTTCGACTAGTTTACTAGTTACACAAACCACACATGCTTCTTTCTATATAAGAGTCCCCCCAAAATCCTCATCCCCAGGTAAAATAGTGCGGGAGATCTGCTGCTCCCGCGCCCTAAGAGGGGGCACTCCAGACGTTTAAATACCTGATATACACACAGGCCTACCAACACAAACCGGGAAGGTAGCTACGTAAACAGCCCTGTAGACACCACCATGCCGGGAGAGATTTATATATTCTTATGCCTAAAATTACTATCAACCAAGATCAGTAGTAAGACCCAGCCATCACCACCACAAGAAGGAGGGAGAAAGAATACCGCTGTCTCGCACGCATCGCGACCCTCAACTGTCCGGTACACACGACACACCTTCAATGCACCCGACACCACCAATCATCCCCGAAAGCCCAAAACTCGGAATTCCTTCACTTCACCCACTATTATTGTTTTCCAGAGTTCTATTGAAGTGACCCCTGCCCCCTATGATTTTATAATTTAACCTTGATGAAGTAGCCTACTCTTGGAACATTAATTGACCTTATTCACCACACCACCACCGAGTATAAACCTTCTATTGAAGGAGACCTGACCAACAGTGTAAGAAGGGTTCAAGGACCCCATCTAGGAGAACTCCCCATGCCCTTACCATCTTAGAGGTACCACAGGAGTGCACTCAGTAATCCACCATACCAGTTCAGGATTTTTGAGGAAAGTCAGGCAAATATTGAGGCTTCAAAAAGTATTGACTTACGAACTTGATATTGCTCTCCATTCAGTTGGACTAATACGGCCTGCCGAAAAACCCAGATACTGTCTGTAAAAGCCTAAACTAGGGATCCTTGTTAGAATCAGGCCTGCCTAGCTAACTTGGAGATCCTACTTAGGTGGTTACTAGTTAGTCTAGTGAAGGATGTATACAGCCTGCCGATATTCCCTCTAAGACTACCAGTTCCCGTTAAGCCACCATCCCGATCCTAGGGATCTTGTTAGAATCAGGCCTGCCTAGCTAATGTAGATATCCTACTTAGGCGGTTACTAGTTAGTCTAGTGAAGGATGTATACGGCCTGCCGATATTCCTTCTGAGACTACCAGTCCCCGTTAACCACAAACCCTATCCTACGGATCTCGTTAGAATCAGGCCACCTAGCTAACGTAGATATCCTACTTAGGCGGTTACTAGTTAGTCTAGTGAAGGATGTATACGGCCTGCCGATATTCCTTCTGAGACTACCAGTCCCCGTTAACCCACAAACCCTATCCTAGGGATCTCGTTAGAGCCAGGCCTGCCTAGTTAACGTACATATCCTACTTAGGCGGTGACTAGCTAGTCTAGTGAAGGATGTATACGGCCTGCCGATATTCCTTCTGAGACTATAAGTTGTCGACAGTTGTGGCTTGTCAATATAACTCTAGAGTGGGTAATCCCAGTGTCCTTGTCGAGGAACTTTGTCATCGTTCAGCCTGCCGACGTGACATAGACTCCCCCGCGAGGGTACATTTTCTATAGTGAAAAGTAGAGAGACTACGGCCTGCCGCCCTCTACACTGTTCTCTGTTTAAAGCGGACACTGCCACTCGACACAGGTAATCTCAAGCCTCTGAGACCGCTGTGTTAGAGATAGGGCTTGGCGAGATACCCTCATGGGCACTCTGCAGAGACAAGTCCTTGGTACACTGAGTCTATGGCATCCCATATGACTGTGTAACTTAAAGGTTTAAACACCGCCCCGGGTCCCCCGAACCTCTCATAAAGATCAGGGCAGACAGTAAAGATCACTTCCACTGAACTTACTGCGTTCGTCCGATATCGACCACATAAGACTCGATATTCAAGATCCTAGTCCGAGAGTACTTTAACCCAGCAAGTGCGGCAAGACTTATATAAGGCATACCGGTGGGCTGCGGGAAGCCTTATGTAATCCAAGGCCTAAAAAAAAAACATTTAAATCAGCCCAGTATCAATTTTCTTATTTTTTTTTTTTTTTTTTTAATTGCTCCTTGGCCATGCCAAATATCACTCCTCCACATCCCCTCCTTCCACCCCCCCCCTCTTCAATTATCACCTATTCTCCCTGTTATTCCCTTATTCTTAGGTATATATTCGTGCTAACATTAGCGACTTGCTAGCAGGGCGTGGTCATTTGTGTTACCAAGCGTGGGAAAGAGCGAGAGAGAGACTACCATGCAACAGTGTCTCTCCAGCCGTCGTGATGGCTGGCTGGCTGGCAGGCTGCCTCAGCCATAAGTTATGTAACTCCCGGCCTCTATCTCCGATTTTGACCATCCAAACGCTGTTTCCGCTTGTTTTATTGCTGTAACAGGTTAATACCTTTCTAATCAACGTAAAATAGGCGCATATGGATAAGTATTAATGATATTTATGGTACGATGACGATTTGAGTTTAGGAAACAGTCTAAATACCTCCAGACAGGGAGGGGTGGCCAATACCCCACCTATGCAGCAGAGAGGTTAACAGGACTTCATCAACGGTTGATATACTGATCAGAACAGTCGAGTAGTTTCTCCTATCTCTGAAATACTCGCGTTAGTTCGGTATGGTGCCTAACAGTATTTCGCCAGACGGTTACTATATGTTACGGAGCCATACTTAAGATCTCAAGCCCAATCAACCCATCTGTAACTACTTCACACAGCCGGCCCGCCTAGACAGCCTACAGAGAAGCAGCCAACGAGAATCAATCACCTCCAGAAGTGTCCACTGGAGACATCCATCGAGAAGTTACCACGCCGAGAGACCAAGAGAAGGAGATAGAGTGACCACAAGCGGGAAAAGTGTTGAGTGAATAAAATAAACAGGTTTCCTCCAAAAGTGGCTTAAATACGTATCAATCCGCACCAGTGTTAATAAGCGGATCCTAAAGCTACGAGTTGTACTCCCATACCGTACGAGTGATACGGATCAATAATTTGCCATCCACCGTCGAATCCATTTTGAATTAATACATTTTAACCTGTTTTTGAGACTTCAGCGACTCTACCGAAATTACCAAAGTGCAAGAAAATAATTCAGAGTCTACCCGTGACTCCCCATTTTCTATACAACCCAGCTGCATACTCACGGGGGTACTTGACCTTGAACTTTAAACACCGTGACATTCCTGAAAGAAAGTGACAGTGGTCACCCCACTACTAAGAAATACTTCTCCATCGGCTACTCCAGTGTCTTAAAAACTATCTCGAAGGTTTAGTGAAGTTGGTCTATAATAAGTGCTCCCTATCTAGCTCCGCGACTGTGCTCGGAGTCAGTGATAAAATTAAGTGCTATATCACTGGCAGTGATACGTGTCTTTATATGTTCAGTTCCAGATT
Organism: Paralithodes platypus; assembly: GCA_032716605.1. Taxonomy (NCBI): domain Eukaryota; kingdom Metazoa; phylum Arthropoda; class Malacostraca; order Decapoda; family Lithodidae; genus Paralithodes; species Paralithodes platypus. The sequence continues at coordinate 5,516,186 of CM064516.1, forward strand.
ATTTCTCCAATATAGTGCAAGAGAAATAAAGCTGTATTATTAAACCATATCTTGTGATATACTTATCCTCTGTTTTCCTTTCATATTATATATACAGTTGGTCAAGGATGAAAGTATACAGTTTTTCGTTTGCTATAGCCACACATAGTTTGTCATGTTGGCAGCCCTGGTAGCCATATCTCAGAGCCCGCCCACCTTATACATGGTGTTTAAAAACGTGTTCCTGGACTTAGTTGTCAGACGGAAATATGAATATATTGCTCTATAATCTTTGACGTGAATATCACTTCGGAGATATTAAACACTTAATGTTATTGATAGATATACAAGAAATGCGAGAGTGAAAACGAAAATCAAAACGTCTACCTATATACGATATTTCAGTGGAATATAGGTCCATTTTCACACGTGGTAATCTGTGGCTAATAATGTAGTGTATGGTGATATCAATGTTGCAGTTGGTTTGCAGGTGTTCTGCTGATAAAAATAAAAATAATAATAATAAATAAATAAATAAATAAAAATCACAAGTAAAGCCTCATTATGCTTCGAGGACTGACTCATAAAGCAATGGCGCTCGCAAGATGAGTAAAATTGCTGGGTTATTACCCTATTGAACACACAGGCTTCCTTACGTCCACGTTAAGGAATTAGATTTTTGTGTATCTAAAGTAGACGAATATGGAGTGGCTATAAAAGATATTACGATATACACTTAACATTATAACATTCATAATAAATAATGAGTAGAAAGAGGAATCTAATAATACTTGTTAATTAATAAGTAGGTAAATATTGATATTTCACTTTCATCCCCAAGACTGGATTATATGTGATCCAAAGGGCAATGAAACGGAGGCGAGCGCCGCGGCTACGCGCTGTTCCAGCGTATGCCTCCAGCTTTGTTTTGCTATCTCCATAACAGTATTTAGTCACCCTGAAGGTTTATGAATAATTCTCTAACTTTTGATATTTATGGAAACGCTTTTTCGAAGCACTCCGTATATTAATTAATGTATCAATATAATAAACCCCATGTGTGTTGGGATGGTTTGGGCTAGTGGAAAGGCTGCCATGGCTGCCAACATGACAAACCATGTGTGGCTATAGCAGACGAAAAACTGTATACTTTCATCCTTGACCAACTGTACGTATTTGACCTTGGAAATCCCAGTGGAGTAGAACTCACCATATCTAATTGTTAATCCTGCATAAAATCAGGGCATAACAATTATGAATATTATAATGATATATATAGATAGACTATAGACTGACAGAAAAAAGAGAATGATAGATATTTAGAATTCTAGACAGATAGGAATAAAGAGAGCTGGAATGCCAGGGCAGGAAGCTATGGTACTAATGCTAATAATTGAATAAGAGAAAATATATGGGTGGAGTGGATGGAAATATTAGAGAGAGAGAGAGTAGAATCTAGTCACTCAGAACTTTGCACCCAAATGCTTATCTACCTCCAACATTTTTCAACTATCAAAACTAAAGGTTAGAGCTTGGATTAATCAGTTAATATTAGTGAGTATACTCGGTACCTGAGTTATGTACAGTATCTCACATAAATGTTCTCACTCCCCTGGATTTTTATTAAGGGGGGTGACCTGCTTTTTTCTCTCCTTTTTTATCTTTCTCAGGCTTGTATCCATTCGGCCTCTTTCATCCTACTGTTTTAAGACGTTTATCCCCATAAAGGGGAGGTGTGGTGGAGTGGTCATGCCACTGGATTGGTAATCCAATGGACCAGGGTTCAAATCCCGATATGTCAATGGGAAGATATTATTGGGATTGAATTTGTGCTGTACCTACTATGGGTTTCAGAGGCCGTGTTACATGGTTTTTCGGGAATAACTTATTAACACAAATTTGGATTAGTACTATATTTTGACACCGCTTTATTCACACCCTGCCCTAATTTTCGCCAATATCGTGCATTACCAAAAGTGTAGAATTAAGGTACTTGTCCCTGTGTCATGAGGTTAAAGTCGCACCTGGTCACACCTGGATGATGAGGAAACGAACAAGGTTAGTCACCCCCCATCTCTCTTTCTTTCCCTCTCGCTCTCTCGCTCTCTCTCTCTCTTGCTCGCTCTCTCTCTCTCTCTCTCTCTCTCTCTCTCTCACTTTCTCACACATGGAAACTACGGCCACTGGCGCATTCATTATACATATAAAAGTGAGGCATGCAAAATGTATTAATTTTATATTAATGTATGATAGTGACATAAACTGACTGCAAGGGCAACAGTAGGGTAGGGTGGTGGGTATAAAATGAGCGTGTGTGATGGAAGAGCAGTGGTTTGGTGATTTCCAGATGTTGTGTAGTTTTGTGTTGGCATGATATTGCATCTACTGTAAGGTGTAATATGGTCATCGTATCGTCAGGTTGTGTTGGATGTCAGGTGGGATGGGGCAGTTGACGCTTGGTCATTAATTACGGGTTGGGAAGGGGTGAGGATGGGAAAATGTTGGGGGAGGAAGGGTAGTGTAGGGTAAGTAAGTACAGTCACTTATACAAAATCGTGGACCGGTACGATTTTCGTTATGCAATTACTATCTGGGTTGATTATTGGCTGGGACTTGCTTTATAATCAATGGTATATGTAGGTTCGTAATTGATGTATAGACAATCATATTCGTAAATCCGTTTGTAGAGATATACTTCCATAATTAGAAAAAAGGTGAGGTCCATGAATTGTTATGAGTGATGGTACGTTGAGGAAGATGCTGCCGACAATAAAACAAACAATACAAAAAAAAACACGGAGGAGAAGGGTGGGACAATGGGACATTTATACAAAGTTTATAGGAATCTGGAGGGGTGAGTGTGGCCAGGTTTTATTAATAGGTCATTTTATACAACGAAAGGAAGCGAAGACATGAAGGGTGGACAAATGATTGGACAAGCCGATTGGTGGCTTTCTCCCTGCTGTATATGTAGTAAAGACGCATGACAAATGCGTTTTTACACCCACGCGGACAATGACGCAATATGGTTGCCATAATTTGCCTTGCTGGAACCAATGTCACGTATGGCTGACTGTATACGACTGCTGCCGTAAGCCCGTGGCACCCGACGAAAACACACAACACCCGGAAACAACCGAACCATTGCTCATCGATGAAACACGGTCGTTATATACCCAGCACCCTACCATACACTTGTCCTTACATTCACGTTATGTCGCTATACAATATAAATATAAAATTAACACATTTTGCATGCCTCATTTTTATATGTATAATGCATGCGCCAGTGGCCGTAGTTTCCATGTGTGAGAAAGTGAGAGAGAGAGAGAGAGCGAGCAAGAGAGAGAGAGAGCGAGAGAGCGAGAGGGAAAGAAAGAGAGATGGGGGGGTGACTAACCTTGTTCGTTTCCTCATCATCCAGGTGTGACCAGGTGCGACTTTAACCTCATGACACAGGGACAAGTACCTTAATTCTACACTTTTGGTAATGCACGATATTGGCGAAAATTAGGGCAGGGTGTGAATAAAGCTGTGTCAAAATATAGTACTAATCCAAATTTGTGTTAATAAGTTATTCCCGAAAAACCATGTAACACGGCCTCTGAAACCCATAGTAGTATCAGTGCATTACCACAAAGCCCACCGAAATGCCAACAAAAATACCCTCGTTGTTCCCTGATTAAATAACACTGTATGAATATTCCCATATTCAAAATATGTTACAGGGGGACAATGCCTAGTGAGTTCACTGCTCAATAGGTGGCGTTCTGAGAGTGAGGGTCTGAGTCTGGAGGGTGAGACGGTGAAGCACTTGAGCGAAGCAACCGGCCGCTTCAGAGATGGAGCTGCTTCGAGCCATGATGGATGCTTCGCATGTCTCACTCCCCAGACTGGAACAAGACCTCACGGGCTTCACCGTGTTGGGCGGTGGAATGTACAGGCTCTCAGCCTATGCCCGAGAGGGAGTAGTTGGAATATAGAAAAAAAAAAAAAAAAAAAAAAAATCCAGGTGTCGATTTATTCTTGGCGAGCTATAGCGAGCCAGTATTGTATGCATAAATCTGGCTTCACCGGAGACATTTTTCTATCGAAAAATGTACATAAAATAAAAGAGAAATGCAACACCACGCCTTCACCACCACCAAGCGATATTCCCGCACTGCCTACTACACCTCCAAAACAAAAGGAAGCAACCACCACCCCATCAAGATGTGCAAGAGTAGCTGCAATAGATGTGGCACGTCCTCCAACACCTGGGAAGAATTTACTCATCACCATCGATAATGCTGAGGCACACCAAACAAGAAAAGATGGAACGGAAAGGCAACACAAGAAAAGACACCATAAACATGATGCTTCCAAGCGCCATTCTACCTCTAGGCCGCATCACCGCCGTGACCGTGAAGCCAGGAGGGACTACCCCAAATACCCCAAGAATCCCCCCCCCCCCCCGCACCTGTGCCCTTATTAACGGACTGGCCGGAACAACCCAACAAAAGGTATGACCACCGCGGACAGTTCAAAGATCATTATACTTGGAAAGCTCTTAGTTGTCCATCACTGAGGATAGCTAATAGGTGGAAGATTTCGGCCCCTTTTAAAATTGGAGTAAAGCCCTGATTGCACTGGTAATAAAGCCTTACTCCAATTTGATTTAACATTGTGGCTCATCAAAGGAATTTGTTATTAGACCTTACTGGAGGCTACCTAATATCCGTTCCTCTGCGTCGATCCGGCGTTGTTATTAATAAAGAATGCTCATTTGTCAAGCGATCTATTAGTAACAAACCACCCCCGTCTTATTAATAGATCATGCACTGGCTGGACTCTGGGAAGACAAGGTCTCTGTGAGATACCGTCCTGCAAAACGGCACTCAACAATAGAGTCCCTCCGATACGGAATCCCAGGTACTTGCTCTGGGATACGATATCGGTAAAGGCCAAAATTTCCTCGTCAAACCCAGTTCTGAAAGACTTATAACGGTCAGAACAGTTAAGAGACGTTGCGTCACAAACATCTCTCTTACGTTAGTTTGATAACGTGTTGCAGATGCACTGGCATATTGCACACAATATTTAGGACTCAACACCAAGAGTACTGGAAGTTCTGCATCAAAACTCTTGTAACGGTCAGAGCAGTTAGCGAGTCCTCTCCTACGTTAGCTCGATAATACTATTCAGATGCACTGGTCAGTGTATGTATTATTCAAGACCCAACACCCAAGAGTTCGAGTCTCCATCTACTGTCAACAAGCCACGTCAGGACAACCACCACGGCCCAGATTCTCACCAGAAAACTACAGAGTGCTCATATATACTCTATAGTGATATCCCTCATAAGTATTCGTACTATACCTTATTGATAAAAGGAAGTACTTTATTAAATTTTTACATCTCCTTTATATGCTATTGGAAACGCATAAGCAGTACTAGTGATAATCTATTATAAATAGAAGTACTTAGTGTTGATGTCAGAAATATATAAATCAGTAAAAGAATAAAAGTACTAGTGACGTGCCTTATATATAAGGAAGTACTTGAGTGAATATATAATCTCCTATTTAATGCAAATTTAAATACTCTCTAAGTACTAGTGATGCCCATCTATTGTAGGGAAGTACTTATTTTAAAGTTCTATATGGTCATACAAAATGAAAGAAAAATAAATATAATAATTAACCTGTGAGAAATTAATACTTAATAATAAACTTGTGTTACGCATTTAAAAGAAATATACACGCCTTACCTCGATTGAAGGGAAGACTATTTTAATGTGAAATTAACCAGTACAAGTGTAATACCTCGATTGAAGGGAGTACTAATATATATTGAGTTTAATAAGTATAAGTGTAATACCTCGATTGAAGGGAGTACTAGTATTATATTACAGTTATTAAGTACCAGCGTAATACCTCGATTTAAGGAAGTACTAAGATTATATTGATTATAAAATAAGTACAAGTGTAATACCTCGACTGAAGGGAGTACTAAGTTATATTATCCGAGCCAAGTCTTAAGAGTGAAGTAATATTGTGGAGCCTCGTTCGTGCATATCACCTATGTATATACCATTATATATTATTTTAATGCAATATTTATGTGTGTTAATATAATAATATGAATGCACGTTTTATTATAATTATCCTCTATTACCTTCTGTGCATGTGTTGAAACAAATTTGGCTCCTCCAGTCAAGTAGAACCTACCTAATCAATCCAATCAATCCCAGTAAAAACCTGGCATAACAGTACAAATTTAGCCTGCTGTCAATGTTTTTTTTTTATATATGCTGGCAAGCTACCGATCGCCAGGAAAAAAACGACACCTGGATGAGGATAAAAGTCTTAAAACAGTAGGTTGAATGGGGCCGAATGGATACAACCCACAGAGAGAGGGAGAGAAAAAAAAAACAAGGTTGGCCCCCTTAATGGAAGTATAAATAATATGATACGAGGACTATGTTTTGATACATTGTAGAGTTCAGAGAATATAATAATGCATAACCAACTACAGACACATCAATGTTACTATGTATACTATAATTTAAATTTCAAATACAAAATATTATGGATTCAAAGAAATTGCATAAGTGACTATGTAACAATGTGTGTGTGTGTGTGTGTGTGTGTGTGTGTATGTGTGTATGTGTCAGTGTGTGTGCATACTTTCAATGAGGTCAAATTAAATGCCTTACATTTTTAAATACCTCATCCATGTGTTGACATGTTAGTAAATGGAGAGAGAGAGAGAGAGAGTGAGAGAGACAGAAATGAACTTTACCACCTAAAGAGCGGCCTAGGCGGTAAATAATATGTAGCCACCAGCGGGGTGTTTTTACCCAAAATAGGGCTGTTTACGTGATCATTTTCATGCCTAAATAAGACCTAGAGCGTAAAACAAGTATCTATCCCTGAAAGGGCATAAACAGAGCTTTCCAATGACACCACAACGATCCTTGTATGACCGCTAGTTTTCTTGCAACACGAGTGCAAAAACCATGTCATTCGGTACTTTCCCCATACAATTCACTATGTAGCGAGTGTGAGAGGGTGGAGGAGGGTGGGATTCATGTCAGTTGGTCCACCGCGGTGGTCTGGAGCAGTCATACGCTGCTCGCTACTCTCCTGCCACCACTTGTCTCTCTCTCTCAGCAACATTACGTGCTGAAATTGCCACACAACTTATGTTGTGAGCCGCCACATAATCCAAATTTCTTTCACTCGACATATGATGCGCGCCGCCAGTAAAGGGTTAAAGAGCGAGGGGCAAAGGGGAACGACCTAATATTTTCCCTTCTCGTTCAAAACACCTCATTATGTGAAAGAGAGAGTGGGAGAGTGAGAGTGGAAGGGAGGGAGAGTGAGAGTGAGTGAGTGAGACTGTAAGGGAGGGATGGAGAGAGAGAGAGAGAGAGAGAGAGGGGGCGGGAGGAGGGGTGCAGAAAAAGAGTTGACTAAGATAGAAGGATAGAGAGAGCGAGAGAGAGTCTGAGAGTGGGAATGAAATTATATGTAAACTAGATATTTTCTCAAAAAATAGGTATATATTTGCTATTACCTGCATGAAACCAAAATTGATTGCCTTTTTCCAACGCATATACTTTTTTCCCTGACTTTCCAACTGTGAGCTTGGTCTTGCCTGTTGATGTGACGTTGCTTTAACAAAAATTAAATAACTTAAGTGGAAATTCTGGTGGGTCGTGGTTGCAGTAATGAGAGAGAGCGAGAGAGAGAGATTTCTCATCTACAATCAAAATCTTCGGCCTGAACTCGCTTAGTTTACAACTTTCAGTTATAAAAGCTTGTGTGGTGCACTACCTGTTGCATTTTCTGAAATGAAAAAATATGCATTATTCGAATTATTTGTTTAATCCTGTAGTTTCCTCTCTTTCAACAATCCACACTCTTCTTTCTCTTACCCCTCTCGTCCTCAATTATCCCATTATCTTACATTTCTCGTGTTTTCTCTGTGTTCACCTTTCTCTTTTCTTCCTATCCTGCTATTATTCACACATTCGTCTCCTTTCGAGTATTAGTCCTTTTCTGCTAGTCATCCCTCTCCATTTTCTCCTTTATTAACTCTTTGGTTTCTTACTGTTATGTGTTTATCATGACTTTATATTTTGTCCTTATTCTCCTATTTCATTGTCCACTATCCCTCACTTCTCTGATTGTCCATGCATTCCCTTCTCCACGTTTTATATCAATTACTTTCTACCTTCATATTTGTTTCATAATGTACTGTACCTCCTTTACCTAATTTCACCCCCTCCCCCTCAAAATGTCCCCTTTCTTTCTTGCCCTTTTCGTTTGCTTTCCCCTTTTCAATTACCATTCTATATATTTCATTAATTAATACCTTAATTATTATTATCATCCTTTGCATTGAATGTTCTGTTTATTAATCTACGTTTATCTTTTCTTGCTGTCTTCCTTATCGTCAAATATAAATGTCCACCCTAATGTTCACCCTCAATGTTCTATTATTCATTGTTTGTCCACTAACCTCTATAACTAAAAAAAAAAAACGAAGTAATCGAGCAAATACATTTTTAACATTTGAGAAAAATAGCCAGGGAATAAGTGTGGAATCTCGTAGCTGATATTGTGAAGTCATTTTTAGGTTACAGGGGATAGAAGTAAACATTTCTGGCCTACTTATAATGAATAGACTATAGTTACTCTCCGTTAATTTTGATCAATATTTATCCCTTACTCTATAATATGTATTACCCTTTACCCTTCTCTTTGTCTAACATTCCCTCTTCCCTCACCCTTCGATATTCAGGCTTTTGTTTCTTACCATTCACTTATATTCCAATATCCTATGACTTATTCCGATCCTATATCTCTCTCTTCCATCTCATAGTCCCCTTTATTCCCCTCCCCCACCCCCCCCCCCTTTAATTTCCTTCTCGTTTTCTTTTTGTCACCCTTTCAATATTTGCGATTTCCTCCAGTTCCCCTCACCCTCCTCTCTCCATCTCTGTTCTTAAGGGTGAAGGATAGTGTACCGTTGTTTAACATTAGGTGACAAAGAGGACGATATTTTAGATCCACTGGGACGCAGACAGTGGGCGAATGAGTGTGGACAGCATATGCGTGTGTGTGTTAGGTAAAAAGAGACGCACATTAATAAGAAAGGCATATGATTACTTAAAGGGAAAGCAAAATAGGTATATAAAAAATACAATATTTGTTGAAAACTGAGGTTGTAATGTGGAAGGAAACTATATATGATACTGTATATATATATATATATATATATATATATATATATATATATATATATATATATATATATATTATATATAGATATATATATATATAGATATATATATATATATATATATATATATATATATATATATATATATATAACATATATACAGTATATATATATATATATATATATATATATATATATATATATATATATATATATATATATATATATATGTTAGTATAGCCAGGTAAAAGAGTCTCTTTTAAACAGACAAGGTTAAAAGCAATAGTGGTTTCAGCATTCAGGATTTTATTGTTACAGCTTTCAATAGTTCTAACAATTTTCCTCTGGGGTTCAGAGATGAGGTACAGAAGGTTAGCAAAATTCATGGTGGATCCAACGTTTCACAAGTAAACATCTTGCATCTTCAAGGAATGGAGAGGTAATGGTTAGAATAGAATGAATGAATGAATATAGAAAAGGTGGGTGAGGGTGAAAGAAGGGAAGTTTGTATTGGTTAAGTAGGAGAGACAGTGATAATAGTGGGAGAAATAGGGTGTCGGGGCTTGACCCAACGTGCGTGAGTTGAATAATTGAGCTGGGGTTGAGTTGATTTAGTTGGAGAAGTTACTTTAGTGATTCAGGATGGCTTGCCAAGAAGGGGGCAAGGGATGGGGAGCAAGTTAATTTTGGATGGTATAAGATCGAAAGTGCTTGCATGTTTTGGGGTTGTATTTTTGGGTGGTAGTATTCGAAAATGGTATAGGGGGAGGTAATTTTGGGTGGCATTGAGTCAAAAGGGGTACTGCTGGGGAAGTCTGTCAGTGGCAGAACCTGTAAGAAGGCTGTACTGTTATTATTATAGGAGTTACGTTAAAAGGTTGTTGTCTTGTACTTTGTCTGTGAAATTATACATTTTAATGGGAAGTGAAGCTAGGAATCTAGGTCAGGAGTGGTAGGGAGGCTGGACTGTGGACGAGCCGGCATGACCCACCTCCTCTACCAATCCTGATTTTAAGTGAATATTGGAATGGGTGCCTCTCTGTTGTTGGGGTGAAGGAGGTTTGACATGGGGCGGTGTAAAATTATGTTGAAAATTTGGATGAAGTTATCATGAAAGGTCTCAAGTTTTATAATTTGTTTTTCTGCTAATTGCTGCCAATAAGTATTTAGAGGTGGGATGTGGGCTAGATTGTGAAGATGTTGTGCCGTCTGGAACTCATACCACTGAGTCCCGAACATCCACCTCAGTGCTTTATTTTGTATTCTTTGATATTTTAGTTGGTTGGTAGGGGCCGAAAGTGAAATGCTGAGTGGGACGTAGCACAAAAGAGGTCTTATAAGTGCTTTGTATAAGTGAAGCTTGGTTTTTATTGAGGCATTTCTGAAACGATAGATGGTTTGTAGTGATTTTGATGCAATGGCAATGGAAGTTTGTGCTTGTTTGTGGAATCGGATGTTTTTGTCGAATGTGAGGCCGAGTACTTTGTTTGTGGGAGAGACATTTATTTGTGTGCGGTTAGGGACAGGTGCTCGGGAGTTCTGGAATAAGGGTCTTGGGCGGAGATGTCCCTTGGCAAAGTATGTGACGTGTGATTTTTGAGGATGAGCCTGAATCCGCCATTTTTGCTCCCATTGTGCTACTTTGTCAAGTTCTCTTTGAGCTTTGTTTGTCAATGCGTCTATTGTGTCTGCTCTTATTATTTGCGTCACATCGTCTGCGTACATTACTGTGAGAGAGTCATTGTGAGTGGGGTTGGGAAAGTCATTTGTGTATAGGATGTAGAGGGTAGGAGCGAGCACTGAGCCTTGAGGTACGCCTGCGTTTAGTGGAAATGAATCTGAATAAAGATTAGAAAACTTAATTTTGGCTGTTCTATTATCCAAAAAGTTGCAGAGAAGTTTCTGAGTAATTAATGGGAAGTTGAAATTTTCGCAGATTTTGTACTTCAAGCCTTCGTGCCACACTGTGTCAAAAGCTCGTTTTATGTCTTTTGTAATTAAGGCTGTCTTGTTTTTTCGTCTGGACTGTTTGTTTATGTGAAGGTAGTTTGTGATAATGTTTAGTGCTTCTTGTGTCGATCTGTGTTGTCTAAAACCAAATTGCATGTTCTTGAGGAGTCCTTCGTCTTCGAGAAATAGTCTGAGTCGGTGGTTTATGATACGTTCTAGAGTCTTCCCAAGAGTCTCAAGTAGACTAATGGGTCTGTAGTTTAGTGGATTAGTCTTGTCTTGGTTTTTCTTGGGAATGAGGATAATGGTCGCTGTCTTGAAGCAGACGGGAAAGTAGCCTGATGCCAGGATGGCGTTGTAGAGGCGAGTGAGTGCTGTTATGAAAGTGTTAGGTAGGTGCTTTACAAGGTGGTGATTAATACCCGTGGCACCAGGCGCCTTTCTCCGTGCTTTAGACAGGATGAATTTGACTTCGTCTGGCACAATGGGAGCAGTGAGTATGTTTTGAGGGTCAAGTGTGTTTAGGTTAATGTGTGTGTCATGGGAGATGTTGTCAGGGATGGTAGTGAGATGTTGTTCTATATTGCGGATGTGTTGTTCGGCAGGCCTTTCAATGGGGTGTGGGTGGTATACTTGTTGCCATGTCTGTTTAAATGTATCTGTGATAGCCCTAGGATCAGTAATTTTGTTGCCATTAACAGTGAGGGAGGATGTTCTGGGAGTGGTATTACCTTTTAAACGTTTTATATGTTGCCAGAATTCCCAGGGCTTAGTTTTCCTGTTTTGTTCTGCTGAGTGTACTAGGTGAGTCCAGTGAGCATCATGATCAGATTGCAGGCTGTTAAGGATGTGAGTTCTGAGGTTGGAGAGATCGTAACGTACTCGGCCTGGTATGTGGTTGTGTTTGTTCTGTTCGAATCGACGACGATAGCACACTAGGAGTCGTTGTGTTCTGATGGAGGGTCTGAAAGTGTGTTTGATTTTGTATGTAGTTTTTGGGATGGTTGTGTTGGCTGCATTTATGATTTTGTTCTGTAGGTTCTCAATTTGTTGGTCTATGTGTGTGTAGTGTTGTCCCTCATAGTCGTGTATGTAGTTGTCTTCTGATAAAATGTTTTTGAATTCTTCCCAGTTTGCTTGTGAGTAGTTAAAATGAGATTGACATGGGACTTGAATTGGGTTTGAAGAAATTGACATGAAAACTGGGATGTGATCTGATCCTGAAAGTGGCCCTGGGGAAATATCATGATGGAATATATTAAAAGCTTGGTTTGAAAAAATTAAGTCAGGTTTACCATTACCGTTTGGTGTGAAAACTGTGTTGAAATCTGGGCCTTGAAAAGTTAATCTTTTGTGGTTGTGTAGTGCTAATAGTTGAATTCCACGTTGATTAATGGTATTATGTTGGAAAGCTTGGTGTCTAGCGTTAAAGTCTGCAAGTATAAGTGTAGGTGCATTGTTATTGAATAAGGTATTTAAGTCTGTGTAAGGGATGTAGGTATTGGGTCTGACATATGTGGTGGCAACTATGAGGGGTCCGAGTGTTGTGTGTGTTTTAACTGCAAGGAAATGCTTGTATGTCCAGTCTGTGATGAATTCGTGTTGAATGGTGCTTTTTATCATGATTGCAACTCCATCGTTGGCATCGCCGTCGGTCTGTCGTGTTGTGTAACCAAAGAATCTAATTTTATGTGTGTTGTACGTACAGGTGCTGTTAATTAGTATTATGTCTGGGTCATTATCTAAAATTAATTGTGTGAGTAGGTGTCTGTTATTGTAGTAGTGTCTTATGTTGAATTGGATGACTCTTAACATGATGGGGTATCGTGAAGTGAGCTATGTGTGGGGAAGTGGGGGGATGGTGGGGCCCGGGTTGGAGAGGGAGAGGATAATGAGCGGACTCCTCCAAAAGATGGAGATTTGGAGGTAGATTTGGTGTTTTTTCTTGGGGTTTCGACTTTACGTGACTTTGACCGAGAACGGTTTAATTCAGGGGAGGATATCTCAGCTGGACTGGTGGGTTTTCGTTTTAGAGGAGATTGGGGAGGAATGGTAGGCGTTTTTGGTGTAGGAGGGGGTGGGGGAGGCATGAAGGATGTTGGGGTAGTAAGGTTAGGAAGGTCAGGGTCAGATGCATTGAGAGTTGGGTCAGTGACATTTGTGAGGGGGGGGTTTGGGTAGGGAGATCTTGAGGTTCATTTTCAGTGGTGAGAGGGATTGACATTTCAGGGATTTCGTTGGCGCTTGGGGGTTGAGGAATAGGGGTAGTGGAGGATGAGTTGGAGGTAGAGGTTGAGGGTAGTGGAATAGGAAGAGGAGTGGCTGAGAGAGATGGATTATGAGAGTTCTTGCTATGCTGGAACCAAGACTCAGGGATCATGATGGCAGGGAGATTGTGAGCAGTCAGGCCATCATTTAGTAGCTTGTTAAACTGTGGGGTGACTTTTTGGTTCGTGAGGTGGAGTGCAACATTAACAAGGACTGAAGTTTGGGCGAATATTTCGCGGTTGAACAATGGGCCGGGAGGATTGATGTTGGGTGGGGTAGGGGGGGAGGATTGAGGGATGTGTGAGGTGCTCGCTGAAGCATATGATTTGGCAGTGACTGGGTGGGATGAGAATAAAGGACGTGTTTGGTTGGGATTGGTTGGAGTGGCCTTTGCGTTTTTTCTAGTGTCTTTTAAGACATTGAGACGGAAGGGACATTCGGCACTGATTGCAATGTGAGGGCTAGAATAGGGACAATGCATCTTATTAATACAAAATTCGAGGATCAAGTAGAGGGAGGTGGGCGGAGCTACTGGGTGTGTGGTGGCTGTTCATTGGTGGAAGGTAGTCTATACGCGAGACGGGCACTAAATCTTATCGGTGGTTGGTTGTTGGCTGTGGGTGGCTGTGATTGGTTGGTATTGTCAGTTGTGTCTTGAGCGTGGAAGCGTAAGGAAGGGGAACGCGGGGCGAGAGGAGGGGGGGCAGCATGCCTGTAGCGTTTGCCTGAAGAAAGAATTTGAAGGTCTTGTGTTTGGTTGTTGATGCTGGGTTTGAGTGTTTGGATGTATAGAGCTTCTAAAATAGCTAGTCTTCTGGGGTCTGATTCTTTGTCGAGTATGGTGGTTTGTTTGTCTAGGTCGGCGCGAGTTAGGGCAAGATGGTGGGGGGCTTAATAGTGATCTTTTATAGCGCCAGATTGAAGGTGGAGGGTTAGTCGACGGGAAAGGCGAGTCTGTGTCATTCCATCATAGGATAGGGGTCCACAGTCCCCAGAGGTGCAAATATGCTGGTATATCACATGATCGTCTTTCGTTTGGTTGTTGGTGGAAATGGGGCGGTTACAGAGGACAAGGTTGGAGGTCTTAGGAGATTTGTAGTAAATAATGAGTTTGATTTTATTGTCAGGGTTGGTGGGGAGGACGTTTTTGTTAATAATTTCTTTCATAATGGATTCGTCTGTTGTGTGGTCGGAAGACATGTAGTTTCTGTAAAAAAATGTAATGTCATTGGCCGGGTTGGTGCTAGGGGGGTCTTGTTTGTACCATTCTTCTAGGTGGTGGTTGATGGCAATGGTGACGTCAGTGTTGGAATACCCATTGTTGACTAGGACCTGGGTGAGCCTTTCCAGTTCATTGTGTGTGTCATTCCAGGTGGTGCAATGGGTGAGGGCTCTCCTGAGGGCTCTCCATATATATATATATATATATGTATATATATATATATATATATATATATATTCATATATATAATATATATATATATATATATAATATATATATATATATATATATATATATATATATATATATATATATATATGTATGTAGCTGTGCAGCCTGTGATGATTTTTAGGGCTTTATTTTGAATAGTCTGTAAGGTCTTATGATGTGTTTCAGCTAGGTTAGAAGCCCAGGCCGGGCTTGAGTATTCCATCACTGATCTTATGTATTGTTTGTAAACTGTGGTGGTGGTTTCTTTGTTGTGTCCAAATTTTGTGTGGGCAAGTGACCTGAGGGCGTTAAGTCTGGGTGTCAGTTTCTTTTTAATGTGTGTGGTGTACTGTATGAATGTCATTTGAGTATCATATGTTACTCCTAGGATTTTGGGTGAGTGTGTGTGTGTTAGGGGTATGTTGTTTATGGTGAGTTGCGGGAGTATGCGTGATCTCTTGCCCAGCTTGTGAGGAGGTTTGCAGTGGATTTGGCTGGGGCTAAATTACGTCTGGTTGTAGTGCACCAGTCATGTAATGTGTTGAGATAGGGTTGAAGGAGACTTGTTGCTGTGGCTGGGTCTTGGTGTGTGCATGTGAGTGTTATGTCATCTGCGTAGGAGGCTAGGTTTATTTGGGGTGTATTGGGTGTATTTATATCATGCATGTACAGATTAAAGAGTGCGGGCGATTGTAAGGATCCTTGCGGGACTCTGTTTGGGAAATTTCTGATGCTAGATGACTGACAGGCAAAAGATACGTGTGCACATCTGCCTGCTAGGAGGTTGGCCAGCCAGCTTTTTGTGTTGTTGTGCATGTTTGTGTTGTAGACTTTGTTTGTTTGGTTGTGGCGGGGGATGGTATCGAAGGCTTTACTAATGTCAAGTGTGGCAAGTAGTGATCTGTTAGGTGGTCTGGCTGAGTTGATGCCGTCAAAAGCTCTTTGTGTAAGGTCTGTAAGAAGAGTGTTTGTGGAGTGCAGTGGCCTGAAGCCATATTGTGATGGAGCTAGGGGTAATGCGTGTGTAATCAGCTGTAGTACAAGGCGTTCTATGACTTTGGAGGGGGTGCAGAGGATTGTGATAGGGCGGTATGAGGAGGGTAACGTGGAGTCTTTGTTGGGTTTGGGGAAAGTGATGATGGTACCATGCTTCCAGATGTCTGGTATTGTGTTTTGTGAATAACTGTAGTTTGATATGTTAGTGAGTGCTTGCATGCCTTGTGGTTCCATGTGTCTGAGGTGTATGTTGCTTATGATGTCTAGGCCACAGGCGGGTGAGTGCTTGTGATTGTTGATGATGTGCTTTGTCTGGTAGTTAGTGAAGGGTGCATAGTCAGGGTCTGTGGGGAATTGTCTCTTACGTTGGATGACACGTCGGTCGTCTTTATGGTGTTTTAGGTGGCTGATATGAAAGAAGTGATTAATGAGAGTGTTTGTTTGTTGTTTACATGAAGGAGTAAAGTCTGTTGTTGTGATTGTAGCATAGCATGTGATTGTGTTGTGTTGCTGTTGGAAAGTGTGATGCTGTTTAGTGTTTTGTAGAGTTTTGGGGGGTTTGTTTTGTGATCAAGTGTTTGTAGGAAGTTGTTCCAGTTTAGGGTTTGTTGTTCTTGTATTTTGTTGTTGATCTGGGTGTTGAGTGCTTGGATTTGTTGTGTGATGTCTTGTGTGTGAGGTGCTGGGGAGTGTTGCAGTGTGTCGCATTGTCTGGTGAGGTTTTGAGTTTCTGGTGAGAAGTTGGGGTTGTGTCTTTTTCTGTAACCTCTTGGAATGTGTTTCTTGTCAGCGTTTTGGATAGTTGTGTTGAATGTGTGGACAGCATATTGATGTTAGTGATGGGTGCGCTGTTTAGGGTTTCAAAGTGTTGTTCTGTCTCATTTGTGAAAGCTTCCCAGTTGGCTCTTTTATAATTAGTGTAAGTGTGTCTGTGGCTAGCTGGGGTGAGTCTGGTTTTGGTGGTGATATTGATCGGGAGGTGGTCGGAGCCTAAGGTTTTAACCACCTTCCAGGATGTTGTGGGGGCGAGTTCTGGGGAGCAAAAGGTGATATCTGGAGATGAGGGGTCGTAGAGGGCTTGGTGGGGAGTATGGGTATGTTGATGGATGTCATTGAGGATGAGGATGAACGTTTCGGGTTATGTTATATAGTAATGTACCCATCTTCAGAGAGACTGGCAGGTTTTAGACAACTCACACTATATATACAAAGTCAGGAAATTCATTGTTTGCATCCTAGAACAGTGCTGCTATCTGTATGGCGATATTTTAAATATTGTAAGTACAACAATTATATGATTAGCCTACCCTCTGGACGGGGATATTCTTTAATTTCGCCAATTACCTTCTTATCCCTATCGGTACAGGCAACAGACTTATATTTATTGTTTTCAATATTTGAAACAGGAGAGGTTTGAACAAAATAGTCAACTGATTAAAGCATTTGGATTTGTAGGTGTCCTTCCTAAACTGAATGAACTTGAATGTAATGAAAACAACCTCAACGGTAACGAAAGGGACAATCTATCGAATGTCTTTGAATTCAGAGCTATATTTGCGGCGTAAACCGACCATTTTACAAACCCCTCTGTTGTTGGTTACGTCTTTTGGGGTGATATAAGCAGCTTCTAACGCTTTTTTCATCCGTTTATCTAACGATATCCTTAGTTATTTGGCTGTTTTCCACATGGGTGGACGATTTTTGTTATCAATAGGTGGCACTAGAGAGTTTGTGTTTTGTGTTTCAGTACATCTTTCTTATGTTCGGTTATCCCTTTCTTAAGACCTCGCCCAGTTTCTCCTACATACTCCCTTTCACAACCATTACATGGAATAATGTACATTTCACTATTTTTGTTTATGGTCTTTCTGTGTTTACTTTCTGTAATTTCACCTATTTTTTCCACAGAGTGTTTTGCTATTTTTTACCAGTTTTCATGAGATACTTGTTGATCGTAGACGTTTTATTCAAGTTAGGTAAACAGATTTATCTTTCCTTGTTGTCACTGACTTACTTAGCATTCTTCTCTCTTTTCCTATTAATTTTATCTACTGCCTTACCTTTTAACTTGAGTAGGAGGACTGTGGGGTAGCATATCTTTCTAAAGGTAGAATTTATATTATATTTTAACTCTTCATTGATGAAGTCCTCGCTACAAATCCTGTATGCCCTTAGGAAGAAACCAATTACCACCCCTAATTTTATTCTCTCGTTGTGTGCCGAGAGGTAATGGATAAAATAACCCTTATTGGTGGGTTTCCTATACACAGATAATTTAACCTTTCAACTCCCCTCCAAACTACCGTATCTAGGAACGGCAATTTATCGTCTTTCTCCTCTTCCACTGTAAATTGAATGTCTTTATTTATGTTATTCAACATTCTTAATTTGTCGTCAATATTGGTTCCTTTGGGTACAATAGCTAATACATCGTCGATGAAGGCGGTGAGAAGAGTTGTGGACAACATGGAGGATGGAGTGTTACCGGTCCCTAGAACCCAATACATCAGGCTAATCAGATCATTGTTGTACTTAAAAGATTTAGAATATCGCCATACAGATGGCAGCACTGTTCTAGGATGCCAACAATGAATTTCCTGACTTAGTATATATATTGTGAATTGTGTTGGTGGTGTAATGGTTTAGAACTTTAGATGCTTATGTTCTGGGTGTGGTGTCCCGAGTTCGAATCCCGGGAGGCCCATATGCTTTCAATAATTTAATAAAGTGCATTGAGGTTTGTAATTGATGATTAATGTTAAGAACGGGGTGTTAGTTAATTTATGAAGATGGGTACATAACATAACCCGAAACGTTAGAGAATATATAGAATCATAGCTCTGCCCTGTGTTTTTTCCTCCACCCAATTGACACACACACACACACACACACACACACATATATATATATATATATATATATATATATTGATCTATACCTCTATCTCTGTATCACTATATACTTCCACTACCTCAGCCATATGTTATGGGTTAATTATTAAGGTGATTCATTACACTAAACTGAAGTAGTCCCTTGGCAGGTTTTATGAATCTGTAAACGTCTTGAAATATTTGAATAAGGAAACTCTGGTGTCAGGTGAATGAAATGTCGCCTTATTGTAAAAGGAAAGTTGTATGTGCGTGTGTGAGTGTTTACCCTACATATTAATTATGAAGACTATTGGTAATTATTATAGTGTCAACTTCCCGTGATGTAATAATGAAGTTGTATATTGTGTTTTGGTAATATAATTATATTAGGTTTGTTATTACCTCAGCTCTCGCCATTTGTAATTAATGTATATAATGGTAGCTTGGTATATAACATACCATACCATAATATAGAAGCATATCATAACATATAATAAAATAACATAATGTGAATTAATAAATTGCCCTTCTTAATCATCTAAAACCGTAAATTGTGTTTGCCAACTAATTTAGAACTTAATCTCTTATTAAAGCATACAAAACACAAATTATAATGCAACACGTTTTGATTTCGCTCAAGAAAAACTCTGGTCTTAGATACACGTTTTGTTACTGATATAGTTATGTGTTTGAGTAGTGCTAGTTACTGATATAGTTATGTGTTTGTGTAGTGTTAGTTACTGAAATAGTTATGTGTTTGTGTAGTGTTAGTTACTGATATAGTTATGTGTTTGTGTTGTGTTGTGTTAGTTACTGATATAGTTATGTGTTTGTGTTGTGTAGTGTTAGTTACTGATATAGTTATGTGTTTGTGTAGTGTTAGTTACTGATATAGTTATGTGTTTGTGTTGTGTTGTGTTAGTTACTGATATAGTTATGTGTTTGTGTAGTGCTAGTTACTGATATAGTTATATGTTTGTGTTGTGTTAGTTACTGATATAGTTATGTGTTTGTGTTGTGTTGTGTTAGTTACTGATATAGTTATGTGTTTGTGTTGTGTTGTGTTAGTTACTGATATAGTTATGTGTTTGTGTTGTGTAGTGTTAGCTACTGATATAGTTAAGTGTTTGTGTAGTGTTAGTTACTGATATAGTTATGTGTTTGTGTAGTGTTAGTTACTGATATAGTTATGTGTTTGTGTTGTGTTGTGTTACTTACTGATATAGTTATGTGTTTGTGTTGTGTTGTGTTAGTTACTGATATAGTTATTTGTTTGTGTTGTGTAGTGTTAATTACTGATATAGTTATGTGTTTGTGTTGTGTAGTGTTAGTTACTGATATAGTTATGTGTTTGTGTTGTGTTGTGTTAGTTACTGATATAGTTATGTGTTTGTGTTGTGTTGTTAGTTACTGATATAGTTATGTGTTTGTGTTGTGTTGTGTTAGTGACTGATATAGTTATGTGTTTGTGTTGTGTTAGTTACTGATATAGTTATGTGTTTGTGTTGTGTTAGTTACTGATATAGTTATGAGTTTGTGTTGTGTTGTGCTAGTTACTGATATAGTTATGTGTTTGTGTAGAGTTAGTTACTGATATAGGTATGTGTTTGTGTTGCGTTGTGTTAGTTACTGATATAGTTATGTGTTTGTGTTGTGTTGTGTTGTGTTAGTTACTGATATAGTTATGTGTTTGTGTTGTGTTGTGTTAGTTACTGATATAGTTATGTGTTTTTGTTGTGTTGTGTTAGTTACTGATATAGTTATGTGTTTGTGTTGTGTAGTGTTAGTTACTGATACAGTTATGAGTTTGTGTTGTGTTGTGTTAGTTATTGATATAGTTATGTGTTTGTGTTGTGTTGTGTTAGTTACTGATATAGTTATGTGTTTGTGTTGTGTTGTGTTAGTTACTGATATAGTTATGTGTTTGTGTTGTGTTAGTTACTGATATAGTTATGTGTTTGTGTTGTGTTAGTTACTGATATATTTATGTGTTTGTGTTGTGTTGTGTTAGTTACTGATATAGTTATGTGTTTGTGTTGTGTTAGTTACTGATATGATATAGTTTTGTGTTGTGTTGTGTTAGTTACTGATATAGTTATGTGTTTGTGTTGTGTTGTGTTAGTTACTGATATAGTTATATGTTTGTGTTGTGTTGTGTTAGTTACTGATATAGTTATGTGTTTGTGTTGTGTTGTGTTGGTTACTGATATAGTTATGTGTTTGTATTGTGTAGTGTTAGTTACTGATATAGTTATGTGTTTGTGTTGTGTTGTGTTAGTTACTGATATAGTTATGTGTTTGTATTGTGTAGTGTTAGTTACTGATATAGTTATGTGTTTGTGTTGTGTTGTGTTAGTTACTGATAGAGTTATGTGTTTGTGTTGTGTAGTGTTAGTTACTGATATAGGTATGTGTTTGTGTTGTGTTAGTTACTGATATGGTTATGTGTTTGTGTTGTGTAAGTTACTGATATAGTTATGTGTTTGTGTTTGTGTTGTGTTAGTTACTGATATAGTTATGTGTTTGTGTTGTGTAAGTTACTGATATAGTTATGTGTTTGTGTTGTGTTGTGTTACTTACTGATATAGTTATGTTTGTGTAGTGTTAGTTACTGATATAGTTATGCGTTTGTGTTGTGTTGTGTTAATTACTGATATAGTTATGTGTTTGTGTTGTGTTAGTTACTGATATAGTTATGTGTTTGTGTTGTGTTAGTTACTGATATAGTTAGGTGTTTGTGTTGTGTTGTGTTAGTTACTGATATAGTTATGTGTTTGTGTAGTGTTAGTTACTGATATAGTTATGTGTTTGTGTTGTGTTGTGTTAGTTACTGATATAGTTATGTGTTTGTGTAGTGTTAGTTACTGATATAGTTATGTGTTTGTGTTGTGTTGTGTTAGTTACTGATATAGTTATGTGTTTGTGTTGTGTTAGTTACTGATATAGTTATGTGTTTGTGTTGTGTTAGTTACTGATATAGTTATGTGTTTGTGTTGTGTTGTGTTAGTTACTGATATAGTTATGTGTTTGTGTCGTGTTAGTTACTGATATAGTTATGTGTTTGTGTTGTGTAAGTTACTGATATAGTTATGTGTTTGTGTTGTGTAATGTTAGTTACTGATATAGTTATGTGTTTGTGTTGTGTTAGTTACTGATATAGTTATGTGTTTGTTTTGTGTTAGTGACTGATATAGTTATGTGTTTTTGTTGTGATGTGTTAGTTACTGATATAGTTATGTGTTTTTGTTGTGTTGTGTTAGTTACTGATATAGTTATGTGTTTGTGTTGTGTTGTGTTAGTTACTGATATAGTTATGTGTTGTGGTGTTAGTTACTGATATGTGTGTTTGTATTGTGTTGTGTTAGTTACTGATATAGTTATGTGTTTGTGTTGTGTTGTGTTAGTTACTGATATAGTTATGTGTTTGTGTTGTGTTAGTTACTGATATAGTTATGTGTTGTGTAGTGTTAGTTACTGATATAGTTATGTGTTTGTGTGTTGTGTGTTAGTTACCGATATAGTTATGTGTTTGTGTTGTGTTAGTTACTGATATAGTTATGTGTTTGTGTTTGTGTTGTGTTAGATACTGATATAGTTATCTGTTTGTGTTGTGTTAGTTACTGATATAGTTATGTGTTTGTGTTGTGTTGTGTTAGTTACTGATATAGTTATGTGTTTGTGTTGTTTTGTGTTAGTTACTGATATAGTTATGTGTTTGTGTTGTGTTGCGTTAGTTACTGATATAGTTATGTGTTTGTGTTGTGTTGCGTTAGTTACTGATATAGTTATGTGTCTGTGTTGTGTAGTGTTAGTTACTGATATAGTTATGTGTTTGTGTTGTGTTGCGTTAGTTACTGATATAGTTATGTGTTTGTGTTGTGTAGTGTTAGTTACTGATATGGTTATGTGTTTGTGTTGTGTTGCGTTAGTTACTGATATAGTTATGTGTTTGTGTTGTGTTGTGTTAGTTACTGATAGAGTTATGTGTTTGTGTTGTGTTGTGTTAGTTACTGATATAGTTATGTGTTTGTGTTGTGTTGCGTTAGTTACTGATATAGTTATGTGTTTGTGTTGTGTTGTGTTAGTTCCTGATATAGTTATGTGTTTGTGTTGTGTTGTGTTAGTTACTGATATAGTTATGTGTTTGTGTTGTGTTAGTTACTGATATAGTTATGTGTTGTGTAGTGTTAGTTACTGATATAGTTATGTGTTTGTGTTGTGTTGTGTTAGTTACCGATATAGTTATGTGTTTGTGTTGTGTTAGTTACTGATATAGTTATGTGTTTGTGTTTGTGTTGTGTTAGATACTGATATAGTTATCTGTTTGTGTTGTGTTAGTTACTGATATAGTTATGTGTTTGTGTTGTGTTGTGTTAGTTACTGATATAGTTATGTGTTTGTGTTGTTTTGTGTTAGTTACTGATATAGTTATGTGTTTGTGTTGTGTAGTGTTAGTTACTGATATAGTTATGTGTTTGTGTTGTGTTGCGTTAGTTACTGATATAGTTATGTGTTTGTGTTGTGTAGTGTTAGTTACTGATATAGTTATGTGTTTGTGTTGTGTTGCGTTAGTTACTGATATAGTTATGTGTTTGTGTTGTGTTGCGTTAGTTACTGATAGTTATGTGTTTGTGTTGTGTTGTGTTAGTTACTGATATAGTTATGTGTTTGTGTTGTGTTGCGTTAGTTACTGATATAGTTATGTGTTTGTGTTGTGTTGTGTTAGTTACTGATATAGTTATGTGTTTGTGTTGTGTTGTGTTAGTTACTGATATAGTTATGTGTTTGTGTTGTGTTGTGTTAGTTTCTGATATAGTTATGTGTTTGTGTTGTGTAGTGTTAGTTACTGATATAGTTTTGTGTTTGTGCTGTATTAGTTACTGACAGTGTTAAATCAGTTATGTACAGGGAGAAGATGGCCAATTAGGTAATAATCCATTTTCGCCATAATGTATGTATTCTTAAAACAGAAGCAGTAGCAATATATATTCAGTATTACATTTCAACCCATATTAAAAATACATGTTTTTCTCTCAGCTTTTCAGCTTTTCTAGACTTCATGGAAAAACCATATATCTGTATCTGGCCGTCTTCTCCTCAGCCCTGATAACATTACATGTTTTCTTCACCTTGTAATATTGTGGCGACCACGTCTGAAAGGAAGCGGCAAAGAGGAAGGCAGAAATGGAGGAAAACCACAACTACATGAAAAATAGTTCACTGGAACTCGCTTCCAGAACAGGCAGTTACAACATTATCTATAGCCACATTCAAATATAGCTACAACATATATGTAAGAATTTACTTAGGAAGAGGCTAGCGCAATCATTGAAGGTGTGTACTACATAATGAATACACTTATTCCTTCATTAACTTTTACTAGACGAGCATTCTTAGGTAAGCATACATGCATCATATCCGAAATGTTTTGATCGGGTTTGGCAATTCGTCAGGGTTATTTTGCACTGTTATCGAAAACTAGATGAAATACAGCATCTTTGGTGACTGATTCCATATAAAGTTATAATACAGAAGCTGCCAGACTGCAATGGCCGAAAACAAATCATGACAGGAGATAACGTGATTATATGTTAAGGTGTGTGTGTGTGTGTGTGTGTGTGTGTGTGTGTGTGTGTGTGTGTGCGTGCGCGGATATGAGAGGTTCAGTGAGAAATATTAGTTTTCCATGAAGTCTAGAAAGTCTGAAAAGCTGAGAGAAAAGTATGTATATGTAATATGATTTGAAATGTAATACTGAATCTCTATTGCTACTGTTTATGTTTTAAGAATACATGAATTATGGCGCAAATGGATTATTACCTAATTTGCCATCTTCTCCCTGTACATAACTGATGTTTTGTCTTCGAATGCCCATACACATTCCTTTTAATACCCATATCTTAAAATATATTAGTATGAATTATATATGCCTTCCTAGATACCATTTTCTGCAGATTCTGATGTTCAGGCCGCTTTGGGAACACCACTCTGGCACATACACCTATGAGGCTGCCAATGCTGCCGCCACTGTTATGTCAACTACACCGCCACCGCCACAGTCAAGGTCAGTCAAGGGATTAATCGTTAGAAAAGTTAGGTCATGGAAGAAGTACAAGTAAGAAGTAAATCAATTGAGAAGCAGTGTTTACGTACAGTACAATACAACGGCTTATAGGCTAATATTGAGGCATGAATATTGCTTCCTTTCATTCATGCCTACTTAATTTGAACTTCCCTGCCAGTTGTCATATCTGAGATGAAATATTTTGTCCTGTAATATCAGAAAAGGTCGTCGTAGCTGTGTGCCGTGGCAAGGTCGGTAGCGCGTCTGACTGTTGATCGAAGGATCAGCTGTTCGATCCCATCCCGTGCCATTGGTAGAAGTCAAGAGTTCGGACACTCAAGTCTGGCAGATTAGTGGCAAATGTCCCTGTAAGAAGGGCATGCCCTAGCCCTATCAATCAACGGATTTTACGACGTTAAAAACTGCATCAAACTGCATCAGTTATTATAAAAATGTTGTCTATTTTTTGTTTGTAGGTGTCTCCCAAATGGTTAGTCTCCCTCTGATGGTCTTGCCCTGGTGGGGTCCACGGTGGTGCTGGACTGTAGTGCCACCGGTCACCCCAAGCTTAGGCTGTCATGGATGAAGACACAAGGTTAGTGATAAACATTGTCTTGTGTATGTCCATTTTATGAATCTATCTGTCATTCTATTTGGTTTTCAATTGCATGTTATTGTCCACTTCTGCAGTTAATTGTTGTATATATCCAAATAATCTTGCTCTCTTACTCATTCTCTTCTCCGTTCTACCCTTTATATGTGGCTGTCTAAACTATGAGTGAATGATGATATAAAGAAAATCAAGCAACAGTAGAGCTACAGTACTGATCTTTACTGCTTGTGGTAAGGAAAGGATGGACTACCACATAAAGATATTTAATAGGTGGTGGTCATGACCTCAGTTTAGAGCCTGCCACAGCAGCACAAATATTGTACAAGAAAGATGTGTACTGTTATCTCAGTAAGTCTCTGGTTATCATAAGCGCCACGTTTAACCCTCAAACCGCGCGCTTTGTAGATAATCCCATGCACGGGTGATTTTCACGATGTTTAACTTGTTTAGCTCGTTCTAATTCTGAGAAAGAAAGGGTTACAGTAATTCTGTGAAATAAAGGGTTAAGGGAAAATTATATGTGGACGAACGTACCTGTTCTGGCCTGTACAAAGGCTCTAAACTTTAGTTACCAGCTTTTCTGTGGCCTTGACATTGACGAGAGGACGTAGAGGTGTTTTTGTGTGTTTACAAGTGCCGCTTGACTGGGCATATTTATGATTTTTTTGTATTTTTCAACTCATTCTAGCTCTATGAAACAAACATTTAGGAAGAAAAACAAAATATGCGGAAGAAATGTTGTGTTCTGGCCTGTACAGAGACACCACAATTTTGTTTCCAGCTGGTCTGTGGCCTGCACAAAGGTGACAGGAATTGAAGGTGCTATTGTGCGGAATTCCAGAATCGAGCCAGATGGTTCATGGAGTAAGCTACTGAGCTCCCGTGGGATGCGCACCTGGGTGTCCTCTAGCAACCCTGACAACTGCTCGATACCACCACATCTGCCCGGGATCATTTGAGTATGGTGCCCACCAGAATGTGAAGGAACGTGTGAGAATGTCACCCGCACTGGAAGGGCTAAAATTGTTAAGTCAGGTCAAATGTTGACATCCAGTCAGCTTGAGAGAGACTATAATAGTTGGTAAAGATTGAGGATATAGGCTACACTCATGTGATCCTGAATCAAGCAGTTATTCAGAAGGTGGGAGTTCCACATATTATATGAATGTTTCTACAATAATCTATATAAACGCATAGGTTATCGTGGCTATGCGTGAGTGTTCCTGTGAATGTTTATATAGCTACATTTCCATAAGTCTGTGCGAGTCTATATTTGTTTGTAAGTAGCCTATAATATACTAGTGTGTTCCTGTACTTAATTTATGCTTGTGCACTCCTGTCATATTGTGTCTTATATTCCATACGTTTTAGTTCTCGGTATGATTACTGGTGGGTGGGTGTAAGTTTAAATGCCGCACCGATATGTAGCATTCTCGTCCGCAAGTTAAATATATGAATACAAGGAAAATAAGGATGTAGAGTTGGTCAAAGTTCCAGCTGACCCACCCTCGCTCTGGGGCTCGCAGAATTAGCTGGCAATACTGGTGTAGTTGCCAATCAGTGAATATAATAACTTAAATATTTAAGCGAATCTACGAATTTTGGGTGAATGTTCGGGATCATACATAGCGATGTATGCATTTTTATTTGAGATAGGCTTACTTTCCCTTGTTTAGTATATGTTCTAACAATGATATAGCCGAAATCAGATCTACCAATCCCAGTCTTTGTAAGACACACCTCCTTCCTACACCAGTATTGCCAGATAATTCTGCGAGCCCCAGAGCGAGGGTGGGTCAGCTGGAACTTTGACCAACTGTACCTAATGTCTTCACCTAAATAGACCTAGGTTAATATGGTAGCCCTACTGGTATAGTAGGCTATGCACATTCGTGTATTTACATTAAGGAAAACAACTTTTGAGACTATTAACGTACTGTAGCTGTAATACAGTAGTCTCTACGCGGCGTCAGTGACTCAGATAATTACGGCTCGCTTATCTGGCAATAGTTCCAAGTCATTGACTTGTACGAACTTGATTATTAAAATCCTTTGTTAACAATAAATAATCACTACAAGACGCGACATTCGACATGGTCACAACTTGTGACCATGTCGAATGTCTCGTTTTGTAGTAAACCGATAGATATACTCGTTATCAGCGACTGATTGGTTCTTGTGACTCACAAGCACCAATCAGTCGCTGATAACGAGTATATCTATCGGTTTACATTGTGCGTGTGTTTGCAAGAATGGGTGGGTTCATGGTACATAATGATTTCACAATATGTTTAGCCTACAAATATGAAACTTGTACCCGTTAACTTACCAATTAGTGTACACACACACACACACACAGGTTAATGTGTGAACAATTGAGGCAACAGTTTAAGCGTTCACACATTTTCAAAATCCTTGGAAACGGAGTGTGTTTACGTTAGGTTACGTATGCTTGGTTATATAGATAGGTTATGCTAGGATAGGTTATATTTGAAGTAAATAGTCTTACTTAGGTTTAATAAGCAAAACGATTATAATATACTCGTAAACGTGCCAGATTCCCTTTGCACCAGGAACCCCTTCCGCACCGGTGACGTCCTTTTCATTTCATTCTGGACGCTATTAGACGTTTTTTATTCAGCTTAGGAAGGACGTCTAAACATGAAAAAGGCTGCAGGTTATCTCAATGAAGCTTTTTAGCACATCCTTCCTAAGCCTCATGAAATAGTCTAAATGTAGTTAGAATTAAATAAAAAAGACGTATCACATCTCAACCAGCATCCTCCAACCCTGAAACTGCGGCTGAAAACCTTTGCTTCACTTCCACCACCTCGAGTTTCATTTCCCTTACCGTGTCAGCAGTCCTGAGTACTTCCGTTTTTATGTCCAGAATGTTTGAGATAATTTCATTTAGCTTCATAATTTCCTCAGACAGGTTGCCTATTATAGGAGCGATCAATTCGAGACCGATGGCAGGCATTTTTGTATGCGAGTCCGTCACAAACTTGATTTTTCTCCGAGATTCAAACAGACTACCATGAAATTGAAGCATATCGTTCAAGTCCCCACGCTTTTTATCTGGACCTTGTCTCCATGTAATGTCCTCTTTCAAAATGTTACATAACTCAACCTTAGAGGCTTTTATATCTTCATGAGAATAAAATATGAAAACAATATCCTCCAGCGATGTTGGGTTCTCGAAATCTTCTTTTGCAGAGTTCATGAATAATAACAGATTGTTTATGATAGGTTCGATTATGATAGGTTCGTTTGCCATATTGACGTCATTCTTTGTCATGGCAACACACTTAAAAGCAAGAGCATTGTCACTGGCACCAATTTACTGTTTATATTTGAGAGACAATGTACATGTAAATAGATATTGTCTATTTAACAGTAATTATTTTAGAAGAATCGCCTTCGTAAACTATATCACCGTATAAATCCTTGATGTGGCAGTACCGGGTTTCAAAACTGAGTTCACTGACCGCCATGTTTGATCCCCACATCCAAGCGCTGGCAGACACTTTCATTGCTAACACTCATTTTAGCACTATGGTGTCAGTTATCGAATTGTAATGGTCACCAGTCAATGTAGTCACTGTATTCATAGCACCGAAGATAAGCGAATTATGTTGTATATCCAGAGTTTGATAGGAGAGCTTCTCAGGCTGTTTACACCAACTTGCGCATGCGTCGTTAGTGGTGATGTAGGAGGGGTGCCAGGAGGCTAGTGGTGGAGAGAGAGAGAGAGGTAAATTACAAGACAAAGCAGTAGAGAACTGTGGGCGTTTACATGACCATTTGACAACAATGGTCTCACTATGGGCTTAATTCCCACATGCCCAATTTTGGCCTTTTTCGGCATTTGTTTCGCCATGTCTCGTATATTTCTACCATGATCGTCTGATGTCCCTGGTTGGTTGCTGGAGTTCGGATTGAGTTGTGAATGGGGTTGTGAGAGTCGTGCTGATTTTTGGAAATTTCAAACATTTTGCCGACTGTCGATTATGTGCCCGACGGTCGAGTAGTGTCTGTCATATATCTGCGAGTGATCGGCGACCAGTTGAGTACATTCTGTTGTGTCTGCAAGGGTGTTGCACGAAAAAAAAAGGATACGAACAAGCCAACCCTGCCAAACTTGTCGGCGACGCACTGCAAATCCACACATGTCTCACGATCTCATTCGGCGAAATGACCCAGCAGATTTCGTATGTCAGGAAGACAAACTATCAAACCATGGCCGAATGCGAGTATGATATACTCGACAGTGTTGGTGATATGAAGGAACGGTCTTCAACCCCGTGTTGGCGACATGTTGGCGACACAACTCGACATGGTTACCAACAAGGTCCGTTTTTTGGGAAACCATTTTTTTGTTTGCGTTTTGTTTTGCAGCCATGCGGCTGGCAGTGATAAGGCCGGGTAAGTGCCCCATATAAGGAGGCGGTCAGGTCAGGTCGATCAGTACTCTCAGATCACCCCTCATTGACATATTTGTATTGAATTCTAGCTTCATCAAGACGATTTTATGCAGCTTAGGAAGGATCTGGGATACACTAGAAATTCTAGGGTATATACGGGTACCTACCCGATAGCACTATCGTTAGTGAGTGCTATAATTTTATGTATTTTGTACTATTGTTAATATCTTGTCAAAATGTAAAGGTGCTAAAATATAAAATCTTAACATAAATTGTAGTTTCTTTATTTATACAGAATTTAGTAAAATCTTACCAGAACGTCCTGAACTTCCCAAATTGACTAATTCCTTAAACGTGACGATATTGTGTTGTTAATACAGTACGTGCGATTAATTTGCTTGGGAAACAGATTAGCTTGCTCATGTAGTTATGTACACCCTATGTGATGGTTTTGTGTTCTTGTATTTCAAAATTTAATTTTAATAAAGCGTTATATCCACCTAGCGATTTTGATAAGTAATTTTGCCTTTATATTGTGTTGTTCCCGTTTTCGTTTGTTTATTTTGCAAGTTTTGCATTATAACATAATCTTATTGGGTATTTTGATGTTTGATTGCCTGTGGCTTACATTCTTCTCAACCTTTACCCTTACAATCTTCACTGCTATAGTCTATTCATTATAATTTTGCAGAATCTCTCAGTAGATAAGGCTCCTGGTCCAGATGAAATTCCTCCAATAGTACTTAAGAATTGCTCCTTGGTGCTCGCTCCTGTATTGGCAAAAATTTTCCGTCTGTGTACTCATACCTCATGCTTCCCAGTACCCTGGACAGAAGCAAACATCCATCCAGTTCCTAAAAAAGGTGCCTCTTCAGATCCATCAAACTACAGACCAATAGCTATAACTTCCACTCTTGGTAAAGTCTTTGAAATTATATTAAATAATCACATAATTAAGCATCTTGAGAATAATAAATTAATCAGTGATAGGCAATATGGTTTTAGACGATGTCGATCAACTGCAGACATGCTTTGCCTTCTTACGCATCAAATCAAGCAAGCTACAGACCAACATGGTGAAACACATACAATAGCACTGGATATATCAAAGGCATTTGATAGAGTCTGGCATCAATCCTTATTGTCGAAGATGTCACACTACGGCCTTGCATCATTAGTTCCACTAATTTCTTCTTATCTTCATAACAGAAAAATACGTGTAATGGTAGATGGCCTTAATTCTCAATTTCACTCAATAAATGCTGGTGTTCCCCAGGGATCGGTTTTGGCCCCAATTCTGTTCCTCATTCATATCAATGATCTCATATCTACCACTCATAATCCAATACATTCCTACGCAGATGACTCAACACTCCACAGTTCCTTCACATTTACCAATTCTTTCACCCAACCCAATCTTATAAATTCAAAAATAAACACTGCAATTTCTCTGAACCAGGACCTTTCTAGAATTAATGGATGGGGAAAAAGAATCTAGTTTCCTTTAATGCACAGAAAACCAAGTACATTCAATTTTCTAACCGACAGAATCTCACTGACTCCCATATATTTTTTAATGATGTAAATATTCCCACTTCCCCTAGTATTGACATTCTCGGTGTAACATTAACTACTAACTTGAGCTGGACACATTATGTTAGAAGCATTGCTAAGAGTGCCTCTAAAAAACTGGGACTCCTCTACAGAGTTCGAGAATTCTTCACTGACGAGCAGTTGGCCGTGATATATAAAAGTCATGTGCGTTCTCAGATGGATTACTGTTCACCTCTGTGGGGTGGAAGTGGAGTGGTTGCATTGAGGCAGTTGGGCAAAATTCAAAATAAAGCTATTAGATTAATCAATAACCCTGCAATTACACAGGACCTTCCTACATTATCCATACGAAGAAACGTTGCATCCCTTGCATTATTCTACAGATATTTTCACAGCAATTGTTCCGAGGAACTTGCTTCAATTGTGCCGCCTCTCCACATCTTTCCCCGTAGAACTAGGGCAGCTGAGAGCGCCCATGAATTTACACTTTCTCCTCCACAATGCAGAACTTCTGCTTATCAGAATTCATTTATCCCCAGAGCTACTACTCTTTGG
Organism: Paralithodes platypus; assembly: GCA_032716605.1. NCBI lineage: Eukaryota > Metazoa > Arthropoda > Malacostraca > Decapoda > Lithodidae > Paralithodes > Paralithodes platypus. Next base: position 5,548,122 of record CM064516.1, read on the forward strand.
AATTCACTTCCCTCGAATTGCTTTCCACAAACTTACAATCTACAAATGTTTAAATCCAGTTGTTACAAACATTTTATGAATGGAGGATGCCTTTAGGCACATGGACCTTTTTGTTTTATCTGTGTTTTTCCTTCCTCCGTTCATTGTCTCTTAAAAAAAAAAAAAAAAAAAAAAAAAAAAATTGGGCGATACATTTTTACCCCTGACCTCTGTAACTAAGAAAAGGGATAAAGCAATTGGCCTGTGAAAACTCCTCCCAAATGGTAGAAATATTAACTCGAATATTCTAGTCATATTTTAGTTATAGAGGTTAGTGTTCGAAATGTTGACCTAATTATAATAAATATACATTACTTTCCTTCCCATATACTCGTAAAACAACTAGTCATACACGTGTCTCATTTTTCCTAAATGTTCCATCTACATTTCCCTTCAATAATCCACGGTGTATCTCATTTATACTTTTATACTCTCTCCCTCTCTAACTAACCAACTAACTTTTGACAACTGGTCTTTGTATGACAATTATATTAGAACACCCTTGTAATTCTAAACACGTAAAGCATAACCATTGTTCCACAATCATCTGATTATGATTCTAACTTTCCCTCTTTTCTCTCTCCTTCCTCCTCCCAACTTCTTTCTGCCATTTTGATCATTTATCCTTCCCCACTCCAAATCCTTCCTCCCTCCTTCTCAACCTTCCTCCTTCTCTTCCAATCATTACTCACTCAATCCCAACTTTCCCCCACACTTCCCTCTCTCTCTCTTTTTCAATCCTCCCTCAGTCCCTCTTATTCTTTCCTTCATCTCTAGCTACTCCAACCCATTCTTCATCTGCTCAATTACTCTTACCCCCCTTCCAACGTTCCTCCTTCTATCTACCAATCCCTCCCCCCAACTTTCTCCTCCCTCCCTACCTACCAAGTCAAACCCTTCTCTCACCTCTCGCAATCACTCCTCCTCTCACTCTCTCTATGCCAACCATTCCTCCCTCCATCCTTAACTATGCCAACCATTATTCTCTCTTAAACAAATAATTTCTTCTTTCCTATTCCAATCCCTACGCTCTCTCTCTCTCTCTCTCTCTTTCCTTCCTTCTTATCACAGGTCCAATTTTATCAAGGAGTTCTTTGAACATAGCCGCCTCCATTCTCATAAAGTTTCTGAAACTCATTGGGTCCTGTGCTTCCATTTCCTTTATTAGGTTCTTGTAAACACCAACTTTTTCCCGGCATAGCAGCCATTCCTTTATGCAAACTGAACGCTTCTTCTTCTATTTCTTGTCCCTCTCCTCCTCCACTTGCTCTTCATATAAAAACCCAACAGACGCACCCTGCTGCCTCGTTATCTCAATTTGCAATTGCAGTCATTCCAACTGATATCTTGTGTGTCTCGGCATTGGAGAGTACCTGCTAATATATACTTTGAGGAGAAAATGAGGTGTGACCCTCCAGGAGGCCCTTTATATATCGGCAAAGAATGGTGGGACCTGATGACGTGCCTGAAATAGAATACCTATTTACATAATTAGATCATTGTCATTTCATGTCCGCGATATCGCCGACTTGTCGCCAATTGTGTCTGCAAGAATTTGCAGTTATATCGTTGAATGGTTGCATGTAGTCGTCCTTGGTCGGAGTGGCTGAAATTCAAATTTGAGAGGTGTCGTAGGTTGTCTATCAATGCTGCAGACGATATCGGCAACAGGTTGCCTATGTTGCAGAAGATATCGTGGGATATCAGTGGCAGGTCACTGAATATTAGAAGACTTGTTTGGGGATTGCTCGCCAATAGGTTGCATGTTGTCATTATATAACGGTCACAACACGACAATCAGAATATCTGTCGGGAGTCATTCGCCGAACGATTATCGTGCATGTTCGGGGATGTGGGAAAGCCCCTTAAAACCTATTACATAATTTATGTTATCTATTAGAAGAAGACTGCCAAACTTGTTTAGGATGTTGCCATGTTGCATGAATCACAAGTCTGTGTCTTGTTTGACTTCCAGAGTCCTTCATCAAATTGCGGAATACGACAAATCACATACTTTACCCGTTCAGTACCAGTGACGTCCTTTTTATTATACTCTGACAATGATTAGACTATTGTATTCAGCTTAGGAAGGACCTTTAGCAATTATATGGCTTCAAACTATCTCAACCACCCCTTTTATCTATAATAGATTTTTCTTGAGCTGCATAATATCGTCTAAATATAGCTAGATTAAAATATAAAACACGTGCTGGTACTCAAAGGGTTAATAAAGTTACCATATTGCTCACTGTGCTAAATAAATGATGGTATAATATAACATAAGTAATATAATAAGGTGTACAAATAATGTACAAATAAATGATGGTATAATATAACATAAGTAATATAATAAGGTGTACAAATAAATGATGGTATAATATAACATAAGTAATATAATAAGGTGTACAAATAATGTACAAATTTATCTTGAACGAGGGTCTTGGGGTGTTCTTTTTTAGCTTGATGGAGGTCTAGGGAAGAAACTAAAACAAATGAAAAGATATATAGAAATTAGCAAATAAATACGCCCATCCCCCCATAAGGGGAGGTTGGTATTGAATTGTTCATGTGTTTATTCATTTAATATATTTTTTAGTTTTCTCTCAAGAGCTCCATCAAGCTTGAAATATACCCCCAAGACCCTCCCATCAAGATAAATGTGTACATTCTTCGATAGAAGAAATTTCCCCGCCAAAGGCCTGGTAGAAAAATCTCTTGGCCAAAAAGGTTCCTCCTAAATTACAGGCTCGCTGTCGCTCGCCAGGATAAAATCGACACCAAAAGGGCACACAAGTTCTTAAAATTGCCAAACTAATGGAACAAACGTCTTACATTTTTTAAAATATGGGGTTAAACATAAAGAAGAAAGGGGTCCAGAAATTAAAAAAAAAAAAATCTTGTTAAACTTGTCATCCACTCTGCCCACATTGCTGTATGTAACACTGACATTAGTGTTGTTAAACTTGTCATCCACTCTGCCCATATTGCTGTATGTAACACTGACATTAGTGTTGTTAAACTTGTCATCCACTCTGCCCACATTGCTGTATGTAACACTGACATTAGTGTTGTTAAACTTGTCATCCACTCTGCCCACATTGCTGTATGTAACACTGACATTAGTGTTGTTAAACTTGTCATCCACTCTGCCCACATTGCTGTATGTAACACTGACATTAGTGTTGTTAAACTTGTCATCCACTCTGCCCACATTGCTGTATGTAACACTGACATTAGTGTTGTTAAACTTGTCATCCACTCTGCCCACATTGCTGTATGTAACACTGACATTAGTGTTGTTAAACTTGTCATCCACTCTGCCCACATTGCTGTATGCAACACTGACATTAGTGTTGTTAAACTTGTCATCCACTCTGCCCACATTGCTGTATGTAACACTGACATTAGTGTTGTTAAACTTGTCATCCACTCTGCCCACATTGCTGTATGTAACACTGACATTAGTGTTGTTAAACTTGTCATCCACTCTGCCCACATTGCTGTATGTAACACTGACATTAGTGTTGTTAAACTTGTCATCCACTCTGCCCACATTGCTGTATGTAACACTGACATTAGTGTTGTTAAACTTGTCATCCACTCTGCCCACATTGCTGTATGTAACATTGCCATTAGTGTTGTTAAACTTGTCATCCACTCTGCCCACATTGCTGTATGTAACACTGACATTAGTGTTGTTAAACTTGTCATCCACTCTGCCCACATTGCTGTATGTAACACTGACATTAGTGTTGTTAAACTTGTCATCCACTCTGCCCACATTGTTGTATGTAACACTGACATTAGTGTTGTTAAACTTGTCATCCACTCTGCCCACATTGCTGTATGTAACACTGACATTAGTGTTGTTAAACTTGTCATCCACTCTGCCCACATTGCTGTATGTAACACTGACATTAGTGTTGTTAAACTTGTAGTCCACTCTGCCCACATTGCTGTATGTAACACTGACATTAGTGTTGTTAAACTTGTCATCCACTCTGCCCACATTGCTGTATGTAACACTGACATTAGTGTTGTTAAACATGTCATCCACTCTGCCCACATTGCTGTATGTAACACTGACATTAGTGTTGTTAAACTTGTCATCCACTCTGCCCACATTGCTGTATGTAACACTGACATTAGTGTTGTTAAACTTGTCATCCACTCTGCCCACATTGCTGTATGTAACACTGACATTAGTGTTGTTAAACTTGTCATCCACTCTGCCCACATTGCTGTATGTAACACTGACATTAGTGTTAAACTTGTCATCCACTCTGCCCACATTGCTGTATGTAACACTGACATTAGTGTTGTTAAACTTGTCATCCACTCTGCCCACATTGCTGTATGTAACACTGACATTAGTGTTGTTAAACATGTCATCCACTCTGCCCACATTGCTGTATGTAACACTGACATTAGTGTTGTTAAACTTGTCATCCACTCTGCCCACATTGCTGTATGTAACACTGACATTAGTGTTGTTAAACTTGTCATCCACTCTGCCCACATTGCTGTATGTAACACTGACATTAGTGTTGTTAAACTTGTCATCCACTCTGCCCACATTGCTGTATGTAACACTGACATTAGTGTTGTTAAACTTGTCATCCACTCTGCCCACATTGCTGTATGTAACACTGACATTAGTGTTGTTAAACTTGTCATCCACTCTGCCCACATTGCTGTATGTAACACTGACATTAGTGTTGTTAAACTTGTCATCCACTCTGCCCACATTGCTGTATGTAACACTGACATTAGTGTTGTTAAACTTGTCATCCACTCTGCCCACATTGCTGTATGTAACACTGACATTAGTGTTGTTAAACTTGTCATCCACTCTGCCCACATTGCTGTATGTAACACTGACATTAGTGTTGTTAAACTTGTCATCCACTCTGCCCACATTGCTGTATGTAACACTGACATTAGTGTTGTTAAACTTGTCATCCACTCTGCCCACATTGCTGTATGTAACACTGACATTAGTGTTGTTAAACTTGTCATCCACTCTGCCACATTGCTGTATGTAACACTGACATTAGTGTTGTTAAACTTGTCATCCACTCTGCCCACATTGCTGTATGTAACACTGACATTAGTGTTGTTAAACTTGTCATCCACTCTGCCCACATTGCTGTATGTAACACTGACATTAGTGTTGTTAAACTTGTCATCCACTCTGCCCACATTGCTGTATGTAACACTGACATTAGTGTTGTTAAACTTGTCATCCACTCTGCCCACATTGCTGTATGTAACACTGACATTAGTGTTGTTATCAGATGGTTTGTCTGTCTGCATGTAGTCCATGGTATATATTTTTTTATTTTTTTTTTATTTGTCAAAACAAGAATGTGTTCTCTAGCTGTATACCAGTAATGTAATAGCCCTTAATGTAATTAGTAAGCAGATAACATAGTAATCAAATAATATAAAATCTTATATAATCATAACAGTTTTTAATATCTACTGTGCGTATAACGTAACGTTTAGTTTGGTGGGGAAGGGTTTATTTATGTATGTTTTTTCCTCCCTAGACCTCCATCGAGCTTTATAAAATATTCCAATGATCCCTCTTTCAGATAATTTTTTACATTTTTCGGTAGAAAAATATCCCGGCCGAAGGCCGTTTCCACTTTAATTACAGGCTCGCTATCGCTCGCCAGGATATAATCAACACCTAAATGGCACGATAGGTCTAACTATTGTTACGACTGAGGTTTAAATATATCAGGGCTCTTATTCATTGGACTAGTAATGGCATAAATGCTACAACGGAAAGCGCTAGATCCAACCTCTGATGTATATTCCCAGTGAACAAAGAACACAAATACTCTCCAGAGTTCTATATGCAATAATAGGTTATTAAACTCTCAATAAATGTGCGTCTACTCTAGGCTTAATGTTATGTGAAAACAGCCTATTACTACCTATAACCGAAGGTGCTTGGTTAGGGTATACAAAGTAAGGTGGTAAGAGAAGTTAGAGCTTACGTTACTTTAATCAATAAATGTCAGGCATTCCTGCATGAAAGAAAGTGCACTAAAGTCCTTTAACACCAACAAGGAATCTTCTTTAAATGTTAGATGCTATCAAGCTGCTCGAATCGGAAATGGAACCCAAAAAGGCAGGCAGCGGAACAATGCTCGTGCAGGCTATGCACACAAAAAGGCAGGAGATATAATGCAGTCGGAGCCAAGAATATCCTAAACGCCACAACAATAATAATAATTGCCACGACCATGCAGTATTCCTATCAACAAAAAGAGCCTAAGTCGTTTGTGTCTCAATACATCAAACTAGGCTGTGAAATGCTTGTGTAATCATAAACGGGTATGCATAAAAAGAGTAATTGGTTTAATATACTTAATGTCTACTATGACTGATAAAGTCTAGCTAGAGTCAATGATACGAGATACTGGTGCGCATGGCATGCCGCATAGCCTAGTGCAAATCTCAAGTCTGTGCGTCAAATATTACGTTATAATGAAGGGTAGCTCTCTTGAGAAACCTTAATACCGAAGTATTAAGCGTTCTCCTGGCGTACCTCAAAGACAAACAACGAGCTTAGAACAGTGCAGAATGGTATAGGCAAAAAGCCCTCATTCGTGCATGCTCTACTCTCAATGGCACACAGACTAGAATTTACCCAATCAACTCCAGTTCTCAGGTATGTCGTGCAGCTTTTAACTAAAGCCAGCACCCATCGGAAACAATACCTTATAGTATCAGACTCCTAGTCTAGCATTATCTAATCCAGCAGAACACTAATAATTATAGGAAGCGGTACTGAACAATATGAATGCCAACCAATGCTTCGTGATCAACTTATCTTAACAACTAACTTACATGGGTTATATAAGACCTTAACGCACAATACAACTGGCCAGCATGAAGCTGATTTTGCAGAGTTAACCAGAGGGGGTAAAATATTAATAAAAGGTGGTGAAAGATATGGAAAATGAGAGAGATAGGCAGAGGAAAAGGTTCTCAGGTGCAGTGAGGAGGACCGGTATCAAAGGGATAAGAGGGATGCGTTCTAGAAACCAGATCTGAGGGAGAGAGTGGCGAGAGAGCTGTATATATACTAGCACTAGCTCGCACCGCGTAGACAAAGCGGTAACAATTCCTTCGGCCAATGGCAAAGAAGCCAGCCAAACATGATGTCACCAAGCATGGTAAAAAACTCCTCCAACCAATCCCCAAGAAGCCAGCCAGCTGTGACGTCATCGAGTATGGCAAAAAACACTACGCGCCTCCTCTCACTCTGTTCTACTCTCTCTCTCAAATCCTATCATAACTACTTAATGATAAAACATATACTTTGCAATTAAATATATAAAGCCTTGACATGGGCGAAAACAAAGAGCCTTTCTGGACTGCCCATGACACGAGCTTTCATATGAAATAAAGCACACAATAATACATCAACTGTAGCCACATCCACTGCCCTGGCGATCCTAGCGAGTCACTGTAGGACAAGCCATGCGGTTCTAACGGAGTAGTTAACGTCACATCCCCCCCAAGATTTTTCTCAGAGGCCCAAAGCTCAAAAAAAATCTGATGGTTAGAACCCATGCTATATCTCTATTTCCCATCACCCAGCGGCAGTAAAATATCTGGCACAGTTCTTCAACAAAACATTTTACAAAATTATAACCCTCCCCAACACAATAGGTTAAATCATATGTAGTTTTGCTCCTCAAGAGTGAGCTTCTCTAGCCCAGCATTCTGAGAGGAGTGCAACTCAGAATTACTGCTATAACATACTGAAAAAATTCAACTATCAGAGAAAGAGTTTTTATTTGATTTTTATGTTTTTAATGTGTTTATTTCGGCTGCACTATAGGGGCAAGCCTAGTTTTTTCTTCTATACCAAACGCTCAACTCCTGCTTTACGACCCAATACGCTGGGCTACAACCGCTAGCCAACAAGCACCAAGCGCAAAATACTATTCAAACTAAAGCAGGAGGCTACCCGTGTGTCAATCTACCCAGGATCATATACCCTTGAAAGACAATCTGCAACCACGTTGTCACAACCGGCAATATGGCGTATGTCCAGGTTATATACCAATAACCTTAGTGACCACCTGGTCAGCCTCATATTCCGATTGTGAAACTGGTCCAAGAACTTCAGAGGGTGATGATCTGTGTAAACTACAACGACCGGACCATAGGCTGGAACATAGACCTCGAAATGCCCAAGCACAACAGCCAGTAGCTCCTTCTCGACAACAGAGCAGCACCCCTGGGCTGAATTGAACTTCTCCGAGCAGAAACTAACAGGATGTTCCAGCCCATCATCGTCCATTTTCATAAGGACGGCACCAGCCCCCACACCACTAGCATCCGTTGCTAGTTGGAAAGGTAGGCTAAAGTCAGGGGCCCTGAGGATCGGGTGAGTGCACAACAGGTGTTTTACCACTCTAAACGCCTTCTCACACTCAGGCGCCCATTTGACTTTCTTATCCTTCCAGTTATCCTCCACCTGAGCTTGACTGTCCCGTTCTCCTTCTCCACCTTGACTGCTAAACGTCATCACAGGCACAGTGAGAGGCTCAGGGGGGTGCCTCACATACTCCTTCATGAGATTAACGTGACATAACTGATTGCGCTTACGTCTGTCTGGAGCGGCCACCAAGCAATCCAGGTCCGATAGCCTCTCAACCACCCTATAAGGACCAGTGTACTTCGCGGATAAGGGATGACCTACAAGGGGCGGTAGAATCAACACCTCCTGACCCACGTGAAACTCCCTGAGTTTAACCTTGAGGTCGTACCTGTCCTTCATGAGGGCCTGAGAGCTAGTCAAATTACGGCCAGCCAACTCCAGACTGCGCAACATCCGTTCTCGACTGTCGAGGACATACTTGAGCATAGAACAAGTTTTTTCTGCGCCCTCCCATATTTCTTCAACCATATGGAGAGGCCCTCTGACACGGTGTCCAAAGACGAGCTCATTAGGGCTGAATCCCAAACTTTCCCCAGGTACCTCCCGTGCAGCAAACAAAACATATGGCAGGCCAAGATCCCAACCTTTCCCACTCTCAAAGCAACAATAACGAAGCACAGATTCCAAGGCTGAGTGCCATCGCTCTAACACACCCTGGCTCTCCGGATGATATGCAGATGACACAACCGTAACAATCCCATGCTGCGGCACTGCTTGAACAAAGAGGCTAGAAGTGAAGTTGGATCCTTGGTCTGACTGAATCCCCTGCGGATAACCATACCGGGAAAAATACACTAGCAAGCTTCGGACCACCGTCTTCGCTGACCCATTTCTCATAGGGTACGTGTCAGGGTACCTTGTTGCTACATCTCCCGACTGTGCATCACTGTCCTCCTCCAACTCGACAGCACCGGTACCACATTCAAGAACCTCCGGGTCTTCTAATTGCAATTTACGAATGTCCGAAAGAGCAAGCTTATCTAAGTGTTTGCGAAACAACTCATGCCCCCCTCCTACATTGAATTTAGCCTCCCGTTGCTCTCTCTCTGTGTATCGTTGCTGTCTCTTCGTCTTTTTAAGCCCATCCTCTGCCTTCTTAGTAACAGTTAATGGGTCTTCTACAGACTCGAAAATCGGTCCTAATAATGAGTCCCCGAGAATGTCCGTTGATACTAAACTCTCAACCGCATCAACTTTCAACCCCTTCTCGGTACCTTTCCTCCGCTTGTCTAAAGACTGTTGACCAGAATATGACTCCCTGGATGCAAGAGATCTGGTGACAACACACGCCATAGGTTGCACCGGACACTTCTCAACCCCCTCCTGCTCCTCCATACTCACGTCGGCCGGCTTCTCGGCAACGACTAAGGGTGGAGCCTCAGAAGTAGGCCCCGCAAAGTCATTGCCGAGAAGGAGGTCGACGCCCCCAACAGGTATCTTCTCCACAATTCCTACATCCAGGTCACGAGTCACACCATCAACTTCCATCTTCATTCTTACAAGTGGGTATGACCTTGTTGCATTAACTCCCTGAACCACAACCACCCGCGCCGTATTTACAGGTTTACCAGTGAAATTCCTCAACAATGTTTGCGATGCCCCAGTGTCACGCAAAATTCTCACCTCATGTCTTCTACCCCCCCACTCCACACAACCGAGTCCCCTGTGGTCACTAAAGGCATCACGGACAGGGAATAAGCCTTCCGGATCCTTCTGCACTGGCAGTGTATTTACCTCGGAAGAATTGCCTCTAACAAACTCCGATGTCCTCTTGAACACTCCAATGCCGTGAGCAAAAGACACGGCTGCCGGAGGAGGTCGACTAGGGCACTCATTTGCCTTATGACCCTCCTGGTGGCACTTAAAACACATAAATTTCGGTTTCAGCTTATACTGTGATGTAAAAAGCCCCTGACTTTTCTCATACGGCGTGGTGTTAGGTTTGGATTCAGTTTTAGTTTCATTGCTCTTTTTGTTTAAATGTGTCATTGCTACGGGGAGAGGTACTTGCATCGTACTTCTGTGAGGACCCGCAACCCTGAATCAACGACAGCCGTCGATCAGCCATTTCTGCTGCTTCGACTAGAGTTCTTGGGTTTTTCTCCTTTAAGTTCAAAGTTAGATCACCGCCCGTGCTCTTAAAGAACTGCTCCAACATCATTAACTGCTTAATTCCATCAAATGTTGTTACCTTCTCAGATCGGAGCCAGTTCCCCATAGCATCGGACAAGTCCCGGGTGTGTTCCAAAAAGTTGCTATCTCTTCCCTTGGTTACACCCCGGAACTTCAAATGGTACGTTTCTGGTTGCAGTTCGTAAGCCCTCAGGACAGCCTCCTTGAGATCCTCATACACAATACATGACTCCAAAGGTAATGCATCGTAGGCTTTAAGACCCTTGCCTATTAATCTAGAGGATACAAGTGCTGCCCATTTATTCTCTGGCCACTGGTGTTCCTGGCACTTTTTCTCAAAGCGTGCGAAAAATTCTGTTACCCCACTCTCATCAAACACCGGAACCAGTTTCAATAAGTGCGAGAGAGATTGATCATGAACACGGTTACCAGCCCCAAGTCGCTGTCCCGTTGTCTCTACTCGCGACTTCTCTACGTCCATGTCGGCACAGTACCTAGTCGACTCTAAATCAGCTTGAATTTTTGCTAGCTCTATGTGCTGAGACTCCTGACTGATAGTTTTTCTCTCTTCTATCTTGGCTAATTCTATTTGCTGCTCAGATACCCTGATAGCCTTTCTCTCTTCGATCTTAGCTGATTCTATTTGCTGCTGGATCTTAGCTAATTCGAGCTGAAGCAATAATTCTGGAGTTAACCCTTGAGGAGGTGAAGGTGCTACAATGTTTGAAATTACCGGTGGTCCCCCCAGGGGCAACCCACCCTGCCAGTCACCACCCAACTGTGGACGCGTATTCGGGGTCGGCAAACTACTGGGATGGCTGGGAGTCGAGTGTAGGGGAAGCATGGCCGAAGGGCTCTGAGCACTCAACCCATCTCGCTCACCAGTCACCCTGCCCAGTACACACGTTATCAAGTTATCCCTGGTCATGCTGCTAGTACCCGCATGACCGATAGCTGTGGCCAGGCATTGAAGACCGTACCGATCCATACCCTCCAACCGCTCGGCAGTAACAGGCCATTGCAAAAATATCCTAGCATCCTCCTCACAGTTCACCTGATTAACCATTTCATCATACTGCTGTTCCTCAGTTTCGACATTACGTACTGTGTCTCCATTCTCCTCTGATCCGGTATATGACATGATGCTCACAAAAATTTCCCACCTCAATATTCAGAAAAGAAGCACCCCAAACTCTTATACCTCAATATACACACAAAAATTCTCGGAAATACTCAAGGGCTATACTATGTTGCAAAAAAAATATATTCTTGCTGATCCCCGCAAAATATTCCGCAAAACAACAAATGTTCCCTGCTAATAAATGTAGGTTCACCAAATCCTAGGTAAGGTCGCCATTTGTTACGACTGAGGTTTAAATATATCAGGGCTCTTATTCATTGGACTAGTAATGGCATAAATGCTACAACGGAAAGCGCTAGATCCAACCTCTGATGTAATATTCCCAGTAAACAAAGAACACAAATACTCTCCAGAGTTCTATATGCAATAATAGGTTATTAAACTCTCAATAAATGTGCGTCTACTCTAGGCTTAATGTTATGTGAAAACAGCCTATTACTGCTTATAACCGAAGGTGCTTGGTTATGGTATGCAAAGTAAGGTGGTAAGAGAAGTTACAGCTTACATAAGAAAATGGGAGTCTGCAGAAAGCCGATTGGCCTAAGCAAGGCAGATCCCTGTCCCACACAACCCCAATTCATTACAAAGCCCAATTATAGGCTTCACACTCTAATACCCTGAGGATCATCTTACCAAAACGGTTAGAGATTAACCCAGGATTATGGAGGTCTGCAGAGCGCTGATTGGCCCAACCCGGCTGATCCCCCTTCACACCCAACCCTTCTCGTCCATATCCTTATCCAATTTTATCTTAAAGCTCCCTACAGTTTTAGATCCCACTATAGCACTTGGTAGTCCATTCCACCCGTCTACAACTCTGTTACCAAACCAATACTTGCCTATATCTTTTCTGAAACGAAATTTATCTAATTTGAAACCATTGGTACGAGTTTTTTCGCTATCACTGAGCTTTAGTACATTTGCCATGTCCCCTTTGTTAATCCCACTAACCCCCTTGAACACCTCTATCATATCCCCTCTAACTCTGCGTCTCTCTAACGAATGTAAACCTAATTTCTTCAACCTTTCTTCATACGAAAGATTTCTAATATTATGGATCATTTTTGTCATTCTACGCTGTACTCTCTCCAATGAATCTATGTCCATTCTGTAATAAGGACACCAAAATTGGACAGCATAATCCATATGGGGTCTCACTAATGACAAGTAAAGTTTTAAGATAACATCAGCAGTTCTGTTACTCACACTCCTAGAGATGAACCCGAGAATCCTGTTTGCCTTATTACGAACGCTTATACACTGTTTTCTAGGCTTCAAATCATTGCTAACAAACACACCTAGATCTTTCTCGCAGTCTGAATTTTCTAATTCTAAATTAGCTAGTTTATATTTAACATTTGTTTGCATCTTCCCTATCTTTAATACCTTGCATTTGTCAATGTTAAACTTCATCTGCCAATTTACTGACCATTCATGTAAGGTATCTAGATCCCTTTGGAGGCACTCTATATCGCTATCTGAATCAATTGATCTCCCTATTTTAGTATCGTCTGCGAATTTACTTATCCTACTAGTTATACCTAAATCTAGGTCATTTATGTATATAAGAAACAACAGGGGACCTAATACCGATCCCTGGGGGACACCACTTTTGACTACTCCCCATTCTGACTTGGTACCATTTATGCTGACTCTCTGCTTCCTACCAATTAGCCATGACCTAATCCATCCTAACAACGCCCCACCTATTCCATGTGCCTCAACCTTTCTCATCAATCTCTCATGAGGGACTCTGTCGAAAGCTTTACTGAAATCTAAATATATAATATCATATGACTTGTCATTATCTACTGCTTCATATACCTCTGAGAAAAAACTAAGCAAATTAGTAAGGCAAGACCGTCCCTGAGTGAATCCATGCTGAGAAGAATTGATTAAGTTAAATGTTTCTAAGTGGTTTCTCATTTTCCTAGCAATAATTGACTCTAGTAGTTTTCCTATGATTGAAGTGAGACTAATGGGACGGTAATTGGATGCTATTGATTTATCACCTTTTTTGAAGATCGGAACTACATTTGCAAGCTTCCAAGCTTCTGGAACTATACCTGTTTCTAATGACTTGTTAAATAGAAATGTTAATGGATAACTTAACTCATCTCTGCATTCTTTTAATACTCTAGCATATACCTCATCAGGACCAGGCGATTTATGAGGTTTCAGTCTGTCAATTTCCTTAACCACATCATTTCTACTTATAGTAACCGTACTTAACCTATTTTCTATACTATCGCTGTATACCTTACGGACTTCTGGAAACTGTGCCAAATTTTCATTAGTGAAAACGGAAAGAAATTGACTATTTAATGTACTGCACATTTCTAAATCACTTTCTGTCAATTTTCCTATCGAAGTTTTAAGGGGACCAATTACATCTCTAACCTTGGATTTATATAGTTGGTAAAAAGCTTTAGGATTATTTTTTGAATCATTGGCAACCTTAATTTCATAATTTCTTTTTTCTTTACTAATATCTTTTTTACCTGTCGTGATAGATTCTGATAGTAAGCAAGTAGGTGAATTTCGCCTTTTTTAATTTTTCTATATATTCCTCTCTTTTTTCCTAGAAGATCTAATAGTCTATTATTCATCCATTTGGGTTGGTTCTGTGTTGATCTAAATTTTCTTTTGGGGATATATTTATTTTGCGCATTGAATACTGACTTGATAAAATTATCGTATGTATCTACCAAGTTTGACGTCTCCTCCTGACTTAAGATGACAGGTGCCTGAGAAAGGATACACTCATTTGGACACCTGGATCGACTTAATTTTTTGACCATAGGGTCCGCTAACAGGGCTTCTCTTAACCCACCATAATTGGCTTTTCTGAAGTCAGGTATTAATGTTGTATTCTCTCTGATATTACCTTTCCATTGTATATTAAAATACGCAGAATTGTGATCACTATTTCCTAGGTGGTCCCCGATTTCTACACTATTTATCATATGTTCATTGTTACTGAAAACTAAATCGAGAATATTATCACCTCTAGTCGGCGTATCTATGAATTGAGACAAAAAACTATCTTGTACTACCTCAATAAACTCCTTTGAATCAGAGTCGCCTATTTGTTGCTGCCAATCTATATTAGGGAAATTAAAATCCCCCATAATGCACACGTTGCTAAGCCTTGATGCTATTTTAATTTCCTCCCACAATGATGTTCCGTCATTTCTACTCATATTTGGCGGTCTATACATAACTCCAATAACTAAAGTCTCACTACCTTCGTTAACTTCTACCCAAACACTTTCATTTTCATTATTTACTCTAATACCTGATTTAGTACAGCTTTTTAATGAACTCCTGACAAACACTGCTATACCGCCACCCCTCTTACTTGTTCGGTCATATTTAAACAAACTATATCCTGGTATATCAAACTCTGCTAAAAAATGCCTGGTTTCTGTATTAATCCATGTTTCAGTTAGCGCTATTATGTCTATATTTTCTTTGCTAACCAGTGCTCTAAGTTCGTTCATTTTGTTACATAAACTCCTGCAATTTGTATAATAAACACTCAAACTATTACTTGTATTTGCAACTATTTTTCTATTGTTTTTAACTAATTTATTTTTACCTGTTGAACTACTGGACCTAGACGGAAAATCTACGCTATCAGAATGTTCGTTATTACTATCAATTTGATGTGGCTGGGATTCTATTTTACTTACACACCTATGGTTTATTAACCAAACCCCGCAACAAACTTGTCGAGTGAGCTGGCTAAGGTCGAAACTCCTAGTCGAGAGAGATGTACTCCATCCTGGGCATACAGTTCATCCTTACCGTAGAAGAGGGTCCAGTTATCCAGGAATGGAATAGTATTTGCCTTGCAATACTTCTCCAGCCGGCTATTTACACCAATAGCCCTGGAGGACCATTCCTTCCTTACCCCTCTTCTTGGTAGGATTCTGTGTACCACAGGAACTCCACCCTTCTCCTTGATCCTCTCCAACATTTCCTGGTACGTGGTGAGCAACTCCTCAGTCCTGCATTTCCAAATGTCGTTGCTCCCTGCGTTGAGGAAGATGATGGGGTCCTCACCACTCGCTTCCATGACACCATCTAGCTTTTCTGCCACCTTCTCGACTCCGGCACCAGGCAGACAGACAACTTTACCAACATGTGTGTTAGTAGCCCTACCAAGGTATTTAATCATTGAATCCCCTACAATTAAAATAGACTTAGCTGTTTTCTGTTGCCGGCGTGTAGCAGGAGTTGTAGCAGCAACAGCAGCAGACTTCCCCCCCTCCCCTCTCACTGCCTCGATGATCGCCACTTCCTCGCCATCACTCTCATCAGCCACTTTACGTTACTTTAATCAATAAATGTCAGGCACTCCTGCATGAAAGAAAGTGCACTAAAGTCCTTCAACACCAACAAGGAATCTTCTTTAAATGTTAGATGCTATCAAGATGCTTGAATCGGAAATGGAACCCAAAAAAGCAGGCAGCGGAACAATGCTCGTGCAGGCTATGCACACAAAAAGGCAGGAGATATAATGCAGTCGGAGCCAAGAATATCCTAAACGCCACAACAATAATAATAATCGCCACGACCATGCAGTATTCCTATCAACAAAAAGAGCCTAAGTCGTTTGTGTCTCAATACATCAAACTAGGCTGCGAAATGCTTGTGTAATCATAAACGGGTATGCATAAAAAGAGTAATTGGTTTAATATACTTAATGTCTACTATGACTGATAAAGTCTAGCTAGAGTCAATGATACGAGATACTGGTGCGCATGGCATGCCGCATAGCCTAGTGCAAATCTCAAGTCTGTGCGTCAAATATTACGTTATAATGAAGGGTAGCTCTCTTGAGAAACCTTAATACCGAAGTATTAAGCGTTCTCCTGGCGTACCTCAAAGACAAACAACGAGCTTAGAACAGTGCAGAATGGTATAGGCAAAAAGCCCTCATTCGTGCATGCTCTACTCTCAATGGCACACAGGCTAGAATTTACTCAATCAACTCCAGTTCTCCAGTATGTCGTGCAGCTTTTAACTAAAGCCAGCACCCATCGGAAACAATGCCTTATAGTATCAGACTCCTAGTCTAGCATTATCTAATCCAGCAGAACACTAATAATTATAGGAAGCGGTACTGAACAATATGAATGCCAACCAATGCTTCGTGATCAACTTATCTTAACAACTAACATACATGGGTTATATAAGACCTTAACGCACAATACAACTGGCCAGCATGAAGCTGATTTTGCAGAGTTAACCAGAGGGGGTAAAATATTAATAAAAGGTGGTGAAAGATATGGAAAATGAGAGAGATAGGCAGAGGAAAAGGTTCTCAGGTGCAGTGAGGAGGACCGGTATCAAAGGGATAAGAGGGATGCGTTCTAGAAACCAGATCTGAGGGAGAGAGTGGCGAGAGAGCTGTATATATACTAGCACTAGCTCGCACCATGTAGACAAAGCGGTAACAATTCCTTCGGCCAATGGCAAAGAAGCCAGCCAAACATGACGTCACCATGCATGGTAAAAAACTGCTCCAACCAATCCCCAAGAGGCCAGCCAGCTGTGATGTCATCGAGTATGGCAAAAAACACTACGCGCCTCCTCTCACTCTGTTCTACTCTCTCTCTCTCTCTCTAAAATCCTATCATTACTACTTAATGATAAAACATATACTTTGCAATTAAATATATAAAGCCTTGACATGGGCGAAAACAAAGAGCCTTTCTGGACTGCCATGACACAAGCTTTCATATGAAATAAAGCACACAATAATACATCAACTGTAGCCACATCCACTGCCCTGGCGATCCTAGCGAGTCACTGTAGGACAAGCCATGCGGTTCTAACGGAGTAGTTAACGTCACACTATTGACAAAGGCATGGGGTGAAAAGTCTTAAGATCGCCAAACTAATGGGGCTAAATGTGAGGGAGAAAGTGGGCCAGAGTAACCAACCATCCCCCCTTAAAGCTGAAATATGACAAACTTATGTCATACACTACCGGTAAACCAACAGCCTAGTATAATTTCTGTAATACACATTTAGGTAAGCACATGCTTACACACTCTCTCCTTTAATCTGTCTTTCCCTCATTGTATGATGTAAACTGCTTCAAGCTCCCTGTGTCCAGACATTTTGACTCTAACGTACCTTAATTTTGGGTCTCTGTCATGCCACTCGTTCACCTCTAGGGGAGACACTTATTACAGACAGCTTTGCATTATGTCTCCATCATTCACATAAGGTAAACAAAAAACATTACAGGGAAAGCGGAGTATGACAGCTGCAAATTGAATAAGGTTTCCAGATTCAACGAAAATATTTTTACTGTAAATATAATTTACATGAGAGTATTGGTGTTGTACAGTATAATACTGAGCTTTGGTTTCGTTAATATTGTTTTACTTATGTTGTTAGTTACACCAAGTGTTTCCGTTGTTTTAATAAAAGTCCTTCTAATTTGAACGACGTAATTTTGGTGTACGACATTATTTTCAGTATTTGTTTTTATATATACTTCATGTTTGTCTCGCTTCTTTCACAAAAAAACAAAAATAACAAAATGTACTGGAACGTATTTCCTTCTTACCGGTATTTTGCATTTGCATATTTATACACGTCAGTCTACAAATAAAACTCCACTTTTCGTAAATGTAGACATCACTTACGGTATTTTCATTGTGTTCGCATTTTTTTCCCCTCAGGGCAACAAACAATTGATAAAACTCACGGGAACTTTTACAGAAATAATTGAGATAATGCCAACATTTTCCCCCATGCTTTTGTTACAAAATGTGACGGCGAAATGTTTTTTGTCTAGAAGTTTTATTTACACGAAAGTGTTTTATTTTATTCCACGTACCGTAAATGTAGTAGTAGTTCACGATGTTGGTGTTGTGGGTGTTCTCTGTTATTTGTAATTATTATTTTTAGTAGTATATAATGAGGCTGTTGCTGTTGGTGGTAAAAGTGAAGGTGTTGATGTTTATCATGATCACCTACACTGTTGATAGTCAGGACGTGGTAAGGTGATCAGCTGTGTTTATTTGTGTATGTATTTGGAGATGTGTGTGCCTGGTCATATCACATTATGTTTATGTATGGTCTTGGTACTGTGTCATTGCACTGTAGAACCTTACCCTCCAGGAGTACCTACCATTCCAGTACACCTCTGTAACGTAAACAATGCTTAACCCCTTCTGTACCTGTGACGTCTTTTTATTATTATTCTAGCTATATTTAGATAATGGTGTGCAGTTTAATATGGATCTGTGGTAGTATAAAGGAATAAGTGGGATACTTCGAAGCCTGTTAATTGCTGGAGGTTCTTTTTAAACTGAATACAATCATGTAATAGTAGCCAGAAGAAAATTAAAAGGACGGCACCGGTACTGAAAGGGTTAAGTGTAAGCGAGGGTGTTGGTACTCCGTCTATTGGCCATCGTATTATAATATTAGTATCTCCTTTTCAAGCACTATCATATCAGTGATGCGTTTTGATGGTGTTGGTGGTGATTGTGATGTTATAAGTGGTGAAATGGAGAGTATTGGTGTTGTTACTGTTATTTTAGTATCGTTGTTGTTTAGATGTTATAGGATTAAGGTGATCACGATAAATGTGATGATAGATATGATAACACGAATTACCAGTATTAATAATGTCGACTACGTGTGGGTGTGTCTGTGTGTTAGCCCACATAATAGGCCTGTATGTATCGTCTACAATATCCTCCTAACACTGCAGACAGAACAAACTTGTTTAAACTTATAACCTACATTACTGTTAATATCTGGTCTTTCCCTCCTACTGCTGGTGTGTGGATATTATTTGTTCACGTCCTCTTCTTTTGTTGTCTATCTGGCTATCGTGTTAACTCTTGCATAAACGGGGAGGTAGATATTTTTCTGGACCCCTTCTCCTCTATGTTTAGCCCCATTAGTGTTGAGATATTTAGACGTTCGCCACATTAGTTTGTCGATTTTAGGACCATTCTTCCCATTTCTTTATCAATATTACGACCTTTAGTGCCATTTAGGTGTCGATTTGTTTTCCTGGCGAGCAATAACGAGCCTGTAATTTAGAAGGAAGTAAACCAAATAAGTAAATATATAAATAGATGCACAAATAAATACATCATTCTCGCATTAGCTACTTGTGTGTGTGTGATTTCAATTTACGGGTTTTTAGTATTACTCACAGGTTTTCCTACAGCAATCCAGCCATGGTTCTACATATGTTTGTCTGTATCTGCCCACGGTGAATGCTTCTTTAGTTATCAAGCAATTTCCACAACATTTATCTGATATGTTTATCTGTATCAATGTTATCACTATTCACCACTTATCCTAAATCCTGTCACACTTCGTGTATGACTTTTCACTGTCACTCTTTTGGATTTAGGGGAGACACTCGTTACAGGCAACTTGCTTTTTGCCTCCTTTATTCACATAGACAAAAAGTGCATTTTAACCCGTACAGTACCGGTACCGTCCTTTTCATAATATTCTGGTAACTGTTGGATGATTTTATTCAGCTTGGGAACAATCTCTAACAATTAAAAGGCGTCAGACTATCTCATATAATCCTTTGAGCTATCACATATCTTCCTAAGCTGCATAAAATCGTCTAATAGTGTCCAGAATATGATGATAAGGTCGTCACTGGAACTAAATGGGTTGATATGCCATTACAGGCTCTTTATCGCTATTCCTCTGTGATACCATCTTTCTTGTTCACTTCTCATAATTGTTTCCCTCAATTATCTTTATACCAAGATTATATATATATATTTGTATTCTCTCTCTCTCTCTCTCTCTCTCTCTCTCTCTCTCTCTCTCTCTCTCTCTCTCTCTCTCCGTAGCACCATAACTTGCCTCCCAGTATTTAGTTAAAGGTTATGGATGGAAGCTATTGGTCAGGGCTCGAGATTTATTGTGGCCATGTGTTATACGGGTGTTGTGGTGCTGATGGTAAAAATGGTAACAGAAGAGAGAGAAGGGTGTTGTGGTGCTGATGGGAGAATGGGAACAAGAGAGAGAGAAGGGTGCTGTGGTGCTGATGGCAGAAATGGGAACAGGAGAGAGAGAAGGGTGCTGTGGTGCTGATGGCAGAAATGGTAACAGAAGAGAGAGAAGGGTGCTGTGGTGCTGATGGCAGAAATGGTAACAGAAGAGAGAGAAGGGTGCTGTGGTGCTGATGGCAGAAATAGTAACAGATGAGAGAGAAGAGTGCTGTGGTGCTGATGGCAGAAATGGGAACAGGAGAGAGAGAAGGGTGCTGTGGTGCTGATGGCAGAAATGGTAACATAAGAGAGAGAAGGGTGCTGTGGTGCTGATAGCAGAAATGGCAACAGAAGAGAGAGAAGGGTGCTGTGGTGCTGATGGCAGAAATGGAAACAGAAGAGAGAGAAGGGTGCTGTGGTGCTGATGGCAGATATGGGAACAGGAGAGAGAGAAGGGTGCTGTGGTGCTGATGGCAGAAATGGTAACAGAAGAGAGAGAAGGGTGCTGTGGTGCTGATGGCAGAAATGGCAACAGAAGAGAGAGAAGGGTGCTGTGGTGCTGATGGCAGAGATGGAAACAGAATAGAGAGAAGGGTGCTGTGGTGCTGATGGCAGAAATGGTAACAGAAGAGAGAGAAGGGTGCTGTGGTGCTGATGGCAGAAATGGAAACAGAAGAGAGAGAAGGGTGCTGTGGTGCTGATGGCAGAAATGGAAACAAAAGAGAGAGAAAGGTGCTGTGGTGCTGATGGCAGAAATGGAAACAGAAGAGAGAGAAGGGTGCTGTGGTGCTGATGGCAGAAATGGTAACAGAAGAGAGAGAAGGGTGCTGTGGTGCTGATGGCAGAAATGGAAACAGAAGAGAGAGAAGGGTGCTGTGGTGCTGATGGCAGAAATGGAAACAGAAGAGAGAGAAGGGTGTTGTGGTGCTGATGGCAGAAATGGTAACAGAAGAGAGAGAGAAGGGTGCTGTGGTGCTGATGGCAGAAATGGAAATAGAAGAGAGAGAAGGGTGCTGTGGTGCTGATGGCAGAAATGGAAACAGAAGAGAGAGAAGGGTGCTGTGGTGCTGATGGCAGAAATGGCAACAGAAGAGAGAGAAGGGTGCTGTGGTGCTGATGGCAGAAATAGGAACTGAAGAGAGAGAAGGGTGCTGTGGTGCTGATGGCAGACATGGGAACAGGAGAGAGAGAAGGGTGCTATGGTGCTGATGGCAGACATGGGAACAGAACAGAGAGAAGGGTGCTGTGGTGCTCATGGCAGACATGGGGAAAGGAGAGAGAGAAGGGTGCTGTGGTGCTGATGGCAGACATGGGAACAGAAGAGAGAGAAGGGTGCTGTGGTGCTGATGGTAGAAATGGCAACAGAAGAGAGAGAAGGGTGTTGTGGTGCTGATGGCAGAAATGGGAACAAGAGAGAGAGAAGGGTGCTGTGGTGCTGATGGTAGAAATGGAAACAGAAGAGAGAGAAGGGTGCTGTGGTGCTGATGGCTAAAATGGTAACAGAAGAGAGAGAAGGGTGCTGTGGTGCTGATGGCAGAAATGGGAACAGAAGAGAGAGAAGGGTGCTGTGGTGCTGATGGCAGAAATGGGAACAGGAGAGAGAGAAGGGTGCTGTGGTGCTGATGGCAGAAATGGGAACAAGAGAGAGAGAAGGGTGCTGTGGTGCTGATGGCAGAAATGGGAACAAGAGAGAGAGAAGGGTGCTGTGGTGCTGAAGGCAGAAATGGCAACAGAAGAGAGAGAAGGGTGCTGTGGTGCTGATGGCAGAAATGGGAACAAGAGAGAGAGAAGGGTGCTGTGGTGCTGATGGCAGACATGGGAACAAGAGAGAGAGAAGGGTGCTGTGGTGCTGATGGCAGAAATAGGAACTGAAGAGAGAGAATGGTGCTGTGGTGCTGATAGCAGACATGGGAACAGGAGAGAGAGAAGGGTGCTATGGTGCTGATGGCAGACATGGGAACAGAAGAGAGAGAAGGGTGCTGTGGTGCTGATGGCAGACATGGGGACAGGAGAGAGAGAAGGGTGCTGTGGTGCTGATGGCAGAAATGGGAACAAGAGAGAGAGAAGGGTGCTGTGGTGCTGATGGTAGAAATGGCAACAGAAGAGAGAGAAGAGTGTTGTGGTGCTGATGGCAGAAATGGGAACAAGAGAGAGAGAAGGGTGCTGTGGTGCTGATGGTAGAAATGGAAACAGAAGAGAGAGAAGGGTGCTGTGGTGATGATGGCAAACATGGTAACAAAAGAGAGAGAAGGGTGCTGTGGTGCTGATGGCAGAAATGGGAACAGAAGAGAGAGAAGGGTGCTGTGGTGCTGATGGCAGAAATGGGAGCAGGAGAGAGAGAAGGGTGCTGTGGTGCTGATGGCAGAAATGGGAACAAGAGAGAGAGAAGGGTGCTGTGGTGCTGATGGCAGAAATGGGAACAAGAGAGAGAGAGAAAGGTGCTGTGGTGCTGATGGCAGAAATGGCAACAGAAGAGAGAGAAGGGTGCTGTGGTGCTGATGGCAGAAATGGAAACAAGAGAGAGAGAAGGGTGCTGTGGTGCTGATGGCAGAAATGGGAACAAGAGAGAGAGAAGGGTGCTGTGGTGCTGATGGCAGAAATGGCAAGAGAAGAGAGAGAAGGGTGCTGTGGTGCTGATGGCAGAAATGGGAACAAGAGAGAGAGAGAAGGGTGTTGTGGTGCTGATGGCAGAAATGGGAACAAGAGAGAGAGAAGGGTGCTGTGGTGCTGATGGCAGAAATGGAAACAGAAGAGAGAGAAGGGTGCTGTGGTGCTGATGGCAGAAATGGTAACAGAAGAGAGAGAAGGGTGCTGTGGTGCTGATGGCAGAAATGGAAACAGAAGAGAGAGAAGGGTGCTGTGGTGCTGATGGCAGAAATGGAAACAGAAGAGAGAGAAGGGTGTTGTGGTGCTGATGGCAGAAATGGTAACAGAAGAGAGAGAGAAGGGTGCTGTGGTGCTGATGACAGAAATGGGAACAGAAGAGAGAGAAGGGTGCTGTGGTGCTGATGGCAGAAATGGGAACAAGAGAGAGAGAAGGGTGCTGTGGTGCTGATGGCAGAAATGGGAACAGAAGAGAGAGAAGGGTGCTGTGGTGCTGATGGCAGAAATGGGAGCATGAGAGAGAGAAGGGTGCTGTGGTGCTGATGGCAGACATGGGAAAAGAAGAGAGAGAAGGGACGGTGTTTTGGTGGTGATGGAAGGGGTTGGAGTATTCATATTAGGTCGTTGCTTTAAGCCATTGTCACACAAGCTTTTTTTCCGGCATTTCTTCGAAGCGCAACTCACGAATTATTAAGCTTTTATTAGTTTTAAGTATCAAATTAACTATATATACAGTATATATATGTATATATATATATATATATATATATATATATATATATATATATACAGGTATATATATTTTTTATTTTCAATGTTAATGAGGGAGACAAAAGGCAGAACTGCCTGCATAGAGTGCCTCCCCCAGAGTTGAAAGAGTGACAGGGCCATAATCAAGGGACGTTCGAGCCAAAATGCCTGGACACACGGAGTTTGAAGCAATTTAAGTCATAGGAAGAGGGAAAGTCTGATTCTGGGAGAGAATTATAAAGCTCTGAGAATAATGTTTCACTCTTGGGTTGGAGAGTTGCACAAGGTAGGTGTGGGATTGTGTTGCAAATGGGTACTACGTACCCTTTCGTAGAGGAGGTGGTATACACTTGGAAAGCTCGGAGGAACATTGATTATTATAGTAGAGAGAGAATAGTGAGAGAGATGCAACATTGCGTCGAGGAGACAGATTGCAGATAGTTGGTGTGTGGGCGTGAGTTAATGATATGATAGGTTTTCCTTTCTTCTTTGTCTAGGAGTGTGGTGTGAAAGGATCTTCCCCACACTTGTGAACAATACTCATTACAAGGCTGCACTATGCCCATGTACAGAACAAGAAGCTGTGCAGGGGTAAAGAACCCCTTGAGGCGATTAAGCACACCTAGCTTATGGGAGGCTGCCTTAGAAAGACTGGTAATATATGGTCCTTCCAAGTGAGATCAGAAGTAAAAGAGACACAAAGAATACTGAGAGAAGATGGAGGATTGATTTTTGTATTGTTAATGTCAACAGTTAGTAAGATGAAAAAAATGGGTTTTGGAAGCATTAAAAGTAACAAGGTTTTCTCTGCCCCAATTGGAAATAGTAGTTAGATCAGAAGATAAGTGTTCTATTGCTTCATTACGTTTGTCTTTGAGGTATTGCTGGCTGGGGGTTCAGGAAAACTAATTGAGTAGTGTATGGAAAAGTTGTCTGTCTATCAATGCATGGGATTGGACCTTACGCCTTCTTAGTATTAAGCCCAGAGAGGTCATTTATGAAAATTAGGAAGAGAATAGGAGATAGGACAGAGCCCTGAGGAACAGAGAGTTGATAGGATGAGGAAATGAGCGACGGCCGTCCACAACCGCAGCCATGGAACGGCCGGAAAGGAAATTAGAGACAAAGGCACAGAAGGAGGGATAGAAACCGAAGGAGGGTAGTTTAGAAATTGAAGATTTGTGCCAGATTCTATCGAAGGCCTCAGATATGTCTATTGCAGTGGAAAAGGTCTCATCGAAGTGCCGAAAAGGAGGATGCCATGAGTTAGTAAGATATAAAAGAAGATCACCAGTAGAGCGACCGATAAGGAAGCCATACTGGCGATCTGAGAGTAGATTATGAGAAGAGAAATGTTTAAGAAATTTGGAAGCAAGAATAGTTTCAAAAACTTTAGAGATACAAGAGATGAGAGCAATTGGATGATGGTTGTAGGGTTAAGAGCGGGCACCCTTCATTGGGAGAGGTTGAATGAGAGCAAACTTCCAGCAAGAAGGGAAGACGTTAGAGGAGAGACAGAGACAAAAGAGTTTGCCTAGGCAGGGAGTCAGCACGAAAGCACAGTTTTTTAGTACAACAGGAGGAACACCGTCAGGTCCTTACGCCTTCTTAGTATTAAGCCCAGAGAGGGTAGAAAATACATCTTTAGAAGAGATTAGGATATTAGGCATAAGTAGGAGAGAGGAAGGTGGAGAGGGAGGAATAGCACCGGAATCATCCAAGGTGGAGTTTCTAGCAAATGTTTGAGCTAAGAATTCAGCTTTGTCAGAGGAAGAAGTGATGGTTGTGCCATCAGAGTGGAAAAGGGGAGTGCAAGACAAGGAAGAAAAATTGTTGGAGAGATTTTTGGCTAGATGCCAGAAAGCTTGGGAAGAGCTAGAGTTGGATAGTTCAGTGCATTCATTATTGAAGAAAGTGTGTTTGGCAAGTTGAAAAACAGATTTGGCTTGATTCCGGGGAGAAACATAGGACGAATGAGATTCTTGAGTTTGAAGGCGTCGGTACCGTTTGAATGATTCCTCCTTGTTGCGGACAGCAGTAGAACAAGCGTGAGTATACCAAGATCTGTTTGCATTCTATATATATATATATATATACCTGTATATATATATATATATATATATATATATATATATATATATATATATATGGATGGATGCTTCCTATTTACACCCAGTGCCACTTTATTACAAATAGTTCATTGTAAAAACAGACGTTTCATTTGTGTAGATAAACTGTTGGTACCTAGATAGTATACAGTAGCCTCTGTATACTTCACTTGTGTAAATAAGATGTAACCTCTTATCCCGCCCGCCATCTAGTGACCAGCAATGGATACTACATGCTGGACCACTGGACACAGAGGGAATGGTTAATGTGTGTAGGTGTGCGTGTTTTTGTTTTGTTTTTGTTTTTTAAATATTTCTATCTATTGTCTCATAAATAATTTAATTTACTTTCATTGTTTTAAAGTTAGTGCATTTCTTTTGTCTTGCT
Organism: Paralithodes platypus; assembly: GCA_032716605.1. Taxonomy (NCBI): domain Eukaryota; kingdom Metazoa; phylum Arthropoda; class Malacostraca; order Decapoda; family Lithodidae; genus Paralithodes; species Paralithodes platypus. The sequence goes on from CM064516.1 coordinate 5,574,757, forward strand.
TGTTTATTAAATATTTGTTCATCTTAGGCCATGATGCTTCTTCCCTCTGTCGTTAGCATCTTTGGCGGAGAAATCTTTGGGTCTGGGGTCGCTTCCCGTTGCAGACAAGTATATCAACAACAAACCCATCGAGACTGGTCTGTAACACGGTAACTTGGGCAACCTGTGGAAGGTGAGGTGTTATGACTCAGATATGTTGGTGTCTATAAGAAGTATCGGTACCGATATTAATACAATGCCTCATCATACACCACTAGTTTTTTTTTACTACAATTCCGTTTTAGATAATAAACGGGTCTAAATTTGACGAAAACATAAAAATGGCAGAGTTGAACTTGCTATGATTGAACAATTATTCTATAAATCGATGTTTTCTTTGACTGACAATCATTCATCAACACAATAAAGGGAACATTAAGGTAGCATTATACCATCGATATACCGTATATTATATCACGCTATTGTCCAATCCACTTTCATCAACACAATAAAGGGAACATTAAGGTAGCATTATACCATCGATATACCGTATATTATATCACGCTATTGTCCAATCCACTTTCATCAACACAATAAAGGGAACATTAAGGTAGCATTATACCATCGATATACCGTATATTATATCACGCTATTGTCCAATCCACTTTCATCAACACAATAAAGGGAACATTAAGGTAGCATTATACCATCGATATACCGTATATTATATCACGCTATTGTCCAATCCACTTTCATCAACACAATAAAGGGAACATTAAGGTAGCATTATACCATCGATATACCGTATATTATATCACGCTATTGTCCAATCCACTTTCAAGTGTGTATATATTGGTCGTAACAATGTATGAAGCCATTGTGAAAGACGTTGTTATCCTCACCGGGCTTGATGGGTGGTGGGTAATTTCGCCATCAACGGCTATGACCATATTACCATTCTTGCTAAGACGGCTTCCCAGAAGCTGGGCATGCTCAACTGCCTCAAGGGGTTCTTTACCACTGCACAGCTGATTGCTCTGTACTGAGGCACAGTGCGTCCTTGTATTGAGTAGTGTTCACATGTGTAGGTAGGATCCTCTCACACAGCACTTCTAGACAAAGTAGAAAAGAAAGACTTTCGTCTCATTACTCCCGTCCACTCACTGATTCTCTGTAATCTCTCTCTTTGCCGCAATGTTGCATCTCTCTCACTATTCTATCGCTATTACAATAATCAGTGTTCCTCAGAGCTATCTCATTGTATACCACCACCTTTACAAAGGGTACGTTGTACCCGTCTTGCAACACAATCTCACCCCTACTCTGTGTATCTCTCCAACCCAAGAGTGAAACGATACTCCCAATTTTTCTTCTACTCAACAGCTGAGCTCTGGAACTCTCTCCCTGAATCCATCTTTCCCTAATCATATGACTGAAATTGCTTCAAACTCTGTGTGTTCAGACAATTTGGCTAGAACATTCCTTAATTTTGGTCCTGTCACTCTTTCAACATTGGGGGAGGCACTCGCCATAGGCAGTTTTGCCTTTTGTCTCCCTCATCCATATAGAAACACAACAACTGTATATTGATAACGTCACACTCACTTTTGTTGTTTCCCTCATCTGATCACAGGTAATGAAGTATAATTAGTCCCTATTTGGTGGTGTTATGTAAACACAGGTAACTATATATTTGTATATATATATATATATATATGTTAGTATAGCCAGGTAATAGATTCTCTTTTAAACAGACGAGGTTAAAAGCAATAGCAGTTTCAGCATTCAGGATTTTATTGTTACAGCTTTCAATAGTTCTAACAAATTTCCTCTGGGGTTCAGAGATGAGGTACAAAAGGTTAGCAAAATTCATGGTGGATCCAACGTTTCACAAGTAAACATCTGGCATCTTCAGGGAATTGAGAGGTAATGATTAGAATAGTGCATAGGGGGGGATAGAATAGGGGGGATGAAAATAGAGTTTATCAGTGGATAAAGAAGAAAAAGATTAGAAATATGAAGTAAAGTTGGAGATTAAAAGATAGTGGGCCGTCCACTTTGCTATTCTTGGTTAAGACTTAAATTATATTTCATATATATTCCGTGAGCAGAACATACCACCAGCTTTATGTTTATATTCCCTTTTTTTATTTCCTGCCTCCATGTTTGCACTTTGTTTTTAATTTTGCATTTGTTTGTTTTCATATGCATTGTAGCATCGTTCCGGTGTTATAATTATTTATTTTGTGTTGTTATTACTCTTTGGTGTTTTGATAAGTTGTCTTACCCTTTATTAGCGGCTCACCACTTAAGTCGTATTTAATAAAGCTGGACTGTGTGGCGGCGCTCGACATAACTCGAGTGGCAATTTCAGCACGTAATGTGGCTGAGAGAGAGAGACAAGTGGTGGCAGGAGACTAGCGAGCGTATGACTGCTCCGGACCACCGCGGCGAACCTACTGACACAAATCTCAGCTCCCTCCTCCCTCTCTCACTCGCTACATACTCAATTATGTACCGAAAGTACCGAATTACCTGCTTTTTGCACTCGCGTTGCACGGTTATTGCAAGAAAACTATCCATCATACAAGGATCGTTATGGTGTCATTCGAAAGCTCTGTTTATGCCCTTTCAGGGATAGATACTTGTTTTACGTTCTGGGTCTTATTTAGGCATGAAAATGATCACGTAAACAGCCCTATTTTGGCTAAAAACACCCCGCTGGGCGGTACACATAAATAAACCGCATAGGCCGCTCGTAAGGTGTTAAAAACTAAAAACAATTTTTTTTTTTTTTTTTTTTTTATTTACAGGGACGAATTCATTGTAATTAGCAGGATTTGTCATAGAGAGTGAGAATGAGAGAGAGAGAGCCCCCCGGAACTTATCCCGCAAGGCTCTCTCTCTCTCCATCTCACCGACCAATGACGAGCGAGTATTCATGCGTCAGTCATTTTTTGCGACCCTGGCTCTGATTGGAGAATTCTCGACAAGTGGGTGTTTTTAGCTTAGCTAACTCAATTTTTCTCATGTCTTACATCATAATTATTGCTTTCATTCATTCTGATTTCATCCATTTATTTTAATCATTCATTCACCTTAGATTATAACTTATTATTTTTGTCAGAGACGGTACAGAACTTAGATATATACAGTGTACAAGGGACATTTTTATTGCTTTATGGATTTTTGTTTATGAATATTTTTTGTTTGTTAATTATTACATATTTAATATTTCACTCATTCATTCGATTTTTTTTTTATGAATATTTGTTGTTTGTTAATTATTACATTCACTCTTTCATTCTTTCCACTTTCCCATTCATTCATTGTGGCTTCACTCATGCTATCACTCATTATTACTTTAGAGTATGATATTTGTGTTGGAGACAGTACATATTTAACAGAGGTCATGCTAGTATATACAGGGACACGACAATGTTCATACACATGGACATATTACAAGGGACAATTTTTTTTTTTTTTTTTTTTTAGTTCATTCATTCATGTTTCATTTGTTCAGTCTATCATTCATTAGTATTTAGAGTATAATATTTTTGTTGGAGACAGTACATACTTAACAAATTCATGATAACATATACAGAGACATCTAATAATATTCATAATTACAAGGGATTTTTTTTTTTTTTTTTTTCATTCATTCATCATTCGTTTTGCATACTTAAGCATTCAACTTTACTGAATTGTACTTATTTTGCTAGTTTGTTAGCGGCTTTCAGTGTTCATACATATATTGGGTTTGGTTCTTGATTTAAGTTGGTTATTATTGAAGGGGGAAACCATGAGTGTTTCCTAATTGGTCTGTTCTCTACTATGGTTGCATAATTTGGGTCATTTAATCTTTCTAACGTAGACCATATATTTTTTGTTCTTCTAAATAGTTTGACATTCATAGCCTCTGTCTTAGCTATTTCGTGCAACTGTCTGGTGTTTCTGTTGTATGGATATCTTTCATTAAGTGCATATCTGAGCGCTTTATTTTGTATCCGTTGCAGCCTCAATGTTTGTGTTTTGCTTAGGGTGGATAATGGTGCAGCTGGATATTCCAAGACAGGAAGTACTAGAGCTTTTACTAGGTGAGTTTTCATTTTTTCTGAGAGGTCACCAAATCTGTAAAGTTTTCCTAGGGATGCCTTTCCTTTGTTAATTAAACTTGTCACATGTTTTAGTATGCCTCCCCTAGTCAATTTTAGTCCCAGTGTTTTCCCTTCCTGGTGTGTATCTAATAAATCTCCTTCTACAACAATGATTAGAACTTGAACTTGAAGGGGGATAGACAGGTTGGGGAGGTAAGAGGTCTCTAAGGATTAGAGAGAAGTAAAGATGGAAATGAAGAGCAAAGTCGAAGAGTAAGAGATGGAGGGCGGTCCTCCATGCTATTATTAGTTTTTGTGTTGTCTCAATGGTGTGTCGCAGGAGCATCTCAGAGCAGCAATGCCAGGTGGTGTTGGTGGTGTGGAAAGGCCGTTGATGTTGGTGAAGGTGGGTGATGGTGTTGCTTATGAAGCGGATGGTGAAGCTGGAGATTCTTGGTGGACTTGGTCTGTTTTCTCCCGTTTAGTTATTTATATTCAATTTTGTTTTCTTCTAAGTTCTTCTTTATCATCTGGTAGTAACCTCTCCCCTCCGTCGAGAGTACCCAATTAGTTACTATTTCTTCAGAGTATTTTTGTTTCATTGTAGCTGGAGTGGTATATTCAAGATCTCTTGCAAATCTTAGCCATTCTTCATCTGTCCGTGGGTGAATGCTTGAGATCTTGGTAGCTGTGTCATTGGTTTGAAAATTTGGCTTCTTGTCCCTCAGAGTTTGTGGTGTTAGAACAGGAGGGGGAGGAGTTGTCATGATGATATGTTCTGGTGATGAGCTGGTAGACTGGATTGGAGTAGAAGAGGTTTTGTCTTCTTGATCTTCAGCATCCAGTAGCTCGACATCCACCTCTTCTTCCTCGGAGTCTTCTTCATCCGATTCTTCTTGGTGAGTTTCGAGGTCTTCTGGAGGTGTCGAAGCTTGTGCTTGTGCCCGGTCCTCCGTTGGTTGTTCTGGCTCCTTCCGTTGTATGCTCAGGGGTCGTGGGAGCAGGAGTTGTGGCCTCATGGTGTTCTTTGGCTTTGGTGATTTCTTCTTAGGTGGTTGTGTATCATCCAGAAGATCCGGAGGGATGACAATGGTCGGGAGACCGTTTGCCTTGAGGAGAGCTGGAAGAAGTGTGGAAAGTAGGCTTTTATTGTCCCCGGCAAGAGCGATGGCTGTGTGTGAACAACGATGGTGATGGTGGTGGTGTCTGTCTTGGCACCTGTCTTCACTCCAGGGATGGTACCATAGCTCCTCCGTTGTTTTGGACGAGCATGGTGAGATCCTTTCACTGCCAAGCCTCCAGGACCCGTAACTTGATCTGCTTCAGGCCCTTTCCGTCCAGTCTTGACGTTGAACTCCACCTGTTCTCCGTCCCCTAGTGATGGCTGGAACTGAGGGTTGTTCTTGATGATAGACTTGTGATGGACGAATATATCTTTATGGTTATCTGATCTTGTGATAAAACCATATCCATGCTTGACGTTATACCACTTGACAGTGCCAATGGTCTTGTTTTGGCTAGCCATCGTGTAGTGTCAATGATTAGAATGAATGAATGAATAGGGGGGGGGATAGAATAGGGGGGATGAAAATAGAGTTTATCAGTGGATAAAGAAGAAAAAGATTAGAAATATGAAGTAAAGTTGGAGATTAAAAGATAGTGGGCCGTCCACTTTGCTATTCTTGGTTAAGACTTAAATTATATTTCATATATATTCCGTGAGCAGAACATACCACCAGCTTCATGTTTATATTCCCTTTTTTTTTTTTTTTTATTTCCTGCCTCCATGTTTGCACTTTGTTTTTAATTTTGCATGTGTTTGTTTTCACATGCATTGTAGCATCGTTACGGTGTTATAATATTTATTTTGTGTTGTTATTACTCTTTGGTGTTGTGATAAGTTGTCTTAAAAACTAAAAAAAACTAAAACAAATTATATTTATTTTCTTTATTGGATTTACTTTTTTTTTTTTTTTTTTTTTTTTATTACAGGGACGAATTCATTGTAATTAGCATGATTTGTCATAGAGAGTGAGAGTGAGAGAGAGAGAGCCCCCGGAACTTATCCCGCAAGGCTCTCTCTCTCTCCATCTCAACCGACCAATGACGAGCGAGTATTCATGCGTCAGTCATTTTTGCGACCCTGGCTCTGATTGGAGAATTCTCGACAAGTGGGTGTTTTAGCTTAGCTAACTCAATTTTTCTCATGTCTTACATCATAATTATTGCTTTCATCATTCTGAGTTTCATCCACTTATTTTAATCATTCATTCACCTTAGATTATAACTTATTATTTTTGTCAGAGACGGTACAGAACTTAAATATATACAGTGTACAAGGGACATTTTTATTGCTTTATGGATTTTTGTTATGAATATTTTTTGTTTGTTAATTATTGCATATTCATATTTCACTCATTCATTTCGATTTTGTTTATGAATATTTTTGTTTGTTAATTATTACATTCACTCTTTCATTCTTTCTACTTTCCCATTCATTCATTGTGGCTTCACTCATGCTATCACTCATTATTACTTTAGAGTATGGTATATATTTAACAGAGGTCATGCTAGTATATACAGGGACACGACAATGTTCAGACACATGGACATATTACAAGGGACAATTTTGTATTATTATTATTATTTTTTTTTTTTTTTTTTTTTTTTTTTTTTTTAGTTCATTCATTCATGTTTCATTTGTTCTGTCTATCATTCATTAGTATTTAGAGTATAATATTTTTGTTGGAGACAGTACATACTTAACAAATTCATGATAAAACATACAGAGACACCTAATAATATTCATAATTACAAGGGATTTTTTTTTTTTTTTTTTCACATTCATTCATCATTCGTTTTGCATACTTAAGCATTCAACTTTACTGAATTGTACTTATTTTGCTAGTTTGTTAGCGGCTTTCAGTGTTCATACATATATTGGGTTTGGTTCTTGATTTAAGTTGGTTATTATTGAAGGGGGAAACCATGAGTGTTACCTAATTGGTCTGTTCTCTACTATGGTTGCATAATTTGGGTCATTTAATCTTTCTAACGTAGACCATATATTTTTTGTTCTTCTAAATAGTTTGACATTCATAGCCTCTGTCTTAGCTATTTCGTGCAACTGTCTGGGGTGTCTGTTGTATGGATACCTTTCATTAAGTGCATATCTGAGCGCTTTATTTTGTATCCGTTGCAGCCTCAGTGTTTGTGTTTTGCTTAGGGTGGATAATGGTGCAGCTGGATTTCCAAGACAGGAAGTACTAGAGCTTTTACTAGGTGAGTTTTTTTTTTCTGAGAGGTCACCAAATCTGTAAAGTTTTTCCTAGGGATGCCTTTTTCCTTGTTAATTAAACGTCACATTGTTTTAGTATGCCTCCCCTAGTCAATTTTAGTACAAGTGTTTCCCTTCCTGGTGTTATCTGAATAAATCTCCTTCTACAATTATGTCATCTTCCTTTGAGGTAGCAATTGGAAGTATGGTAAATTTTGTCATATTGGTTTTTATTTTCCCATCTCTTTTCGAATCGTTTATTTTATTGATTTCTAAGCCTACTTTTTCCGCCATAAGTCTTCGTGATTTGCCTGGGTATGTAATTATCTGGGTGATGTCGTCTGCATATTGCAATTGTAGTGCAATCGATAGCAGGTAGTGGGAGGTCCATGTATATATTGTGTATAATATTGGGGATAATATGCTGCCTTGTGGGAACCACTGGAGTAGTTGTATGGTGGGCCTAAGTGGTTTTTAATGCGGATGTGTGCCCTTTCTATCTTCTAGGAAATCACACAATATTGACTCCAATATGGCTTGGCAGATTAAGTTGTAGTAGTTTATATTTCAGGCCCATATGCCATACCTTGTCGGAGACTTTACTTACATCTCTAAGAATTACGTGACATGATTATTCCTGGCCTTTGCTTGGGGACACAGTTTCCTATTTGATTGCTGTGGTTGTATTTGTGACTTTCTTGCTCACGAAACCATGTTGACTAGCCGGGATTAGGTCATTCAGTGTTTAGATGTATATTTAGCCTATTATAATGCATTTTTCAAGTATTTGCCTGGCACTTCCAGTAGCGATATAGGTCTGTAGTGTTGTAGTTAATTGGGTCATATGGTGACTTGCCTTCTTTGGGTATTAGGTGAATTACAGCTGTTTTAAATTTGTCAGGGAAGTATCCTAGGGAAAAGTGTGGCATTAAATATTGTGTATTAGTGGTAGTATTGCTTGCTCAGAGACTTGGGATGATTATTCTTTTTATTAATGTTGCTCCGTCAGGGGCTTTGTTTTTCATATTTGTTATGATATTTTTTATTTCATGGATATCGATTGCCCTTGTGGTTGCGTTCTGATTATTAAAAATATTATTTAGGTTGATGGCTTCATTAGGTAGTGTTCTATTTATATTTTCTTTGGATCAAGTTTTCTGACCATGGTTTCGTTGTCTTCATCGAACTGCTCATTCTCTTCATCAGATATTTTGAATATATCTCCCCCCTATTTCACCGAAATGTGGCTTCTTTACCTATATTGTCATATACTTTCTTGTTGTCTTTGTTCAGTATATAATTAGTTGGATCATTGCTAGAAACCGCTAAGTTGTTTGATTTTGTCAAAAAGCTTTTGGATCTCTATGCTTATTGAAAGGTCTTCGAGCTTGATTCTCCCAATTTCTGTCCATAATTTATTTACATTAATTCTTAATTGCTGTTGCAGTAGGGCTAAATCTGATATATAAGTGTCTGTGCCATCCTCCTATTATAGCGTTTTGCATGATAGCCTGGTATTCTCTTTGTATTCTTCTTATTCTGGAGTTATTATGGATTTGTTTATTGTGATTGTGTTAGATGTAGGGATTGTGTTTTCCATGCCAGTTTGTTATTGAGTGGTACCAGTTGTCTAGTGCAGTGTCTATTTTTCTTCTTCTCCTCCTTCGCTAAGATCAAAAGTTGTATCTATTTAGTTCTAAGTCTACCGTTTCTCTAAAGTTGTCCCAGTCACATTATTCATGTTAATTGGGGGGTGGTGCTGGAATGGTGATTTTATCGGCAGTGATCGTGAATATTATGGGGAGATGGTCAGATGTTGTGATCGGGCCACATTCAATTTCTAGAATTATGAAAGGCTCTGTATTTGTTAGTATGATGTCAGGGGTAGTACTTCTGTTTATGCGAAAGGTATGTTGGGAAGTGGGGGGGCCTAGGTGTACAAGGCTATTTGGGTTAATAAAACGGGCTAGGCCCTCCCCTACTGCATTATTTGAGTTTATTTCTCAATAGGGTATGTTTTGCATTGAGATCACCTAGAATGTAAGTAGGTAAATTATTGTAGGCAAGTCGTTATGTATATCAGGGAAAGGAAGGTAGGGGCGTCTAGGGGGGTAGGTACATGGTTGCAAAATTAACTGCTCCTAAGGAGGTCTCGATTGTACATGCAGAGAGTGTCAGAAATAAAGTCATCATACAGCTTATATTTAAGTGTGTTTTTACAAGAATGGCACTTCCATCATTAATTTCATTTGAAGAGTTCTTTGAGTGGGTATGGTATTCATTTATCTTTATTGTTTCGGTATTTGTATTGCTGTGGCTATTAATTAAGATTAGATCAGGGTTGATTGATAGATATGTAATTAGTTAAATTCGATTTTCCTATTCTGCCAGTGTAACACATTATGTTGTATTATTGTTAGCTTGTTAGGGTCTCCTATGGTCTGGTTGTTTTGTCCCTTGTTGTGTCTTAGCACCGACTTCTTTATATTCGGACTGGCAAATGGTACGTTATGTATTGTTGTCATATTCACTAATATCATCAAGGGTATAGGCGCCTGACTTAATGTCATTTTTCTAGTGCTGATTGTTGCAACATGGTGATAACGGATTAGGTCAGAAGTAAAAGTGATGGTCTAGTAGTCCATCCTTTATGTCTGAATAACTTGATGGGCTTCCTGGTAGTTTTCGTTCTTGTAAATCTCACTCTTACTTGCCGTTGGCTGTGCCAGTTGATGAGTTTTTTCTTATTCATATTATTTGGCGCGTTTTGGTCCACGTGGTATATTTTGATGTGTTAACTCTTTTATAAAGGCTTCCTTTTTCTTGTACTGTCATTGTTTCCATTGGGCGTGTCACGGTGTTTCTTGATATATGCTGTCAGAGTCACTCAGAGTTGCTTCTTCGGTTTCTTGTTCATGTGGACTATCTAAAGTAAGGGGGGCTCATGGGTGGTCTCTCCTGTTTGGCTGATGGTGTCTCAGCTTGATTTTGGGTCGGAATGTCGTTATGGGTTTGTTTCATGATATTCATGGTTTCTTCGCCGCTAATGTTGAGAACAAGGTCATTTGAAGGTGGGTTGTTTGGGAAATTCATTTGGGAATATCCATTTGTTTCAGCATGCTGTTTAGTTCTGTTGCATATGATCCGGGTCTTGCCATGTTATGTAAGTGGGCATGCAACATACATGCTAACATTGTACTTGCTGTGTTCGGTTTTAATGTCTACTTGGGGTATTGTCTGAGGGTCCATTGTTGCCGATGTTGCTGCATTCTGGTGACCGGCTGCTTGACTGTAGGTTTTATTGGCATGTACTGTTTTTGATGCCTCTTGTTTCTCCCTTCCTTTTCTTTTTGATTGCTTGCTTCCGGACTTCGCACTTTCATTGAATTTGTCCTATGATCCTGAAGGCAGTTTACACATTTTTTGCGACTGTTGCAGTGCAATTCTTCCAGGTGTGACCTTAGCCTGAGCACATTCTGAGCAAAGTTCGTATTCTTTTTCCTTGGTGGCATTGATTGGTGTGATGGCCCTCGACTTTGTGGCATCTGAAACAGTTGGTGAGAGGAATAAAGTCTTCCTGTCTTATTTTCTCATTGGTATGCTTAGGTTTAAACATGAGCATGCCTTTCTGAGTGGCTGTCTGTGCATTGTCCACACTTTCAAAAGTATTTTTAGTGTGCGGCTTTTGTCAAAATTTATAGACGGCATCACTGTTTCCCTGAGCCCAGACTTTTCTGTTCTATTTGCTCTTGTATCACCTGTCGTTGTTCAGGTAAATTAGGTCAGAACATTGAATATAATAACTGATCGTTTTGCTGCAAGCTCTGGAGGTAGAATTGGTGTGTACCCCTGCTGCATTCAGTTTAGTGATGGTGTCTCTTGCAAAGATTTTGTCTTGATCAATATCATTTGCTGTAATTACAACAAATCCTGTGTCTGAGATGTATATATTGGTAGCATACACTCCTTGTCGTGATAAGGCTTCCAACAGTTGGACCCTAGCTTGTTGTTTGTCACCTGGGTGAGAGTATTTTTATTCGTGTCCTCCCCATTGTTAATGTGGGGCGTACGTAGGGTTATACATGTTAGGTTAATGTCTGAATTTACTAGATTCTTAATTGTGGTTATATTAGCAATTACTTTAAATGGAGAATGTTCTTGAGGTGATGAGTTATAATTCACGCTCAGATGATGGATAGGTGAAATTGTGGGGTTAGATTTAATTCATAAATTCAACACTCGACTCTCGCCAGCAAGAAAACCTACCTAAGACTGTCAGCTAAAGAGGCACCGATTACAACTCCCCCCCCTGCTAAAAGGGGTGGGTTTCTTGGGGAACACAAAGGGAGGGTCGAAAAGGCTGCTTTCAGTCTGCCGGGGGCCCCGAAGGGGACCTAGCACTAGATTACCATCTACCCAGATGGTAAGGAGGACGGGTTGCCTACCCTGTTGATTCCTGTAACCACCCTCTACAGGGGGCCCCCTCGTGGCAATGCCTTCAGGGTTCAGCGTCGGAATACAACAGGGGACTCTAGGTGGCGGATATTGCTGGCAAGAGTGGAATTGCTGTAGATATAAAAGAAGAAATATCAATTTATGTTAGGCTAAATGATTATAAAAAGATTGAATATTTACTTTACTTTATTATTAAATCAAATTAAATAGTAAATTGAATGTTAGTTAAATAATATAAAGTACTTTAATGTTTGAAAATGTAGAAATGATTAAATTTACGTTAAGTGTTAGAAGTAGATTTACTAGGCTCTGATTGGTCAAATCGAACAGTGGTCCAATGAGCGATTAGAATAGGGACAAAGCATCATATTTATAAAAAATTCGAGGATCAAGTAGAGGGAGGTGGGCGGAGCTACTGGGTGTGTGGTGGCTGTTCATTGGTGGAAGGCAGTCTATTCGCGAGACGGGCACTAAATCTTATCGGTGGTTGGTTGTTGGCTGTGGGTGGCTGTGATTGGTTGGTGTTGTCAGTTGTGTGCTGAGCTTGGAAGCGTAAGGGAGGGGGGCGCGGGGCGAGAGGAGGGGGGGGGGGGGGGGGGCAGCATGCCTGTAGCGCTTGCCTGAAGGAAGAATTTGAAGGTCTTGTGTTTGGTTGTTGATGCTGGGGTTGAGTGTTTGGATGTATAGAGCTTCTAAAATAGCTAGTCTTCTGCGGTCTGATTCTTTGTCGAGTATGGTGGTTTGTTTGTCTAGGTCGGCGCGAGTTAGAGCAAGATGGTGGGGGGCTTGATAGTGATCTTTTATAGCGCCAGATTGAAGGTGGAGGGTTAGTCGACGGGAAAGGCGAGTCTGTGTCATTCCAACATAGGATAGGGGTCCACAGTCCCCAGAGGTGCAAATATGCTGGTATATCACATGGTCGTCTTTCGGTTGGTTGGTGGAAATTGGGCGGTTACAGAGGTCTTAGGAGATTTGTAGTAAATAATGAGTTTGATTTTATTGTCAGGGTTGGTGGGGAGGACGTTTTTGTTAATTATTTCTTACATAATGGATTCGTCTGTTGTGTGGTCGGAAGACATGTAGTTTCTGTAGAAAAATGTAATGTCATTGGCCGGGTTGGTGCTAGGGGGGTCTTGTTTGTACCATTTTTCTAGTTGGTGGTTGATGGCATTGGTGACGTCAGTGTTGGAATACCCATTGTTGACTAGGACCTGGGTGAGCCTTTCCAGTTCATTGTGAGTGTCATTCCAGGTGGTGCAATGGGTGAGGGCTCTCCTGACATAGGCGGCGATGGTGGACTGTAGGTATCGTTTAGGGCATTCACTTTCCCCATTAAGACATTGGCCATTGTTAGATTTAGTGCCCATCTCGCGAATAGACTGCCTTCCACCATTGAACAGCCACCAGTAGCTCTGCCCACCTCCCTCTACTTGATCCTCGAATTTTGTATAAATATGATGCTTTGTCCCTATTCTAATCACTACCTCTCCATTCCCTGAAGATGCAAGATGTTTACTTGTGAAACGTTGGATCCACCATGAATTTTGCTAACCTTTTGTACCTCATCTCTGAACCCCAGAGGAAAATTGTTAGAACTATTGAAAGCTGTAACAATAAAATCCTGAATGCTGAAACTGCTATTGCTTTTAACCTCGTCTGTTTAAAAGAGAATATATATATATATATATATATATATATATATATATCACAAATACACGTGAGCCACTAAATGTTTCTAATCTCTCAGTGGGGTTCGAACCGCCGACCGTCAGGACGATAGCCGACGCTTTAATTAACTACACCACGGCAGTGACCTGACGGCCGGCGGTTCGAATCCCACTGAGAGATTAGAAACGTATATATATATGTATATACAGTATATATATATATATATATAATATATATATATATATATATATATATATATATATATATATAAATATATATATATATATATATATATATATATATATATATATATATATATATATATATATATATATATATATATATATATATATCCTGTTAATTACCGTCAAATGTAAGCAGTACAAGTACTACAGTAAATTTAATAGTGTTGCACAAGAAACATAACTGAAGACTAAATCTAAATTCCATAACGTTGTGATGTTTAGGGTTAGGAATCCAATCTCCACAGGATGGAGGGGCAGCTGACACATGGGAATGATTGTTCTCCTAAATCTAAACTAATTTAATTATATGGATCTTGAATTGATAACTTTTAATACCAGAAATAAGATAAACCCAGGGCCTATTATCATGATCATGTGTTCGGGTGCTAACTAGTGATTTATAAGTCCCTCATGTCTCGTAGTTTCTATCATTTTCTGCCTCACATTGCTGGATCTGGCGCTAAATCTCTGTTTCTATACTACTGATTGGTGGAGCAGGGAATACAAGCTCCCATTAAAGCTATATATCCTCCCAAACAAATTCGGTGACAAAATACTGCTTTAATGTATCTGGTTCTCCCTTTCATTTGTGATAGAAGGATATACAGTAGCTCATGGGTGGGTAGATGGAGGAATGGATGGATGGATAGATAGACGACTTGATGGATGGAGAGAGAAATATACAGATGGATTATGGGGCAGCTCATAGGGTATTGGATAAATGGATACAAGGATAAAATAATTGATAGAGCATGGTAAGGCTTATGTTTGAATACATAATTTCCTAAGATTGAAGATGGTAATTCGATATCCCTCTAACCTGTTCGCCATACAATATACAATCCCAGCTTACCCTGAGTGTCTGGTGTAATGCTTTAAGTGGTGGTGGGGGGGGGGGGGGGGGGGGTTCTGGATCCCCTTCTCCCTCGTGTTTAACCCATTAGTTTTGATATTTTAAGACATTCGGCCCATTACTTTGGCGTTTTTAACACCTTTCGCCCCATTTCTTTGTCAATATTAAGAACTTTCATGCCAATTAGTTGTCGATTTTTTTCCTGGTGAGCGATAACGAGCCTGTAATTTTAAGAGGAACCGGCCTATGCCCGGGATATTTTTCTACTGAAAAATTTACAAATTGATCATGAAGAGGGGTTTAGGGGTTGTTTGTTAAGCTTGATGGAAGTCTATCGAGGATACTAAATAATACTGTATATGAATGATTGAATAAATAGACCAACAAATAATACTGTATATGAATGATTGAATAAATAGACCAACAAATAATACTGTATATGAATGATTGAATAAATAGACCAACAAATAATACTGTATATGAATGATTGAATAAATAGACCAACAAATAATACTGTATATGAATGATTGAATAAATAGACCAACAAATAATACTGTATATGAATGATTGAATAAATAGACCAACAAATAGCCACTACCTCCTTAACAGGTCATACATTTGGCGGACATTGCCTACAACACAAACAGAAAGCGTACCGTTACTCTATTACGGGGCAATCTACAGAAAATATTATATATACAGTATATGAATATAAATAATTATATATATACTGTATAGGCCTACATATATATATATATATATATATATATATATATATATATACAGTATATATATATATATATATATATATATATATATATATATATATATATATATATATATATATATATATATATATATATGGCAAAGGGGTCTAGCCACTGGACTCGTAATCCAATAGACCCGGGTTCGAATCCCAATGTGTCAATGGAAAGATATTATTGGGATGGAATTTGTGCTGTACCTAGTTTCAGTGCATTACAACATCACACCGAAATGCCAAAAAATATACCCTCATTCTTCCCTGATTAAATAGCATTGTATGAATATTCCCATATTCAAAATATGCTACAGGGGGGCAATGCCTAGTGAGTTAATTGCTCAATAGGTGGTGTTCTGAGAGTGAGGGTCCGAGCCTGAGGGATGAGACGGTGAAGTGCAGAGGCGGAGCAGCTTCAGCAATGCAGTTGCTTCGAGCCGTGGGTGCTTCGCATAATTGTTTATCTCATTCCCTAGTCTGGAACAAGAAGTCACGAGCTTCACCGTGTTCAGCGGTAGAATGTGCAGGCTCTCAGCCTATGCCCGAGAGGGAGTAGTTGGAATATAGATTTTTTTTTTTTAAATTATACATATATAATCGTACCCACGGAAATTTTTGGCGCGACTGTACCAAGCGCGCGACCCACCTGTTCCCTCACACTGGCTCGCCATCCCACACACAACAAGGGACAATAAAGGAAATAAAAACGAAAATATAGGGGGGTACTATGCTTTATTAGTATCTTATAGGATATCCCTTAGCCCTCCTCACAAGTTTAAGTCTCCCCATTACAGAATCAGCCATATTCTTGAGGTAGATAGACTGAATTTATCCCAGATGTTCTGCAGAGCAACCTTGAGTCGGGGCACTGATGTGGTGTAATTGCGATTTCATAATGGCCCACAGGTTCTCGATCGGGTTAAGGTCAGGGGAGTTGCCAGGCCAGTTGGGAAAGAAGGGGATATGGTTCTCACGAAGGGAATTAACAACATAAGCAGCAGTATGGCAGGGGGCCCCTTCCTGCATGAAATATTTGGCCTTACACTTCTTCATACTAGGCATAAGATGATCAAGAAGTAGCTCCAAATAATTATACCTGTTCAATTTTACATTTTGTTTTCAAGGAAAACTAGCTCGCCAAGACCACTATATGAAAATGCCCCCCATGCCATGACAGAGTCAGGATGCTTCACCATGTGCCTCTGGATTTTGGGTGGTAGCGGTCACTGTCGCAGGTACGGTACACATACCGTTTGTTGCTGTCTGACACAGTAAATGTGGACTCATCTGACCATAACACTTCACGCCACTTCAGATGGTCCCAGTGGCGATATGTTTTGGCGAAAGCAAGCCGATTCTTGAGGTGATGCTTTATTAGCAGGGGTTTTGGAACGGCCCTGCACCTACGGTAACCCAACCGCAGGCGTAGGTTATCTTGTAGGGTTCGAATGGCAACCCCTTCCAGTAGCTGTGCATTGTTTTGTTTTATTTGCCTTGCTGTGAGTGAAGGATTGGCCTCCACCTGTCGCCTGATGAGCCGCAAAGTCGTATCCTTCACCTTCCTTTTTCTCCCAGACCGCTTCTTGTTGGTGGGGAGAAGCGGCCCCTCGCCTGCACGCATTTTTTTTTTCCATCGCTGGACAGTTCGAAGGGGTACTCCTGTGTGCTCGGCGATATCCTAGTTTGTTTTGCCCTCCTTCAATAGCGCACCTATCACTGCTACCTGACACTCCTTTAATTCCTTCCTAGGTGCCATGGTGTGTGAGGGAGGGCGGTAAATGTAGGGCGGAGGGTAGTGGTTGGCAACAAAACTCGGCCTAACCACATGCCGGTGTCCACTCCTCACAAAGGCTTGAGGGACACTGAGGTGATTGTCCGACCACTCACACTCCTACTAATATATATTTATAGGTCAGAGTGACTGCTTTGGTGTGAATTTATAATTCGAAATAGACTAGATGACTTTCCATATACCAAAAGGTTGCCTGATGTCGCCAGATTAAGGCCCATTTTACCTCCCTTTTTTTATGTACCCGATATTTTCTGGCGCGGGCCCTCTCGCGCCAATAATTTCTGTGGGTACTTGTGTATATATATATATATATATATATATATATATATATATATATATATATATATATACATACTGTATGTAAATTAAACCAACTTAATTTTAACGTAACGTCAGGAGAATCTATATCTATGTGTTTTGGAGAGAGAGAGAGAGAGAGAGAGAGAGTTGCAGAGTTTATAATCAGTGAATATACTGTATGTGCTAAATATGTGTTCGTGCTCCTTTGTCATCCCTATTTGTTCTCCTTTTATTTCTGTTCCAGCTCTTCCCTCCTCTCCTCTTTATTACAGATATGTTACTATTACCATTCGCGCCCGCATTTTGTCCACACGCACACACAATGCATTTTTTTTTATAAACACATAAGTAAATACATGAAATTAAAGACATTAAATGAATAAAATTAAGGATATATAGGTTCCCTTATATTCAGAGCTTTAACAGTGCCCGAATTTTAGTAGTGCCTCTGTGTTGGTAAAAGTTTATGCATTAATTATTGTCGAACTCTGCAGGATTTATGCAGTTGTGAGCCGGTTTACGTCGTCATGTATCGAAGTTCTGATTAGTTGTGCATTTGTTGAAAGATTAATTTGCATCCGCGGTGGTAACTTGTTCAATACGAACTTTCTCCCATTACCTGCATAGAATTGTCTGAGGTTAACCGGAACAGAACAACATACATTATTATTTTGTAACATATTGAATAAGGAAGTCGAAAAAATAGACATGAATTTCCCTAAAGACAAAATCAGTTATGGAAGCTTTTAGTTATCGAAGAAAAAGTCGGTACCGTAATATTTTCTTTCTATAATGATTGAAGAGCTTATGATTCAAATGTATCTTTCCATATTACTGAGAATATTTATATATATATATATATATATATATATATATATATATATATATATATATATATATATATATATATATACAGTATATATATATATATATATACAGTATATATATTTTGTTTTTCTTTTTCTATATTCCAACTACTCCCTCTTGGGTATAGCCTGAGAGCCTGTACATTCATCCATTATACATTGAACGGTGAAGCCTGTAAGGTCTCGTTCCAGTCTAGGGAGTGGGACATGAGACGCACTTTCAGCTGCAACCAGCCCCTGCCATCTTGCCTTCGCAGGATGCATGGGGCTTGATTGCTCACTCACGGTTAGAAGCAGCTCCATCTGTCAAGCTGCTTTGCCCCAGTGCTTCACTGTCTCATCTCCTAGACTTGAACCCTCACTATCATAGCGCCACCTATTGAGCAATGAACTCACTAGGCATTACCCCCCTGTAGCCTATTTTGAATATTGGAATATTCATACAGTGCTATTTAATCAGAGAACAATGAGGGTATTTTGTTGGCATTTCGGTGGGCTTTGTGGTAATGCACTGATACTAGGTATAGCGCAAATTCCATCCCAATAATATCTTATATATATATATATATATATATATCAGAGTTGGGTCAGTTAAGTTAATTAATTTCACTTTTGCCGATTAACCAACTAAGTTAATTTACTTTTAACTTAACTAGTTTATTTTGAAAAATTTATTAACTTAGCCTTAATTGAAATATCTTCATATTAATCGGTTAACTTCAATAAATGTCCGATGAATTTTTCTCTATTCCTCTGTTCCTTATTTATTGTATACCTATTGTTTCTAATGCGAAAATATTAATATACATATGGATATGCAGAAATAAAGTAGAAATGTTAGGACCAAGATCAAACTGGGTAGGACATACATAGGGATCGTTGGTATTATAGGGGGTGGAGTTGGTAGGGTTATTAAGGAGGATTTACACGGTCAAATTTGTACGGATTCTTTTCTCATCAACTCTGGTGACTTGTCTAGTTGTTTCCGAATTCAAGTTTCATTAGAATCCAGCTAACTATTTCCATCTAACGTTAGTATTTATGCTGATACCTATGATACATGAGTTCCAAAATGCTGCATGAATAAAAAATCGTATAATTCGGTCCTAAAGTGAGGTAAAATGTTCGTGTGACTCGGCCCTAAGGTGAGGTTCTTCATACCTCACAATCAGTTAGAGGCAGTGAACACACAAACACACACACACACACACACACACACACACACACACACACACACTACAATGTTAAGCAGAGAGCAAAGACTGAGAATGCCGATATGTTATGGCTGAACAATACTACTTACATTCGGCTACGGTATATCATATAATTCTTTATCTGGATTACGAAGTGTACCTTTCCAGTATTCTTGCTAATTTCAAGCTATATTGTTCAAAATAGGTAAGATTTCTAATATAACAAAAGGCGTAAAACTACCACGATTATCTCCTTCCGTAAAGTATATCTTGATGTTTTATTTTGTCTATCATCAGACGATATTAATGAGTTCAGGAAAGGCCTCCCATATTCAAAGAGTTAATTTCTTGTCTACATGTTTCAATACAATTCAAAATGTATAGATTATTGAGAATGGTAACCAAGTAATCGTATGGCAAATGCCAGAAAAAGGACTGAATATGAACCATGTGCCACGCAGACAACTTACTGTACATGTACACTGATTTATGTATACATTTTATGTCAACTACTATATACTCAAAAGTCCTACATCATTATTATCAATCGTAATTTATTGAAATACTAACAAGAAGAACATTGCGTATGCTCTTTTTTGGATTTGAATGATCAGTAATCTTTCCATTTATGTATTTTAGTTATCATGGTCATTTTCGTTATGTGTTGACCAGTTGACAAGCAAAGCTTGTGTAATGTTTCATTCTTCTATCAGTATTACAACAATCAGTGTTTTTTCAGAACACTCTCAGTGCATACCCCCTCTCCTGCGGCGAGTGTGAGGCACCCGTTTTTCAACACAGTCCCAATCCTGTTCTGTCCTGCTCTCCAACCCAAGAATTAGCAAATTTTCTCGGTTTCTCTTCTACTCAACAAGCTCTCCTTTAATAAATGTTTCTTTCATCCTATGACTGGGACTGCTATATAATCCGTGTGTCCAGGCATTTTGACCCCAACGTCCCTTGAATTTGGCTCTCTATCATTCTTTTGGCTTTGGGGGAGACACTCGTTACAGGCAGCCTGCCGTGTGTCTCCTTCATGCACACATAAGAAAAAATACTTACTGAAACGTTTTGCTGTCATCCAATTTTTTATAGATCTGTAGTATGAAAAAAACAAATCGTGATAGGTTGTCCTGTTATATATATCGTGATAGGTTGTCCTGTTATATATATCGTGATAGGTTGTCCTGTTATATATATCGTGATAGGTTGTCCTGTTATATATATCGTGATAGGTTGTCCTGTTATATATATCGTGATAGGTTGTCCTGTTATATATATCGTGATAGGTTGTCCTGTTATATATATCGTGATAGGTTGTCCTGTTATATATATCGTGATAGGTTGTCCTGTTATATATATCGTGATAGGTTGTCCTGTTATATATATCGTGATAGGTTGTCCTGTTATATATATCGTGATAGGTTGTCCTGTTATATATATCGTGATAGGTTGTCCTGTTATATATATCGTGATAGGTTGTCCTGTTATATATATCGTGATAGGTTGTCCTGTTATATATATCGTGATAGGTTGTCCTGTTATATATATCGTGATAGGTTGTCCTGTTATATATATCGTGATAGGTTGTCCTGTTATATATATCGTGATAGGTTGTCCTGTTATATATTTCATGAGTTGTTGTATATAATTAATTTCGTGTTTCTAATATCGGTATATGTATTGTAGATGTATACCCATATTGTTGTTAATATCGGTATATGTATTGTAGATGTATACCCATATTGTTGTTAATATCGGTATATGTATTGTAGATGTATACCCATATTGTTGTTAATATCGGTATATGTATTGTAGATGTATACCCATATTGTTGTTAATATCGGTATATGTATTGTAGATGTATACCCATATTGTTGTTAATATCGGTATATGTATTGTAGATGTATACCCATATTGTTGTTAATATCGGTATATGTATTGTAGATGTATACCCATATTGTTGTTAATATCGGTATATGTATTGTAGATGTATACCCATATTGTTGTTAATATCGGTATATGTATTGTAGATGTATACTTGCCAACCCATATTGTTGTTAATATCGGTATATGTATTGTAGATGTATACTTGCCAACCCATATTGTTGTTATTTTCAGTCAACTTCAAATCTTAATAGTCAGATAAGTTTGAAGTTCGAGTAAAGTGCACTGAAAAATAATGTGTAGCCTACATTAAAGTTGTAAGGAAATAAGGCAATATAATCAATGTATTTGATTATTATGAACAGGCTCTTAAACTAGTTTATTGAAGTTAAGATTTAAACAATATTTGGAGGTTAGGAGTGTAACGTGGATATACCAGTATGTAATACATTACAATCCGATAGTCAAACCTATGTGAAATATTTGGAGGTTAGGAGTGTAACGTGGATATACTAGTATGTAATACATTACAATCCGATAGTCAAACCTATGTGAAATGCATAGGCTATTTATTTATTTATTTGTCATGTTTATTATATTTTTCTTTTCATTTTTTGCTAGCATCATATACATCGATCTGGGTGTCCATTATATCTCGATACCTTCACCTGACCTGATCGACGAGTCAGGTAATTTAGCTAAGTGTGATGAGTTCTAATATCTACTTAGTTCTACTGATACAGTATGTAATTGATTGTAATTCTCCTGAAACAGTCCAAGAAAGAATGAAACAAAAACTATATAGATATATTTGTCATGAAGGAGCTTATAAAGGGTTTTGCTTGCATTTATCAAAATGAGTAAATTTGGAGGGTAATGATAACAGACTTTAGGAATTAACTGACACAGGGATATTAAATTGTGTAAGGAAATTAAGTAATGTTAATCATAATATTATAGAAAGTTTTGCTTAATACATATACAAATAGATGTTTGCAATCACAAGTTGTATAACTTGTGCAAATAACTATAGAAGAAGCAGAAATTCAAATTTGGGAAGCTTGAAAACTTAAATGAAAGATAGACTTAATTGATTAACTTAACCGATTAACTTTTATAATTAACTTAACTTAACTAGTTAATTCCCAAATTCGAGTTAACTTAACTTAACTTAGTTGATAAAAAGCTAAAACTAACTTAACTTAATTGGTTAATTTAATGAGTTAATCGATCCAACTCTGATATATATATATATATATATATATATATATATATATATTATATATATCGCAATAGTGTATAGTTAAATAATGCCAGTCGATGCAATAGAGCATTAGGATATAATAGGATAGGTTAAGTTAGATTAAATTAGATAAGTTCAATGTTACGTTTAATTGGGCTATGCAAGTTAGGTAATACTGATAATATGAACGGGTTGACTCATTTTCAATATAGTTGTGGCTTAATTCCTCACTTACCTTCTAATTTATATCTACACAAATATTCTAGTATCACTTACAGATAAAATTAGTGTGTATTATTTATTACAGATCCAGCAACAAGGACCTTATATTATTCATTGTGGTTTGTGAATATCAATAATAGTAATATCAATGGCATGTAAAAGAAAACCAACTTTGAAATATATAGTTACATTTCTAAGGCGACATTGTTTGATATAATGATCTTGCATCAGCTTTTATGTTGTCTTTGTGGACCCTAAATGGTGTCATGGTGAAAGTTGTCCGATATAGGTAATATAACGATTTTATGTGTGACTGTTGGTTGCACTTACGCTGAGTGTGTTCCTTCTATTTGTTTAATAAGCCCCTGGCAAAGAAATAATCTGGCTTACGGAGCTCTCATCTTATTGTATAGTAACACCCTTCCATTATATCTTCCAGTAAGACCCGTTTTAATAGTGATGTTATTATGATAATGGATGGATTAACCAAGATAGGCTGGGGCTTATTCTACCCTTCCCTGTGTTGTTATTATTGGAGGGAAGGGTAGAGTTAACCCCTTCCCTGTGTTGTTATTAATGTAGAGAAGGGTAGAGTTAACCCTTTCCCTGCGTTGTTATTATTGGAGGGTAGGGTAGAGTTAACCCCTTCCCTCTGTGTTATTATTGGAGGGAAGGGTAGAGTTAACCCCTTCCCTTTGTTATTATTATTGGAGGGAAGGGTAGAGTTAACCCCTTCCCTGTGTTGTTAGTATTGTAGGGAAGGGTAGAGTTAACCCTTTCCCTGCGTTGTTATTATTGGAGGGTAGGGTAGAGTTAACCCCTTCCCTCTGTGTTATTATTGGAGGGAAGGGTAGAGTTAACCCCTTCCCTTTGTTGTTATTATTGGAGGGAAGGGTAGAGTTAACCCCTTCCCTGTGTTGTTAGTATTGTAGGGAAGGGTAGAGTTAACCCCTTCACTGTGTTGTTATCATTGGAGGGAAGGGTAGAGTTAACCCCTTCCCTGTGTTGTTATTATTGGAGGGAAGGGTAGAGTTAACCCTTTCTCTGTGTTGTTATTATTGTAGGGAAGGGTAGAGTTAACCCCTTCCCTGTGTTGTTATTATTGGAGGGAAGGGTAGAGTTAACCCTTTCTCTGTGTTGTTATTATTGTAGGGAAGGGTAGAGTTAACCCCTTCCCTGTGTTGTTATTATTGGAGGGAAGGGTAGAGTTAACCCCTTCCCTGTGTTGTTATTATTGGAGGGAAGGGTAGAGTTAACCCTTTCTCTGTGTTGTTATTATTGTAGGGAAGGCTAGAGTTAACCCCTTCCCTGTGTTGTTATCATTGGAGGGAAGGGTAGAGTTAACCCCTTCCCTGTGTTGTTATCATTGGAGGGAAGGGTAGAGTTAACCCCTTCCCTGTGTTGTTATTATTGGAGGGAAGGGTAGAGTTAACCCCTTCCCTGTGTTGTTATCATTGGAGGGAAGGGTAGAGTTAACCCCTTCCCTGTGTTGTTATTATTGGAGGGAAGGGTAGAGTTAACCCCTTCCCTGTGTTGTTATTATTGGAGGGAAGGGTAGATTTAACCCTTTCTCTGTGTTGTTATCATTGGAGGGAAGGGTAGAGTTAACCCCTTCCCTGTGTTGTTATTATTGGAGGGAAGGGTAGAGTTAACCCCTTCCCTGTGTTGTTATTATTGGAGGGAAGGGTAGAGTTAACCCTTTCTCTGTGTTGTTATCATTGGAGGGAAGGGTAGAGTTAACCCCTTCCCTGTGTTGTTATTATTGGAGGGAAGGGTAGAGTTAACCTCTTCCCTGTGTTGTTATTATTGGAGGGAAGGGTAGAGTTAACCCTTTCTCTGTGTTGTTATCATTGGAGGGAAGGGTAGAGTTAACCCCATTCCGTGTGTTATCATTGGAGGGAAGGGTACAGTTAACACCTTCCCTGTGTTGCTATCATTGGAGGGAAGTGTAGAGTTAATACCTTCCCATGTTCACTACCAGGGCCATAAGAAACAGTTATTATGTTGGCAGTGATGAAGGGTCAGGTTAAATGTATAGTTGCATTAAAAATTGCCTTCAATTGTCTACGATTTCTAAAAGTGTAAACAAACTTTTAAACCATCTGAACAATGGTACAACGCTGTTGTCTTGTGTATGTTTCATACGGTTTGGAATCAGTGTTCAATGTAATACTGAAGTTTACTGTACATTACTGTAGTCTACAAAAGTGTGACTCCATGATAATATGTTCTTTAGGACTACATGCAGATTTAGATCAAATTAATTGTCTATTCTTATTCACTGAATAGCCTGATAGATCTCACATTTGTTAATACATTCATGCTAACATTTTCCTTACCACACACACACACACATTTGCCTTGGCCCTTTCTGAGTTACACAGGTTAGAGGTTACGATTTCTGCCCAAGCTAGAATGAACTGACTATAAATACATAAGGTCTATACAAAGTTTCGTATATAATGTTTGTTTTATGTAATACTTAACTCACGACCAGCTATCCTGGATCTGTCAACCAAAAACGGAGAGTCAGCTGGAAAAAGTGACCAACTGGAAGGGTGGAGGAGAGATAGATATAGATAGATAGACAAGTATATATATATATCAGTTGAGAACACCTGAATAAATGAGTGAGACCATGTATCCCATGAGGGTGTTGAGTAACATCAAATACATATTGAATTGCAATATCATACAGTGTGCTAGAATACTGTATGCTAGACAAAACTGAGAGAGAGAGAGAGAGTGAGAGTGAATAAGGAATCTTAAGAGAAAGAGAACTTTGCGGCACCTGGGACTCAAGTAATGAATAGTTGTGGCCATAGAGTACAGAAGGATAGATGCCAAAGCATGACGTCACACGGTTATTTTGCCGTGCGTCCTCGGGATTTGGTGGCAGCACTGTTGTAGGGCATACAACCAAAAAAACTCAGTCGTTTTTCCTTATTAGATACTCCTTAATATATGTGTGCCTGCAAGAAGAATCTAATAAGGAGAGAGCTCTTAAACGAGCTCCCAATTGATCCCTAGTCTTGACCAAGCACCCATGAAGATGGCTCTGCCATCGGTTGTGCATCGTCTGCACACTTAAAAATGTCACTGGCAGCTGTTAGATGGCGTGGCGGCAGATACAAACATGGCACCAAAACAACACGGTCATAGCTGTGTTGTTTGTGGAAAATACAAGCGGAAGCAAAAGAAATTCATATATCACTTCTTTCCCAAAGGTAAGGTGAAGTGCTTAGTCATAAGTAGGGTATATCTATGAGTATACAGTATATAGTATGCTCACATACGAGTGTATAATCATGGCTGACTGAATAAATATTCCAGAGACATCATCTCGGTAAATAGCTGACCCATGAATGCTGGCATCTGTATCATTGCAGATGTTTGTTATGGCTCAAGAACCTTGACATCAAACTGAAGACGAAAACACCTAATCAGCTTAATTAAGTCCCGTGTTGTGTGAAGCAGCCCCTTTTAAGATGACCAGTATAGCGGGGTTGGCCGCCTGACGTCTGATACTCCACAATTTAAAGATGTTTTAAATAATATAAATAAATAGCATAATCTACTCACGTTGTATATAAAGTATATACCTTTCACCTGATCGGTTATCTTTAATGTAAGACATACCCTCAATTTTATGTTCTTAGTTTTTATGGAGTGTGAGGTTGGAATTACTTGCTTAGGCTATAGAATATTATTCATGAATACACAGAAAAGCAATAAACGGTAGTGGAGAAATTCCCCTAGCATTGTATTGTGATGCTGTGGTCGACCTGAATAGTAAACACATAACATCGATAGAAAATATATTTATAAACACGTACAACATGGGGCAAAAGGTGCGTTCCACACTTTTGGTAATGTTGCTGAAGGGATGTGTATTTATTAGTGTATGACGTGTATGGGTAGAGCTGCAGAAACATAAATGACTCGAGAGACAGTCACTGAAATGAATGCTGGGATTCATCGCATATTCCTTCGTGAGAGATAATTACGTACCAGTATGTCTTTATTTACTCCTCACCAATTAAGCAGTGCAAGTAATATGAGGAACTGTATGATTTAGTGTGTGTGTGTTTGTTAATTTACTGTTCAGTAAACGTACGAACACTATGGGGAACATATGGCTGAAATCCATACAGATACTGAACAAAATTTAAATGTATGGAATAAAACCAATACAAGATATAGACGTTGAGTAACCTACATATATAACAAAGGTATTATATTAGATCAAGTATTTTATACAGAAAAAGGTAAAGTTGCTTCACAAATACTAGATTGTATACATGGAATGTAGCACAATATACTTAGTTGTAGTAGTATATGGACAGAGGTAGGTCAATAATAACAATGACAAAAATGGGATCACAATTTAAACATCATGGGTGACTTTTACAGTAGCCTACTACTTAAATATAGGCCTATAAGAGCTATTATGAATTGTGACAAATTAAGTTATATTGAGTACTGCAAGCGGTAGCCTGTAGATATTAGAAACTATATAGTTATAGTAAAATGTAATTGGTCCCCTTAAAACTTCGATAGGAGAAATGACAGAAAATTATTTAGAAATGTGCAGTACATTAAATAGTCAATTTCTTTCCGTTTTCACTAATGAAAATTTGGCACAGTTTCCAGAAGTCCGTAAGGTATATAGCGATAGTATAGAAAATAGGTTAAGTACGGTTACTATAAGTAGAAATGATGTGCTTAAGGAAATTGACAGACTGAAACCTCATAAATCGCCTGGTCCTGATGAGGTATATGCTAGAGTATTAAAAGAATGTAGGGATGAGTTAAGTTACCCATTAACATTTTTATTTAACAAGTCATTGGAGACAGGTATAGTTCCAGAAGCTTGGAAGCTTGCAAACGTAGTTCCGATCTTCAAAAAAGGTGACAAATCAATAGCATCCAATTACCGTCCCATTAGTCTTACATCAATCATAGGAAAGCTACTAGAGTCAATTATTGCTAGTAAAATTAGAAACCACTTAGATACATTTAATTTAATAAATTCTTCTCAGCATGGATTCACTCAGGGACGTTCTTGCCTTACTAATTTGCTTAGTTTTTTCTCAGAGGTATATGAAGCAGTAGATAATGACAAGTCATATGATATAATATATTTAGATTTCAGTAAAGCTTTCGACAGAGTCCCCCATGAGAGATTGATGAGAAAGGTTGAGGCGCATGGAATAGGTGGGGCGTTGTTGGGATGGATTAGGTCATGACTAATTGGTAGGAAGCAGAGAGTCAGCATAAATGGTACGAAGTCAGAATGGGGAGCAGTCAAAAGTGGTGTCCCCCAGGGATCTGTATTACGTCCTCTGTTGTTTGTTATATACATAAATGACCTTGATTTAGGTATAACTAGTAGGATAAGTAAATTTGCAGACGATACCAAAATGGGGAGAACAATTGATTCAGATAGAGATATAGAGTGCCTCCAAAGGGATCTAGATACCTTACCTTGGTCAGTAAATTGGCAGATGAAGTTTAACATTGACAAATGCAAGGTATTAAAGATAGGGAAGATGCATACAAATGTTAAATATAAACTAGCTAATGTGGAATTAGAAAACTCGAATTGTGAGAAAGATCTAGGTGTGTTTGTTAGCAATGATTTGAAGCCTAGACAACAGTGTATAAGCGTTCGAAACAAGGCAAACAGGATTCTCGGGTTCATCTCTAGGAGTGTGAGTAACAGACCTGCTGATGTTATCTTAAAACTTTACTTGTCATTAGTGAGACCCCATATGGATTATGCTGTTCAATTTTGGTGTCCTTATTACAGAATGGACATGGATTCATTGGAGAGAGTACAACGTAGAATGACAACAATTATCCATAATATTAGAAATCTTCCGTATAAAGAAAGGTTGAAGAAATTAGGCTTACATTCGTTAGAGAGACGCAGAGTTAGAGGGGATATGATAGAGGTGTTCAAGTGGTTTAGTGGGATTAACAAAGGGGACATGACAAATTTACTAAAGCTCAGTGATAGCGAAAGAACTCGTACCAATGGTTTCAAATTAGATAAATTTAGTTTCAGAAAAGATATAGGCAAATATTGGTTTGGTAACAGAGTTGTAGAAGGGTGGAATGGACTACCAAGTGCTATAGTGGTATTAAAAACGATAGGGAGCTTTAAGATAGAATTGGATAAGCATATGGACGAGAAGGGTTGGGTGTGAAGGGGGATCAGCAGGGTTGGGCCAATCAGCGCTCTGCAGACCCCCGTAATCCTGCGTTAATCTCTAACCGTTTTGGTAAGATGATCCTCAGGGTATTAGAGTGTTGAGCCTATAATTGGGCTTTGTAATTGGGGTTGTGTGGGACAGGGATCTGCCTTGCTTAGGCCAATCGGCTTTCTGCAGACTCCCATTTTCTTATGTTCTTATGTTCTTATGTTATAGCTCGAATATAAACATTTTCTAAAGAATGGTTCATTCTCTAATTAGAGGTATAAACTGTATAGTTACTGTTCGAAATTAACCGTTCTCTATTGGGTGTTGCTTGACGTTAGATGGGGTAAGTATCAGGGGCCTACAACCAAAAGCAGAGAGTCACCTCTCCTTATTAGATTCTTCTTGTGCGCCTGGCTTCCCTGCAGTGTTACCAAAGTTAAGGGAAATTCCGTAAATTGAGGGGGCAATAGATTAAAGAGGGAACGTCTTTAACCCTTTGGCTGCTGCTATGTTTGGGCTATTTAGGGCATATTCAGGCACTCCTGAACGATAAATCAAGCATCTGCATTAAACGAAGTGTATTCTGCCAAAAACTAGGCGAAAATAACTTCAAAATGACACCAGAACGGACCCTGTACGTGGTCTGGTTCACCCGCAGTGCTGCCAGTGAAACGCGTGAACCCCGCTATTATGTAACACTTGCTCGCTTGGCTACACTGTTGAGAGAGACAGAGAGAGACTCGCGCGAGACACAGTCAACCTCAGTGAGCCGCTCGGTGCTCTGAGGGTCGGAGGTGGGCCCCTCACGCTCCCGCCCACTGACACTCGATTTTTATGTTTTTTACAGGCTTTTAAAGCCTGCAAATTGCTGTAACTTGCCAGAACGTTCCGGAACGTCACCCGCAGCGAAAGGGTTAAGAGTGATTTAATGTTGGTAAAAACACTTGTAAATTATTTAAAATAAATTAGATATATAAAAACAAGAGGAAAATATTAGGAATACATATATAATATAAAAAATACTTACATATGATGTAAGCTGTATAACTACAAGCAACACAACAAGAATTAAAAAGTTATTTTGAATATATATTATTAGTTACATGTTATGTAGATGTTAATTTATAAAGTTGCACTAAAACAGGACATTTCACGAAATACGTTCATAGGTTATACTTATGACACCTAGGGATATTTTGGCCCAGCATGTTTGATGTTGGCAACTCCCCACTCTCACAACAACAATGGAGGGGGTAGAAGAGACGTGGCTGTGAACCTCCTCATAATGACGACAATTTCAAGATGATCTGGCCTTTACAGTAGCCTCTACTTATGTCTATTTAACTCTGTCATGTCTATAGAGTCTCAGGATAGCGTAGAATTGATTATTAATAGCGTTATTAGTACAAGGTAGGGATTATTACGAATTAATGGGGACCCTCCCATTTTCCTTTCCGATCGTGCTGCCATCTCTCGAACTGCGGCACGCTATTTTCAGATTTGTAGCGTCTCTCTTTCCTCTCTATCCTTATATACTCTATGGTTGTGGTGGTTAGTTCCCTAGGTTGTGATGTTCTTCATACGCTGGAGAGAGAGAGAGAGAGAGAGCAGGCAGGCAGGCAGGCATGTGGGCATTTAGAACAAATATACACTTCGATAAAATTGTACCGGTGAGAAAGAAATAGGCAAAAGCTTCATTCCTGGAAGGTGAAGGAGAAAGCAACTGTTCCGGGTAAGAGTTTATACAGGGGATACATAAAAGAACAACATGAAGAAGTAAATTATATGATGTTAAAAGAGTTGAAAACAGATTATACGTGTAGTGAGGAGTTGTTGTTAAGGTTGGTTTAATAAGATAAATGTTTATGAATAGAAAGTGTGAATTTTATGTTGCAATATGTTCAAGGTGACAGGTCCTTCCTCTGTTGAATTATAATTGTCTTACAGATAATAAAGTAATAAATTAGTATTGTCTATCGGGTTGAAAAGGTTAAGTAGTTGATTTAAGATAAAAGTATATATATATATATATATATATATATATATATATATAACTAGATATACAGACATATTGAATAATAGTTGTACAGATAGATATATGAAATATGAAACAAAAATGGAGAAATAGAGTGCAAGAGCGTAGAATTGAATGACTTAGTGCCGAGAGAGAAAGGCTATGATATATGGACGAGTTTACACCCTTAAAATTAGTCAGTAGATGGACTATCTTGAGTAACCTCTCCGGGTGGTCGGGGGCCGGGGGAGTGCTGGAGCGACCTTGGTGACCCTGGTCTCTGGGTCTTCTCCTGGGTGACCTGGATGTGGGTGAGTTTGTGCTTTTTATCTGTGTTTATTTGTTGTTTTATGTTGTTTTTGTGTTTTCCCTGTTCTTGCTCTGTCTTGAGTCGGCTACCCCCAAAATGGGGATTGGGCCTGAGCATATAGATAGATAGAATAGATAGAGTAATTTTGAATAGTCAGAAGTAGAACATTAGTCCAGTCTTCAGAAAATTTGACTAATCTCTCACGAATATTGACGATTGTATTTGTATCTTAATGCCATAAGATATACACTCTAATGATATCTCGAAGCTATCTCGAATTGAACAAAACCTTCTCATTAATTATTTAAAGTATACTGTATACTGTTTACATTGCACAGGTTCGTTTGGCTGCTCCAGGGTTTGTATTAGGTCAGGATGAAAGTCTTTCAGTGTACAATCAACTCCTTTAATCCGCAGAGTCCCGGAAACTGTAGTTATGCCATTACATATTTCAGATTGATGTACGAAATAGTATCGCTTATATATTTCTTCATTCATCCTTTTTTCATTGCATATATTGCAATTGTATTCTATACATTAACAATTTAGCTTTCAAGACGCCTAAATAATATTCCGAGACTGCGGATTAAGCTACTAAACTGTACATTCTAGGATATAAATCGTGGCCTTAAGTTTTCGAAGCTACCCAAACTGAATCGAATCATATCATTAATTCTTTACTTGATATTTACATTGCAATGGTTCGTTCGTGTTGTTTGAGGGTTGATAATGGGCCAGAACTTTTGTCTTAGAGTGTACCTTGGTGACAAACAAACAGACACATGTATTCCGATGATCACTGATCACGTAATCTTCAGGGGTGTTCTTCCTTTTCTTCAATTGAGGGTCATTTTCATGAGTCATCAAGACTATTGTTGATACCTTTAAATTATGCAAGTGAGACTGATATACTTCATTCAAAGATTTAAACTAGTGTCCAGGGAATACTGATGGCAAGTGCACATTCATGATCCATTTGTTCATAATTAACTAGTTTCAATCTGTTTCGAAAAAGAGAAAACAAAAAAACTATTGCAATTGATAATAGATCAATTGCTTTACAACTCGGCATACATGTCTCGGAAGTCTAAAATCGCTCATTAACAATACTGCTCTGAATATATACAGAGCTAGAATTGGCAAGCACATTTCAAATTGGCTCATTTGCCTCAAATCTCGTCATATTAGATTCAAGATTGTAGAAGTAAATCTGAGTTCACTAGAGATGAAATGATGGGACAAAATAAAAGTGTTAATCTCTTGAAAACTATGCCTTCACCTTTGTCATGATGATAATGTTCACTTAATCTATTGATTTAACTTAATTTAACCTAATCGGGACGTGTTAGATACGTTTGCTTCAATTTCGTTTAGTTAAGTTGCGTTTGGTGATTCTTCGTTTCCTTAAGTAATGCAAGGTTAGACAAGATTCATTAATATTATTTGTGTTTTGTTCATTTTTACGACGATGCACAGTGTCCACGTGAAAGTAGACCCCAGATAACTGCTTGTGTTGTGTTAGATAAGCCTAAATTACGTAAAGTTTGGTTGATATTGCCTTAGACTTAGACGGTAAATCGTTAATAAAAACCTGATCAAAAGTGTCCTGGAAATTTAGGGAAGAGGCATCACGAAGAAAATTGGAAAAGGTCGGTGAGAACATTGATGAAAAAGGTGCAGAGACGTGTCAAGATAAACAATGGACGAGAGAGAGATATAATATATATATATATATAATTAGATTGAGATAAAGTAGGACTTCAGAGGCTATTAACCCTTCTGGAATATTAAGCCAGCACACCGTAGGTCAAGAATGGAGCCCTTTTTCGAGAACTCCAGTCCCTGAGAGAGAGAGAGAGGGGGGGGGGGGGCCGAGGGGCATGCTGAAATATGTGAGGATAAAAACTGAAACTGGCGAGTGATTGGAACAGGCGGTCGCTGTGGAAGGGAGAAATATTACATCACTCTGACTGCCAACACGGGACAATACCTGAAACATGAACAGAAATAAAGTAAAATAAAAAATAAAGATGGATTAAACGCGAACCGATACCTGTTATGTCCATATGTAAAAGGGGGAGACACGATATGTTTTGTTACTTGCAGGGTGTCCCTTTTGACTTTACTACCAATGTTAAATCATCCAAATTCAAACATCTGTTTACGTAAATTCACGTGTGTATGTTCTGGTGTTAGAACAATTATTTTAATAAATTAATTTGAATATGATCTTTAAGAAATCAATTACACTATTTATGACTAATTGTTTGGCATAATTTACGTATCATGACTAATTCCTTAGATATTATTAGTACATACTATTATTCAAATAACTAAAAGTCATCTTTTTCCAATTAAAAATATACTATTGCGCATTTAGAATTATTATATAAAATACAGTATGAGGGAGAAAATGACAGCAAGAACAGGGATCACAAGCTATTTCAATTGCATACCTCGTTATATTCCACTCATATATAATAACTATTACAGTATCTTAAATGAGGTGCCTGTGAATTATACTTTATTTATTCTAGTTTGGTTAAGTTAGATTAAACTTGCTTAGGGTAATTTATGTTAGACCATGTTATACCTATACCTACAGTATGTAGGCAGATCGTGTGTTAGTCTTGATTAGTTAAATAAGTTCCGTAGGTTTAATTAGATTAGTATCGGCTAAGTTATGGCATATAGTAAATTACACGGGATGCAGAGTTAACGAGCGACCATTGACTTGAGTAGGGGCTGGTAGAGTTATGTGAGACTGGCAGGGGATAGCAGGGTACGTGTGAAAAGAAGGGGTGAAGATTCAACCCGTTCTGTACCGGTAACGTCCTTTTCATTAGATTCTGGCAACATATTAGACGATTTCATTCAGCTTAGGAAGGACGTCTACACATTAAATAGCTACAGACTAACTCAAGTAATCCTTTTAGCTACCATATATCCTTCCTAACCTTCATAAAAGCGTCTAAATATTCAAATTCAAATTCTTCATTTAGCTCAAATATATACATTATAAATATATGCAATGTGAATGTCTACATTAAGAGCAGAGCCCGCTAAGCCAAGGCTTTCCAGCAGGCTCCTAGTGAAACAATGGTGCTGTCAGACTAGTATTAATGCAAAACACTTAAGGAGAATAATGTGTAGAAACATACATACGCACAAGGTAATAAGTGATAAGTAGGACTGTAAAGGCATGTTATTATATTAAAACCAGAATGTTACACACACAAACATACACACACACCTTATGATATAAATATAGATGGTAATACATACGGTTAGACTGTTTTGATATTTGTTTAACTTAATCTTGTGAATAAAGGGAGATATACAAGTTCTTTAATTTTGATTTTAAGTGTAGCTAGTGTGTTAACTTCCCTAATGGCTGGAGGGAGTTAATTCCAAAGTTGACTACTTTTATAGTGTATACATAGTTGGTTTTGGGTGGATTGCACGAGGGGAGTCTGTACCATCTTATTGTTTCTCTAAGATAGTACCGCTGTAGATCACTGGAGTGAAATTGAACAGGGCAGGATAACAGATTATTAAGAGACTTACAAACAAGAACGGCAGTAGAATAGTTAATAATATAAAAACACTAAAGCTCAGTGATAGCGAAAGAATGGTACCAATGGTTTCAAATTAGATAAATTTCGTTTCAAAAAAGATATAGGCAAGTATTGGTTTGGTAACAGAGTTGTAGACGGGTGGAATGGACTACCAAGTGCTATAGTGGGATCTAAAACTGTAGGGAGCTTTAAGATAAAATTGGATAAGCATATGGACGAGAAGGGTTGGGTGTGAAGGGGGATCAGCCGGGTTGGGCCAATCAGCGCTCTGCAGACCTCCATAATCCTGCGTTAATCTCTAACCGTTTTGGTAAGATGATCCTCAGGGTATTAGAGTGTGAAGCCTATAAGAACATAAGAACATAAGAAAATGGGAGTCTGCAGAAAGCCGATTGGCCTAAGCAAGGCAGATCCCTGTCCCACACAACCCCAATTACAAAGCCCAATTACAGGCTCAACACTCCAACACCCTGAGGATCATCCCACCAAACCGGTCAGAGATTAACGCAGGATTACGGGGGTCTGCAGAGTGCTGATTGGCCCAACCCGGCTGATCCCCCTTCACACCCAACTCTTCTCGTCCATATGCTTATCCAATTTTTTCTTAAAGCTCCCTATCGTTCTTGATCCCACTATATCACTTGGTAGCCTATTCCACCCATCTACAACTCTGTTACCAAACCAATATTTGCCTATATCTTTTCTGAAACGAAATGTATCTAATTTGAAACCATTGGTACGAGTTCTTTCGCTATCACTGAGCTTTAGTACATTTGTCATGTCCCCTTTGTTAATCCCACTAACCCACTTGAACACCTCTATCATATCCCCTCTAACTCTGCGTCTCTCTAACGAATGTAAACCTAATTTCTTCAACCTTTCTTCATACGGAAAATTGCTAATATTATGGATCATTTTTGTCATTCTACGCTGAATTCTCTCCAATGAATCTATGTCCATTCTGTAATAAGGACACCAAAATTGGACAGCATAATCCATATGGGGTCTCACTAATGACAAGTAAAGTTTTAAGATAACATCAGCAGTTCTGTTACTCACACTCCTAGAGATGAACCCGAGAATCCTGTTTGCCTTATTACGAACGCTTATACACTGTTTTCTAGGCTTCAAATCATTGCTAACAAACACACCTAGATCTTTCTCGCAGTCTGAATTTTCTAATTCTAAATTAGCTAGTTTATATTTAACATTTGTTTGCATCTTCCCTATCTTTAATACCTTGCATTTGTCAATGTTAAACTTCATCTGCCAATTTACTGACCATTCATGTAAGGTATCTAGATCCCTTTGGAGGCACTCTATATCGCTATCTGAATCAATTGATCTCCCCATTTTAGTATCGTCTGCGAATTTACTTATCCTACTAGTTATACCTAAATCTAGGTCATTTATGTATATAAGAAACAACAGGGGACCTAATGCCGATCCCTGGGGGACACCACTTTTGACTGCTCCCCACTCTGACTTGGTACCATTTATGCTGACTCTCTGTTTCCTACCAATTAGCCATGACCTAATCCATCCCAACAACGACCCTCCTATTCCATGTGCCTCAACCTTTCTCATCAATCTCTCATGAGGAACTCTGTCGAAAGCTTTACTGAAATCTAAATATATAATATCATATGACTTGTCACTATCTACTGCTTCATATACCTCTGAGAAAAAGCTAAGCAAATTAGTAAGGCAAGAACGTCCCTGAGTGAATCCATGCTGAGAAGAATTTATTAAGTTAAATTTTACTAAGTGGCTTCTAATTTTCCTAGCAATAATGGACTCTAGCAACTTTCCTATGATTGATGTGAGACTAATGGGACGGTAATTGGATGCTATCGATTTATCACCTTTTTTGAAGATCGGAACTACATTTGCAAGCTTCCAAGCTTCAGCTTCTATAATTGGGCTTTGTAATGAATTGGGGTTGTGTGGGACAGGGATCTGCCTTGCTTAGGCCAATCGGCTTTCTGCAGACTCCCATTTTCTTGAATGAATGAATGAATATAGAAAAGGTGGGTGAGGGTGAAAGAAGGGAAGTTTTTATTGGTTAAGTAGGAGAGACAGTGATAATAGTGGGAGAAATAGGGTGTCGGGGCTTGACCCAACGTGCGTGAGTTGAATAATTGAGCTGGGGTTGAGTTGATTTAGTTGGAGAAGTTACTTTAGTGATTCAGGATGGCTTGCCAAGAAGGGGGCAAGGGATGGGGAGCAAGTTAATTTTTGGATGGTATAAGATCGAAAGTGCTTGCATGTTTTGGGGTTGTATTTTTGGGTGGTAGTATTCGAAAATGGTATAGGGGGAGGTAATTTTGGGTGGCATTGAGTCAAAAGGGGTACTGCTGGGGAAGTCTGTCAGTGGCAGAACCTGTAAGAAGGCTGTACTGTTATTATTATAGGAGTTACGTTAAAAGGTTGTTGTCTTGTACTTTGTCTGTGAAATTATAACATTTTAATGGGAAGTGAAGCTAGGAATCTAGGTCAGGAGTGGTAGGGAGGCTGGACTGTGGACGAGCCGGCATGACCCACCTCCTCTACCAATCCTGATTTTAAGTGAATATTGGAATGGGTGCCTCTCTGTTGTTGGGGTGAAGGAGGTTTGACAAGGGGCGGTGTAAAATTATGTTGAAAATTTGGATGAAGTTATCATGAAAGGTCTCAAGTTTTATAATTTGTTTTTCTGCTAATTGCTGCCAATAAGTATTTAGAGGGGGGATGTGGGCTAGATTGTGAAGATGTTGTGCCGTCTGGAACTCATACCACTGAGTCCCGAACATCCACCTCAGTGCTTTATTTTGTATTCTTTGATATTTTAGTTGGTTGGTAGGGGCCGAAAGTGAAATGCTGAGTGGGACGTAGCACAAAAGAGGTCTTATAAGTGCTTTGTATAAGTGAAGCTTGGTTTTTATTGAGGCATTTCTGAAACGATAGATGGTTTGTAGTGATTTTGATGCAATGGCAATGGAAGTTTGTGCTTGTTTGTGGAATCGGATGTTTTTGTCGAATGTGAGGCCGAGTACTTTGTTTGTGGGAGAGACATTTATTTGTGTGCGGTTAGGGACAGGTGCTCGGGAGTTCTGGAATAAGGGTCTTGGGCGGAGATGTCCCTTGGCAAAGTATGTGACGTGTGATTTTTGAGGATGAGCCTGAATCCGCCATTTTTGCTCCCATTGTGCTACTTTGTCAAGTTCTCTTTGAGCTCTGTTTGTCAATGCGTCTATTGTGTCTGCTCTTATTATTTGCGTCACATCGTCTGCGTACATTACTGTGAGAGAGTCATTGTGAGTGGGGTTGGGAAAGTCATTTGTGTATAGGATGTAGAGGGTAGGAGCGAGCACTGAGCCTTGAGGTACGCCTGCGTTTAGTGGAAATGAATCTGAATAAAGATTAAAAATCTTAATTTTGGCTGTTCTATTATCCAAAAAGTTGCAGAGAAGTTTCTGAGTAATTAATGGGAAGTTGAAATTTTCGCAGATTTTGTACTTCAAGCCTTCGTGCCACACTGTGTCAAAAGCTCGTTTTATGTCTTTTGTAATTAAGGCTGTCTTGTTTTTTCGTCTGGACTGTTTGTTTATGTGAAGGTAGTTTGTGATAATGTTTAGTGCTTCTTGTGTCCATCTGTGTTGTCTAAAACCAAATTGCATGTTCGTGAGGAGTCCTTCGTCTTCGAGAAATAGTCTGAGTCGGTGGTTTATGATACGTTCTAGAGTCTTCCCAAGAGTCTCAAGTAGACTAATGGGTCTGTAGTTTAGTGGATTAGTCTTGTCTTGGTTTTGCATTGGAATGAGGATAATGGTCGCTGTCTTGAAGCAGACGGGAAAGTAGCCTGATGCCAGGATGGCGTTGTAGGGGCGAGTGAGTGCTGTTATGAAAGTGTTAGGTAGGTGCTTTACAAGGTGGTGATTAATACCCGTGGCACCAGGCGCCTTTCTCCGTGCTTTAGACAGGATGAATTTGACTTCGTCTGGCACAATGGGAGCAGTGAGTATGTTTTGAGGGTCAAGTGTGTTTAGGTTAATGTGTGTGTCATGGGAGATGTTGTCAGGGATGGTAGTGAGATGTTGTTCTATATTGCGGATGTGTTGTTCGGCAGGCCTTTCATGGGGTGTGGGTGGTATACTTGTTGCCATGTCTGTTTAAATGTATCTGTGATAGCCCTAGGATCAGTAATTTTGTTGCCATTAACAGTGAGGGAGGATGTTCTGGGAGTGGTATTACCTTTTAAACGTTTTATATGTTGCCAGAATTCCCAGGGCTTAGTTTTCCTGTTTTGTTCTGCTGAGTGTACTAGGTGAGTCCAGTGAGCATCATGATCAGATTGCAGGCTGTTAAGGATGTGAGTTCTGAGGTTGGAGAGATCGTAACGTACTCGGCCTGGTATGTGGTTGTGTTTGTTCTGTTCGAATCGACGACGATAGCACACTAGGAGTCGTTGTGTTCTGATGGAGGGTCTGAAAGTGTGTTTGATTTTGTATGTAGTTTTTGGGATGGTTGTGTTGGCTGCATTTATGATTTTGTTCTGTAGGTTCTCAATTTGTTGGTCTATGTGTGTGTAGTGTTGTTCCTCATAGTCGTGTATGTAGTTGTCTTCTGATAAAATATTTTTGAATTCTTCCCAGTTTGCTTGTGAGTAGTTAAAATGAGATTGACATGGGACTTGAATTGGGTTTGAAGAAATTGACATGAAAACTGGGATGTGATCTGATCCTGAAAGTGGCCCTGGGGAAATATCATGATGGAATATATTAAAAGCTTAGTTTGAAAAAATTAAGTCAGGTTTACCATTACCGTTTGGTGTGAAAACTGTGTTGAAATCTGGGCCTTGAAAAGTTAATCTTTTGTGGTTGTGTAGTGCTAATAGTTGAATTCCACGTTGATTAATGGTATTATGTTGGAAAGCTTGGTGTCTAGCGTTAAAGTCTGCAAGTATAAGTGTAGGTGCATTGTTATTGAATAAGGTATTTAAGTCTGTGTAAGGGATGTAGGTATTGGGTCTGACATATGTGGTGGCAACTATGAGGGGTCCGAGTGTTGTGTGTGTTTTAACTGCAAGGAAATGCTTGTATGTCCAGTCTGTGATGAATTCGTGTTGAATGGTGCTTTTTATCATGATTGCAACTCCATCGTTGGCATCGCCGTCGGTCTGTCGTGTTGTGTAACCAAAGAATCTAATTTTTTCTTATGTTCTTATGTTCTTATAAAAACAAACTCGAATATTTAACTGTGCACAGAGTGGGTCACTGTGTTGTAGTCTCGTACTATACGGTATAGATATGTATATGTATACTATATGTATATGTATACTATATGTATATGTATACTATATGTATATGTATACTATATGTATTATGGAGAGTAATTGGAGATTAGATCTATAAGCAAATTACCAGAGACTATTATAATACAAAAGGTGAGGATATAAAAAAGAAAAGTATATAATTCTTAAGGCAAATTGGGGCAGTTTATCACACATTTTGTAGATGATTCCCGATGACCGAGACAAATTCAGCTTAAGAGAAGTTAAGTGAGGCTTCCAGTTAAATTTTGCTATCAATTACAACAAGAAAACAATGTTCAGTTTTATGTTCAATCAATCTACCATTCATCTCCACGGGCAAGCATCCGGCTTCCACATTTCTTCTCGCCAGCACCATGTAATAAGGTTTGTTGAGATTAACAGTACGTTTATTGGTTGTAAACCAACAAATAATTTGTTTAGTTCATCATTCATGGTACGGACGAGACTTGGATAATCTGATCCGGAAACATATACCATGGTGTCGTCGGCAAAAAAACACTTCATTCAGGACAAAGACATTGCAGATATCATTTATATAGACTAAAAACAGAATGGGACCCAATATTGATCTGTGTGGTACCCCAATATTACATTTGTATAGGTTTGAGTTGGTTCGGTTATAACATACATACTGTAATGTTGTCTATTAAGTAGATAATTTGTAAACCATCTATAAGCCACTCCTCTGATGCCATAATGTGATCATTTGTGTCTTAAAATAGTGTGACTATGGTATAAAAGGCTCGGCTCAAATCAAAAAATGTGGCTATAGTAATCTCGCCCCTATCGAAGGAACTCAAAACATCACGCGTGCATCTCAGAGCCGCCATTTCTGTGTTTCTGCCTGATCGAAACCCATACTGACTGGATGATACAATATAACCCATACTGACTGGATGATACAATATAACCCATACTGACTGGATGATACAATATAACCCATACTGACTGGATGATACAATATAACCCATACTGACTGGATGATACAATATAACCCATACTGACTGGATGATACAATATAACCCATACTGACTGGATGATACAATATAACCCATACTGACTGGATGATACAATATAACCCATACTGACTGGATGATACAATATAACCCATACTGACTGGATGATACAATATAACCCATACTGACTGGATGATACAATATTTTGATATTCTAGGTAATAAATAAGTCTAGTGAATACATTGTCTTCCAATATTTTGCTCATGGATGTTAATATTGATATACTGTAGGTCTGTAATTGGAAATATTTTTTGGATTGTTATGCTTATAAATCGGCATTATTTTCGCAATTTTGTGCAAATGGGGAAATGTGCCTTGTCTAATGGAAAGGTTACAGAGATCAGAGATGACGGAGCAGAGTTCAGTAGCGTTGCCCTTAATTAATGATATAGGAATGTCATCAAAACCAGCACATGAATCCTGTAATTGATATATGATATGATTGACTTCATTCGGGGTAGTCAAATCGAAATTCATGACACTAAAATCTTGGGGAGATAAATAGGATTCAAAATTGCTGTCATTGTTGTTTGGTAACTGATCATTAAATTTCGTAGCCATGGAACCAAAATATTCATTACATTTATTAGAAATTATAATTGGTTCGCTAAATTCCTCACTATCAGAGTTGATTATATATGAACTAATTTTATATTTTCTCTGATTTCTATTGAGAATGTTATTGAGCACTTTCTGCGTCGCCTTACCATTGTTAGATGTGTTCGCTGTTTTTTCTTTGAAATAGTTTCTTTCGGCTGTGGTCAGAAGTTTATTCAGATAGTCTTACAGGAATTTCTTATAAAGCGCCCTTCTGTGTTTGATTAATGATAAAATATCGTCAGGTACCCATGGTTTGCTTACATGTTTACTTTTTATTTGTTTTTCTTTAATTGGCTAACATTCGTTATATAGGTCACTAATTATATCATTGAAATGTTGTAACTACTTATCACTATCCTCAGTCTCTCACCGTGTTCCAGTTTGTTTCGGTCAGTAACGATTTAAACTTTCTATCGTGTTTTTGTCTCTTCAATCTGTACTGTATTTTGCATGGTTTACTATGGGTTTCAGAGGCCGTGTTACATCGTTTTTTCGGGAATAACATATTAACAAACAATTGGATCAGTATGATATTTTGACACAGTTTGTTTCACACCGTGCCCTAATTTTCGTCAATATAGTGCACTACCAAAAGTGTAGAAATAAGCCACTTGTCCCTGTGTCATGAGGTTAAAGTCACACATTAATGACTAAGAAACGGACAATGCTACCATGGCATACCTGTGAGAACCACCAAACCATTATTTCTCCTCCATCAAACACGGTAGTTATCAGCCACCACCCAACCCTATTATCCCCTTTAAATTCAAGTTAGCTGTCAATATTAAGTATAAATATACAAAAGGTATACATTTTGTATTTTCTTATTTTTGATATTGACAGCTAACTTGAATTTAAAGGCGATAATAGGATTGGGTGGTGGCTGATAACTACCGTGTTTGATGGAGGAGCAATAATTTTTTTTTTTTTTTTTTTTTCAACTTACTTCCTCTCGGGCATAGGCTGAGAGCCTTAACATTCACCGCTTTACAATGAACAGTGAAGCCCGTGAGGTCTTGTTCCAGTCTAGGGAGTGAGGCATGTGAAGCACGTAGAGTACAACGAGCACCTGCCATCTTGCCTTCACATGAGGCACGGTGCTCACTCATGGCCCGAAACGACCCCATCTCTGAAGCCACCTCGTTCCCGTGCTTCACTGTCTCACCCCCTACACTCGGACTCTCACACTTACACACACACAACGCCACCTGTTGAGCAGATAACTCACCAGGCATTGCACCCCTATAGCATATTTTGAATATGGGAATATTCATACAGTGCTATTTAATCAGGGAACAATGAGGGATGTTTTATTGACGTTTCGGTGGGCTTGTGGTAATGCACTGATACCAGGTACAGCACAAATTCCATCCCAATAATATCTTCCCACTGATACATCGGGATTTGAACCTTTGGATTACCAGGCCAGTGGCAAGACCACTCCACCACACCTCCAGGTAAGCCACGGTAGCTTGCCCGTTTCTTAGTCATTAATGTGTGACTTTAACCTCATGACACAGGGACAAGTGGCTTATTTCTACACTTATGGTAATGCACTACATTGACGAAAATTAGGGCACGGTGTGAAAAAAGCTGTGTCAAAATATCATACTGATCCAACTGTTTCTTATTAAGTTATTCCCGAAAAACGATGTAACACGGCCTCTGAAACTCATAGTTGGTCGCTAATTCTGTTATTTATATTTAGACTTATTAGGACTGCAAAGTGGTCAGAAATATCAGTGAGGACTATTCTACTGAACGTAACATCGTCAGTATCATTAGTCCATATATTATCAATAATAGTCGCTGAACTTTGAGTAGCTCGTGTGGGTTTCGTTATCATTGGAAAATATTCGAGTTCATATATAATTGAGATACGTAATCTTGAACATGTCTTACATTTTCAACTTTCAATAAATCCATGTTAAAGTCTCCCATTATACAATTTTTCACATTTTCATTACGTCCAGTTTGTTCCATGATATTTTCCAGGTCAGATAAGAACTCATTAACATTAGTATCCGGTCGCCTATATATAATACCTATTAAGAACTTAATACTTTTATAAACAATTGCAATAAAAAGTGATTCAGTATGATAAAGCATATAGGATATATCTTCTCTGACTCGTGTTGAGTAATTGTTTTTTTCACAAAAAGACAAACTCCATCTTTTTGGCTTCAACAATTATGTGTATATGGTGAATAAGATAAGAGGTTGTACAGTAACTGTTGTTCTACGTCTTTAGTGAGCCTAGTCTCACATAGTCCTACTGCATCTAGACTGCCTTGCGAGACAGTTGATAATTCTACAGCGACTTTAGCAAAATGTTGATGACATGATCAAATATTAAAAGACATAACAGAGAATTCATTTTCATTTAAAGGGGGACATGATTCAGTATATTTACGAAGGGACTGGGGTTCTTGTACAGAG
The DNA here is from genome assembly GCA_032716605.1 of Paralithodes platypus. NCBI lineage: Eukaryota > Metazoa > Arthropoda > Malacostraca > Decapoda > Lithodidae > Paralithodes > Paralithodes platypus. The sequence goes on from CM064516.1 coordinate 5,619,071, forward strand.
GCTCCGGTCCTGGTCGCGATTAAGGAAGACGTCTGGGGTTCTTGAGCAGGAGAGCCTCCAGGTTTATATTAAGGAAGACGTCTGGGGTTCTTGAGCAGGAGAGCCTCCAGGTTTATATTAAGGAAGACGTCTGGGTTCTTGAGCAGGAGAGCCTCCAGGTTTATATTAAGGAAGACGTCTGGGGTTCTTGAGCAGGAGAGCCTCCAGGTTTATATTAAGGAAGACGTCTGGGGTTCTTGAGCAGGAGAGCCTCCAGGTTTATATTAAGGAAGACGTCTGGGGTTCTTGAGCAGGAGAGCCTCCAGGTTTATATTTCCAGTAACCTGGGGGTATAAACTTGGAGGGTCTCGGGGACTCAGGTCTTATGTTCTTCCTGACTTTAAGGTTGGCTTAATGATCCTAATGAGTCGATACCCTCTAAAATCCTACTTTAACTAAACTAATTATATTTACAGTTAGGAATAGAAATTAAGCTAAGGTGGTTCCCAGGCCCGATACCATCCAAATCAAAACATTTATACTTCGAATTGTTAAAACAAAGATGTTCTAGTGTATCCAAGGGAAAGCTATAGTCACTGGTATTTAATGGACTCAATAGTTCTATGTCACTCAATTAGTTAAACGGAAAAGTGAATGTAAATACATGAAAATTAGAGTGACGGCATAATTTATACAAACTATTTTTTTTACTTGGATTTGAGCGTAGTTTGTGGGAGTAACGTTGCTACACACACTCTCCGTCCCCCGGTCCCTGGTTCCTGTGCACTGCGTGGCCGATCCTTCGGCTATATAATTATATGAAATTAAATAAATATGACGCCACCGGTACTGAAAGGGTTAAGCTTGAGGATGTCGGTGGGACACACACACACAGAACACCATCATCATTGCGGGGGGGGGGGGGGGGGAAGGCCCCATATTTTGGATCTAAAATCATAACTATTGCACACATTCAAAACATCTGTTTTGACTGGCGTTCGCATTCACCCAACAAATGTTCGTGTAAAATGTGGTGAAAATCCGTTCAACGGTCTAGGAGGAGTTCCTGGACAGACGGACGACAACATCGACATCGACAGCATCGATATCGACAACGACAGGCATTTGTTTTCCAGTGGTAACCACTATACGGGGGGGGGGGGGGATACCAAACTGCTTACGCAGAGTTGATTATATGTTCTATACATCAAGTAAAAAACTAAATGTAATATTTAATATTATACCAAATTCAATCCAAAAATCAATCCAGGTATTTATAATAGCATAAAGAAAAGCATAGAGGGTCCACGCATATTTATTAAAGGCTAGAGACTATGGCATCCGAGTGTACAAATGGATATGGTAGGAACAAAGAATCAGAGGTATAGAGAGGTGGTGGGAAAAGGTCAAGAACGAAATAGGGACTGAATATAAGGTCAGACAAGGGAGGGGGGTTAATATGGACAGAGGAGAGGGAACATAAGGTGGCTATATGGAGGTAGGAGTGGGAGAGTAAGGGAGGGAGAGAGACACGGATAGAAAGGTCAGGGGTTAGATAGGGCACTTTTAATATTATAAGGACGGACAGGACATTTGGGAAGACTGAGGAGAGAAAGAACTAGGATCACCAATCATTATATCCCTAACCCTGATCTTGCCCCTAATCATTGACCCCCATGCATAACCCCCGCACATTATGCTGCCTGAAAGTGGCCCTCTGCGGGTCCCACAACGTAAACGTAAAATACGTATACGTAAAAAAAGAGAGGGACGGGGGCCATAGAGAGATATAAACGGAAGAGATTAAAGAGAGAGAAGAACGAATACAGGGAGAGGGAAGAGGCAAGGAGGTTATTTTAACGTGATAACATGGTGATTGGGTGATACAGAAGATAGCGTATTAGCTGGGAGATAGAACATGTGCATAGCAGAAATAGCAGGGTAGCGAGAGGGAAGGGGTTGGGAAGGTAACGTAGATGATTATGAACCAGTTGTTGCCGAGCCTCGGTAGTGTCAACACAAGGCTGCGTTCGCCTCCGTTTTCTATACACGTGACTGGCCCACTGACTGAAACTATCTGGACTTTCATAGTTTCGAAGAGTCGTGAAACAAAGTTCACGCAGTCGTAATCCAATTGATTCTGTAAATCAGAATGTGATAGAAAAGGATAAGTGTTTTGAAATAAAGTACCAAATAGGTTCTTAAAGATTATAAACAATAGTCACGTGGAAATCGTGGTGCGTCTGACTGCGTCATTTGCCTGTGATTTGGCTGATTAAAATGATAGTTTTTGTAAGTGACAAAGTACACTTATTATTGACATTCAATCGCAAGGAATAAACGCTAGTGTAACGTTTATAACCATACCGTACAGTCACGAGCATAAATACTGCGACACCAACCAAATAATTTTCGCCCCTATGTCTCCAAATGTATTGCAAAACTTTGTATTCAAACTCACAATTATTTCTGTTTTTCATTCTAGCTACCGTCAAACGATGTTATTTAGCTTAGTATAAACCTCTAGTGATGAAGGAGTTGACGTTATCTGGTTGATGTCGCAGCATTTATGCTTGTGACTGTTCCTAATAACTGGAATTTCCATATGAAACGATAGTAACATAAATGGTAGAAGTTGACACAGGTAACAAATATATAAACACAATTTTAATTTATTTATTTGATACCCATAGCAAATTTCTGAGAAAGCGAACCTTAAAAAGTGAAAATTCCAAACAAAGAAACTAATACCTCACCCCCGAGTATTAGATAATACCAGCATTGATCCTGCTAATGATAAAATCCATGACGGTGAACATTGACGAACGAACCCTTGTATTTTGATCATTGTGGTTAAATTATTTTACAAAATAGTTCGTTGGTTTATATACAGGGTTATTCAAAACTTTAGTGACAAAACTACTGGGTGAAGTCCTGACATGATATTAAACATATTTCCATATGTATTTTACCCAAAAATAAAAGGTTAATTACAGACATGAAAGCCAAAGCCATTACCGTGGGCGAACGATCGAACACTTCAAAATCAACCCCGAAACCCCCCACATCACCCCCTATTCTCTCTCGGGTAGGTGAGGGAAGTTAATACAACGTATGAAACAATGAACCCTTACCGATCCCGGGATTCAAACAGATCCGTAGGCTTTGAATCGATCCCAAGGCTTCGTGTATCATGTAATGTCAGATAGGCTAAGAGAGTAGTAACCAGTAATAGTTGTTATTATTTTTTATTACAGGGTGTACAGTATCAGTGTATTAAATTAGTGTCACATGCAACCATAACAGAAAATCCGATACTTTTATTACACGGCATTGTACAGTATGCCGTTAAATGTACGTATAATAACAGTTGTTACAGAGCATTACAGTAAAATTAGGGTTATCCTTGTAAATGAAGAAATGAATACGTACAGTACAGTCACTCATTTTTTTTTGTTTTTTTTTTTTTAGATGCCAGGGCGTATACGTTACTACTATCTTATCTGACATTACATGAAGCCTTGGGATCGATTCAAAGCCTACGGATCTGTTTGAATCCCGGGATCGGTAAGGGTTCATTGCTTCATACGTCGTAATAACTTCCCTCAGCTACCCGAGACAGAATAGGGGGTGATGGGGGGGTTGATTTTGAAGTGTTGGATCGTTCGCCCACGGTAATGGATTTGGCTTTCATGTCTGTAATTAACCTTTTATTTTTGGAAAAAATCCATATGGAAATATGTTTAATATCATGTCAGGACTTCACCCTGTACTTTTGTCACTACAGTTTTGAATAACCCTGTATAATCCTCCTAAAAGTATCCATAAAATTCCTTACAACGACTGTACTTTTCACATCCCTATTAACAACTTTCCGTCGTTACCATCCCTCATTGACCTCCCCTTCCCTCACCTCCACGTCTACCCCACCAGCACCACCTCTCCTCTTTTTCTGCTCACCCACCAACCCCTACCTTTTTTTCTCCCCCACGTTCCATCTGTTCAGCTGTGGAACACTTTACCTGGTGAATTTCAGGGATTAAAGCCTTTAGATACTGGCTCCAAGACCTGATAACTGTGTACACTGGTGGCCGTGGTGGGTGAAGTGGATCCTGGTCAGCCTCTCTTCCCCCAGACTTTGGGATGAGCCAGGCAGGGTTTGTTTACCTGGGCGGCCTCCTCCTGCTGGCGGCGCTCACACAGGCGGAGATCCACAGTTATGGTCAGTACTGTTGATTTACAAAGCAGTTCTGGAGTTGTTGGATGTGTTGGTTTTGTGCTACTTGCCTGAACCTGAAAGCTTAAGGTTAGGAGGAAGTGTGGACATGTGGACGTTGGGTTTGTTACTCGCGCGAAGATTTGAAGTAACAAATATATGTAGATCTGTGTTACTTGCCTAAGTGTTGGTATAACTCTACTGTGGTGCTCATTGACAGTTAATTAAATGTGTTTCGGGTGATTCTTTGTCTCTTGAATAATGTTGAATATTCGCTGAGTGAATATACAGTATACATACTGTATATATATATATATATATATATATATATATATATATATTATACAGTATATATGGTCAATATGTGTTGTAGGTCACATTGTGTTTTTGTATTATAATACTTTTTTTCGCGTCAGTTCCTTCATTGATCAGTGTGTTTTAAGGCATTTTGGTAAGATTAGGAGTAGTGGGCGTACCACTACCGACATACAGCATAAATCATTATAAAACATTAACCTAACCTAACCTAGTACTATATGAATACTAGGTTAGGTTAGGTTAGGTTGTTTGGTTAGGTTAATGTTTTATAGATGAGATATGCTGTATGTTGGTAGTGGTACGCCCACTACTCCTAATCTTATCGGCATTTTTCCTTCTTCAAATGCATTTTTACCCATTAATTAGCAATACCAAAACATGCCCTCCGAAAATCATATTTTCTCACCTAACCTATCGCATATAACCTGGGTGTTGCCGCCCCCAGACCCCCGCTGGGTTAGCATTACATACGGTACATACATATACAATTTTAAGACTGAGTGCTCCACACATACGTGCAGTTTCAATCTCTTGTCCTAATGGCGGCGTTCCAGGCAACCCTGTTAAGGGCTGCTTCACTTGTCAAGATTTTGGATTTGAGATCGGCACGTATAGTCCGATCCCAGGTCTTCCTCGGTCCACCCCTTGGTGCAGCTCCATCCACAATCACAGACCTGCATTTATTCACCCAATTTTGTTCATCCATTCTCTCCACATGTCCATACCATCCCAGTCTACTTGTACACATCACTTCGCTAATACTCTTCATATATAAACATCTCCTGAGCTCAACATTTGTTATTCTATCCAGCAGCCTGGCCCCACACAACGAACTCACCATTCTCATCTCATTACCTTCCATTCTGTTGACATCCTCTACTTTAACGGCCAATGTTTCTGAGGCATACGTCATTGCACTTCTAACACATGAGGCATACACCTTTCCCTTCAGGGGGAGAGGCATTATTTTCATGGTCAGTATTGGCAGCAGTTCTCTGAACTTCCCCCAGCCACATCTAATTCTAGCGACAGTGGCAGCCTCGGCCCCACCATCGGCAGAGATGGTATCTCCTAGGTAACAAAACTTGTCCACCAGCTCCAATGACTCATTTCCAAAATTCACAGCCACAGGATCATCACTTAACACAAGCTCGCCTTTGCACACTACGCACTTAAATTTCTCTATTTCTGACTTCTCCTTCGGCAGGGGTCCCTTTATTCTACTACAGCGCTTGCTTCCATGGTGCACCCAGCGTCGACAGATGCTACATTGAATCCCGTTTACGCCCACACCCTTTCTACACACTGCACATGGGTACCGTATGCACGTATGCACCGCTCTTTCTACACACTGCACATGGGTACCGTATGCACGTATGTACCACTCTTTCTACACACTGCACATGGGTACCGTATGCACGTATGCACCGCTCTTTCTACACACTGCACATGGGTACCGTATGCACGTATGCACCGCTCTTTCTACACACTGCACATGGGTACCGTATGCACGTATGCACCGCTCTTTCTACACACTGCACATGGGTACCGTATGCACGTATGCACCGCTCTTTCTACACACTGCACATGGGTACCGTATGCACGTATGCACCGCTCTTTCTACACACTGCACATGGGTACCGTATGCACGTATGCACCGCTCTTTCTACACACTGCACATGGGTACCGTATGCACGTATGCACCGCTCTTTCTACACACTGCACATGGGTACCGTATGCACGTATGCACCGTTCTTTCTACACACTGCACATGGGTACCGTATGCACGTATGCACCGCTCTTTCTACACACTGCACATGGGTACCGTATGCACGTATGCACCGCTCTTTCTACACACTGCACATGGGTACCGTATGCACGTATGCACCGCTCTTTTCCACATTGCCTTGTCTCAATCTACAATGCATTACCGTGGTTTTGTTGATATAGAAGATGACAAAATACTAAAAATAAGGTGAACAAGTGAAAAATATTAGTTCTCAGCTGTTCCGAGATGGCCGCCATTTTTCCTTTCACCCTTATTTAATCCACAAAGTCTAAGGAAAAATATTTTAATTTGCAGCGGTAAAGACATATTGTGGTGAATAATACTGTTAGACAAAGCTATAGAAAACACAGAGAATTATATCTCATACGTGACCTAAAATATATATATATATATATATATACATACATATATATATATATATAATATATATATATATATACCGGTATATATATATAATATATATATATATATATATATATATATATATATATATATATATTTATAAGCGAATATGGTTCCACACTAAAGGTGTGTAGAAAAGGGTAGGCTCACTACACAAAGTTTAAAATATGTTAGTGCTAAAATTAAATTGCTTCTAAAATATATTGCATGCACAAAATAAGGGTTTAAAAAGTATGTCCGAGGATCTTATTAGAAGGCTCGGACTGTTGTGTACATATTAAAATAAAGTTTATGTAAAAGTGTTAAAATGCAGTTCTCTACTTTCGTAGATCTTCAGTTATTATAAAAAATTGCAAGAGTGGCTGGCTCCAGAGTCAGGTATTTGTTCTGTACTCTTCTGTGGATTTTCAGTGACTGAAAATCCACATAAACATTATTTTAATATGTACACAACAGTCCGAGCCTTCTAATAAGATACTCGGACATACTTTTTTAAACCCTTATTTTGTGCATGCAATATATTTTAGATGCAATTTAATTTTAGCACTAACATATTTTAAACTTTGTGCAGTGAACCTACCCTTTTCTACACACCTTTAGTGTGGAAGCATATTCGCTTATATTTTTACCACAAGAATCAATATTGTTCATGTTTTATATATATATATGTTAGTAAAGCCAGGTAATACATTTTCTTTAATACATACGAGGTTGAAAGAAATGGCAATTTCTGCATTGGAAATTTTATTATTCAAAGTTTCCAGGTCTCTGATGAGTTTTCGCTGGGTGGCAGGAAGTAGATGAATGAGATGAGCAAAATTCATGGTGGTACAGGGTTACATAAATGTACATGATGATACAGGATATACGACGCGTTTCACTGGACAACCAGCATTATCAAGTAAGGGTGGAATGAATATAAAGGGGGGGGGGATAGAATAGGGGGGATGAAAATAGAGTTTATCAGTGGATAAAGAAGAAAGGCGGAACGGACGGAAGTATATAGGAAAGGTGAAACAAGTAATAACATTTGATCACTCTTATGCTTCGAATACTAGAGTTGGTACAGAGGAAGTAGTAGGGGGTGAGGAAGTGAATTTTAGTAGGAGATGAAGGCGTCGGGGCTTAACCCAACTTGCGTGAGCTGGTTTTTGTTGGAGAGACAGTTTGAGGATACTTTTCGAGAGGGGACAGGACGGACAACACATAGGGAACGGAAGTATATAGGAAAGGTGAAACAAGTAATCAAATTTACCCTAGTGATACGACCTACGCCAAGGCCGATTTTACACTCCAGGTACCCAGTTTAACGTATGGGTGGGACGAGGCGAACATGAGAGAAGGCCTGCCCAATGGCCACTGAGCAATCCTGGTGGCTAACCAAGTTCTCAGTCTCGTGTGTTGATTGGTTGTAGGAAGCCACCAATCAGGCCCCTGAATTCATTTTAGCCACCATGAATCCAGGTACTCATTTTCGTCTGAGTGAGACGGAACTGACAGGGAATGGAGTTTGTTCAACACTCCTGGGCTACTTGAACCCTGGTGGCAAGCCAGGGAAATTTCACCCACCCCTAGGGCAACATCTGGTCAATGTCGGTACCGGGTGCAATCACCCCCAGGCGCGGTCACCCATCCAACTACTGACCAGACCCTACGTTGCTTAACCTTCTGATCTATTATCAGGGTTGCAAGCGTTAGGCAGGGTAGAAGTGCATAGTGCATAGGGGGGGATAGAATAGGGGGGATGAAAATAGAGTTTATCAGTGGATAAAGAAGAATAAGATTAGAAATATGAAGTAAAGTTGGAGATTAAAAGATAGTGGGCCGTCCACTTTGCTATTCTTGGTTAAGACTTAAATTACACTGCATATATATTCCGTGAGCAGAACATACCACCAGCTTCATGTTTATGTTCCCTTTTTTTATTTCCTGCCTCCATGTTTGCACTTTGTTTTTAATTTTGCATTTGTTTGTTTTCATATGCATTGTAGCATCGTTCCGGTGTTATAATTATTTATTTTGTGTTGTTATTACTCTTTGGTGTTTTGATAAGTTGTCTTAAAATCTAAAAAAAACAAATTAATTATATTTATTTTCTTTTATTGATTTTTTTTTTTTTTTTTTTTTTTTTTTTTTTTTTTTTTTTTTTTTATTACAGGGACGAATTCATTGTAATTAGCATGATTTGTCATAGAGAGTGAGAGTGAGAGAGAGAGAGCCCCCCGGAACTTATCCCGCAAGGCTCTCTCTCTCTCCATCTCACCGACCAATGACGAGCGAGTATTCATGCGTCAGTCATTTTTTGCGACCCTTGGCTCTGATGGAGAATTCTCGACAAAGTGGGTGTTTTTAGCTTAGCTAACTCAATTTTTCTCATGTCTTACATCATAATTATTGCTTTCATTCATTCTGATTTCATCCATTTATTTAATCATTCATTCACCTTAGATTATAACTTATTATTTTTGTCAGAGACGGTACAGAACTTAAATATATACAGTGTACAAGGGACATTTTTATTGCTTTATGGATTTTTGTTTATGAATATTTTTTGTTTGTTAATTATTACATATTTAATATTTCACTCATTCATTCGATTTTTTTTTTTTTATGAATATTTGTTGTTTGTTAATTATTACATATTTAATATTTCACTCATTCATTCGATTTTTTTTTTTATGAATATTTGTTGTTTGTTAATTATTACATTCACTCTTTCATTCTTTCCACTTTCCCATTCATTCATTGTGGCTTCACTCATGCTATCACTCATTATTACTTTAGAGTATGATATTTTTTGTTGGAGACAGTCATATTTAACAGAGGTCTGCTAGTATATACAGGGACACGACAATGTTTCATACACATGGACATATTACAAGGACATTTTTTTTTTTTTTTTTTTTTTTTTTTTTTTTTTTTTTTTTTTTTCTTCAGTCTATCATTCATTAGTATTTAGAGTATAATATTTGTGTTGGAGACAGTACATACTTAACAAATTCATGATAACATATACATAACATCTAATAATATTCAGAATTACAAGGGATTTTTATTTTATTTATTTTTTTCTTCATTCATTCATCATTCGTTTTGCATACTTAAGCATTCAACCTTACTGAATTGTACTTATTTTGCTAGTTTGTTAGAGGCTTTCAGTGTTCATACATATATTGGGTTTGGTTCTTGATTTAAGTTGGTTATTATTGAAGGGGGAAACCATGAGTGTTTCCTAATTGGTCTGTTCTCTACTATGGTTGCATAATTGGGTCATTTAATCTTTCTAACATAGACCATATATTTTTTGTCTTCTAAATAGTTTGACATTCATAGCCTCTGACTTAGCTTATTCGTGCAACTGTCTGGTGTTTCTGTTGTATGGATATCTTTCATTAAGTGCATATCTGAGCGCTTTATTTTGTATCCGTTGCAGCCTCAGTGTTTGTGTTTTGCTTAGGGTGGATAATGGTGCAGCTGGATATTCCAAGACAGGAAGTACTAGAGCTTTTACTAGGTGAGTTTTTATTTTTTCTGAGAGGTCACCAAATCTGTAAAGTTTTTCCTAGGGATGCCTTTCCTTTGTTAATTAAACTTGTCACATGTTTAGTATGCTCCCCTAGTCAATTTAGTCCCAGTGTTTTCCCTTCCTGGTGTGTATCTAATAAAATCTCCTTCTACAATTATGTCATCTTCCTTTGAGGTAGCAATTGGAAGTATGGTAAATTTTGTCATATTGGTTTTTTATTTTCCATCTCTTTTCGAATTCGTTTATTTTTATTGATTTCTAAGCCTACTTTTCCGCCATAAGTCTTCGTGATTTGCCTGGGTATGTAATTATCTGGGTGATTGTCGTCTGCATATTGAATTGTAGTGCAATCGATAGCAGGTAGTGGGAGGTCCATGGTATATATTGTGTATAATATTGGGGATAATATGCTGCCTTGTGGGACACCACTGAGTAGTGTATTGGTGGGCCTAAGTGGTTTTTAATGCGGATGTGTGCCTTTCTATCTTCTAGGAAATCACACAATATTGACTCAATATGGCTTGGCAGATTAAGTTGTAGTAGTTTATATTTCAGGCCCATATGCCATACCTTGTCGAAGGCTTTACTTACATCTCTAAGAATTACGTGACATTGATTATTCCTGGCCTTTTGCTTGGGAAACAGTTTCATATATGATTGGTGTGGCTGTATTTGTGCCTTTTTTGCTGACGAAACCATGTTGACTAGCCGGGATAAGGGTCATTCATGTTTAGATGTATATTTAGCCTATTATAAATGCATTTTTCAAGTATTTGCCTGGCACTTCCAGTAGCGATATAGGTTCTGTAGTTAATTGGGTCATATGGTGACTTGCCTTCTTTGGGTATTAGGTGAATTACAGCTGTTTTTAAATTGTCAGGGAAGTATCCTAGGGAAAGTGTGGCATTAAATATTTGTATTAGTGTTAGTATTGCTTGCTCAGAGACTTGGGAGATTATTATTTTATTAATGTTGCTCCGTCCAGGGGCTTTGTTTTTCATATTTTTTATGATATTTTTTATTTCATGGATATCGATTGCCCTTGTGGTTGCGTTCTGATTATTAAAAATATTTAGGTTGATGGCTTCATTAGGTAGTGTTCTATTTAGATTTCTTTGGATAAAGTTTCTGACCATGGTTTCGTTGTCTTCATCGAACTGCTCATTCTCTTCATCAGATATTTTGAATATATCTCCATATTTCACGAAATGTGGCTTCTTTGCCTATATTGTCATGTACTTTCTTGTTGTCTTTGTTTAGTATATAATTAGTTGGATCATTGCTAGAACCGCTAAGTTGTTTGTTTTTTGTTCAAATAGCTTTTGGTTCTCTATGCTTATTTGAAAGGTCTTCGAGCTGATTCTCCCAATTTCTGTCATAATTTATTTTACATTCATTTCTTAATTGCTGTTGCAGTAGTCTAAATCTGATATATAAGTGGCTGTGCCATCCTCCTATTATAGCGTTTTGCATGATAGCCTGGTATTCTCTTTGTATTCTTCTTATTTCTGGAGTTATTATGGATTTGTTTATTGTGATTGTGTTAGATGTAGGGATTGTGTTTTCCATGCCAGTTGTTATTGAGTGGTACCAGTTGTCTAGTGCAGTGTCTATTTCTTCTTCTCCTCCTTCGCTAAGATCAAAGTTGTATCTATTTAGTTCTAAGTCTACCGTTTCTCTAAAGTTGTCCCAGTTCACATTATTCATGTTTAATTTGGGGGTGCTGGGAATGGTGATTTTATCGGCAGCAGTGATCGTGAATATTATGGAGAGATGGTCAGATGTTGTGATCGGGCCACATTCAATTCTAGAATTATGAAAGGCTCTGTTATTTGTTAGTATGATTCAGGGGTAGTACTTCTGTTATGCGAAAGGTATGTTGGAAGTGGGGGCCTAGGTGTACAAGGCTATTTTGGTTAATAAAACGGGCTAGGCCCTCCCCTACTGCATTATTTGAGTTATTCTCAATAGGGTATGTTCTGCTACGCGAGCACCTAGAATGGAAGGTGGTCAATTATAGTATTCAAGTCTATGTATATCAGGGGAAAGGAAGGTAGGGGCGTCTGGGGGTAGGTACATGGTTGCAAAATTAAATGGTCCTAAGGAGGTCTCGATTGTAATGCAGAGAGTGTCAGAAATAAAGTCATCATACAGCTTATATTTAAGTGTGTTTTTTACAAGAATGGCACTGCCATCATTAATTTCATTTGAAGAGTTCTTTGAGTGGGTATGGTATCCATTTATCTTTATTGTTTCGTTATTTGTATTGCTGTGGCTATTAATTAAGATTATATCAGGGTTGATTGATAGATATGTATTAGTTAATTCGATTCAGGGTAGAAAGGTAAACAGGAAGGGTATATATAGAGGGTGGAGGATCAGAGGAGGCGAAAATCAGGGGGCAAAAGTCTCCTATTGGTGGAGGGGTATTCTAGGAGTGCAAAAGGGGGAACCGCTTCACGCAGGCGCACTGGATGCGGGATGGAGTTGGTCGGGTGGCGGGGTCAAAGCTGATTGACTGCGTGTCGAGGGGCGTGACCTAAGTTGTGTGGTCCGTGTGGCGCCGGCGGAAGACGAAGCTGAAGGAGGTAGCGCGGGGGGCTGCGTCAAGGGCACCGGGGGGCGAGGAGGGGCGTTAGGTCCTGTAGGGTAGTGCCTTTTGGCAGAAGGAAGGATCTGAAGGTCTAGAGTTTGGTTGTTGATGTTAGGATGTAAGGCTTGGATATATAACGCTTCGAGTATAGGTAATCTCCTTGGGTCACTTTCTTTATCGAGTATGTTGGTGTGTTTCTCTAACTCGTTGCGTGTGAGGTTGGGGTGGTTAGGGGTGAGATAGTGGTCTTTGATGGCTCCAGCCGGAAGGTGAAGAGTTAACCGACGTGAAAGACTAGTCTGCTTTATGCCAATATAGGAATGAGGTCCACAGTCCTCATAATTACAGGTACGTTGGTAAATTACGTGATCGTCGGTCATCGGGCTCTTTATCTCTTATCTCTTTATCTCTTTCCACCAAGATAAAGAGCCCGATGACCGACGATCACGTCATTTACCAACATACCTGTAAATAATAGCAAGGTGGTTAGCCCACCAACTTTTTTAACTCTCATACTTTTCTTTTTTTCAACACTTTATCTTCGTCACATACCACTCTTCTTTCACAACTTGTGGAGCCTCACTTCACATTGCGTTCGTTCGTTCGTTCGTTTATATCATTCTACCCTTACTTGATAATGCTGGTTGTCCAGTGAAACGCGTCGTATATCCTGTATCATCATGTACATTTATGTAACCCTGTACCACCATGAATTTTGCTCATCTCATTCATCTACTTCCTGCCACCCAGCGAAAACTCATCAGAGACCTGGAAACTTTGAATAATAAAATTTCCAACGCAGAAATTGTCATTTCTTTCAACCTCGTATGTATTAAAGAATATATATATATATATATATATATATATATATATATATATATATATATATATATATGTATATATATAGTAGTGGCAATAGATTCTCCTCGGGGGAAGCGGAGTCTTATAAGGGCAAGCAACACCAAGGTAAACACGAACATCTTTATTCTGGTACCGGTAACGTTTCGACATTAACATATGTCATCATCAGACCTAAATCAATAAGAAATAAATGTATTAATACATTATGTTGACATTTAAAGCAAATATATATTTAATAATAATTTAGAAAAACATAAAAAGTTAGAAATCGCGAAAAAAGAGATAGAAACAAACACAAACAACAGAAACAGCTAAACCATATGTGAACTACGTGTAGATATTGTAGGCTAAAATATACACAATACCTTAGAAACATAATAGGTTGGAGGAGAATTCGTGGGTGCCCAAGGTGGGCTTAAGATGGTGAGTGAGGAGGGACTCTGCTATTAATCGGGTGGTGTCACCAGAACAACTGAAAATTACTGAAAAATATTTTTTGTTAATGGAATGGCCTAAAGGTTCACAATGGTCTCGAATGGCTGAAAAGGATGGTTTAGAAATGGGAAGTCCAGTTCTATAAGATCGACCCAGGTGCTCCGCAACCCTCGTGTTTAAGTGCCGTTTTGATTGGCCTATAAAAGTTGCATTACAGCAGCTACATTTATATTGATAAACAATAGAGGATTGCAGAACATCCTGGATACGATCTTTGAATTTGAAATTATGAGACAAAGTATTGGTAGGTTTGAATATTATTCTGAGGGACACTTGGGGATAGAAGCAACGAATCAATTTTGTGACTTTATGGCGTATCGAGTAACTTGATGGTCCTAAAAATGGCATAGTGAAAAATATTACTGCCTTTTTAGCAGTCGGTACGGGGCTCGGGACTTGGAAAAGTTGATTTAGTTGTTTACCGAAACAGTTTTCAATGAATGAAATAGGGAAACCATTAGAATGTAAAATGTGTTTGAGATATTCGAGTTCATTGTGAAAAGACAAATATGAGGAACAAATGTGGTAAGCACGGGTGACTAAAGTTAAGATTAAATTTCGTTTGTACTGTAACGGGATAGATTAATTAAATTTTGTCGTTAAACCTGTGAAGGTTGGTTTCCTGTATATTGAAGTATTAAATGCTTTAAATGTCAACATAATGTATTAATACATTTATTTCTTATTGATTTAGGTCTGATGATGACATATGTTAATGTCGAAACGTTACCGGTACCAGAATAAAGATGTTCGTGTTAACCTTGGTGTTGCTTGCCCCTATATATATATATATATATATATATATATATATATATATATATATATATATATATATATACAGTATATATATATATATATATATATATATATATATATACTGTATATGGTACTTATTACAGAAACTACCACTAATTATGTATCAATATTTGAAGGCTATTATAGAATAAGGATGTTGCAAAGATTATATTAAAATATCTTTCAACCATCTGAAATGCATTTTATGTGCACTATAAAGTACTGTAAAATAGTAAAACTCTCCCTATAATTATCCCTATTGACTGCAGTAAAACTCTTAGTATGCCCCTTACTGCTAAAATAGATGCTGATTTCTATAAGTCATGGGGGGTGAGTCCTGTATCCCAAGGCAACAAATTATTGTTTTGTTTTACTCTGAAAATGACATACATCTAAGTGTTTTAAGATCGTTGGGTAATGGGGAAAACTATTTTTCCGGCGATTTTAACTAATTTCAACTACTGTATAATGATGAAAACTACCAAGAACCAAATATAAAAACCATGGAAAAGTTAGTGGTAGTTTCGGTAACATTTTCCTTTCCTTTAATAACTTTGTTTAGCCTTATATTTAAAAATTCACTATGTTACTGATGTGTACGGTAACCTCCATTTTGAAAGAATCGTTGTGCGAGTTTCAGAATAGCACCATGTTAGTGAATAGTGCGCTTCGGTTATACTGATCATTTGGACCGACAGTTACCCTATCGATCTTTTTAGGCTTAATAGGTCCTGTAGAGCATATACATCATTGCTATATATGTCATTACGAGCTGAAATGTATTATAAGGGATATATAATAATAGTCTCCCTATTAACGGCCGCGCCACCATCTTCCCTACACTCGTATATCTAGACGTTGTCTACCGACATAAAAAGTGACGCAATATAAGCAACCAATAGCATTGGAATACCCTGGATGATGTCACACCCATTTAGCCAATCACCTGTTTTGTGCAGCTGCGCATATCCCATAATGCAATATATTGGAGAAGAAAGGCTGTGGTGAGGGGGGCTAACTAGTCTGCCGACAATGGTGTCTTCAGCTCCAGAACTCTCATTCGTCATTCAATTTTTTGTGTGTGTACGTGATTTTCGTTCATATCCAGTGGATTTATAATATTATATCAAGGACTATCGGAAGTGAGTACCGTATTTACCCAATATCCAAGGACCGTCAGAAGTGAGTATTTACCCATTATCCAACAATATGGCCAGTTAGGGAAAATGAGGATTTTGCTCCCTGCTGGCCACATAGATGGGGATTTCAATAAGTCCTGGGCAAGCCCCCCTCAACTTATTCTGGATTCCACGGCAAACAGTTATGGCCAAATACAGCTTATTTTCGCATTTTATTCTCTTTAACCCCGCATTTTCCCTGATATTCATAGCCCTCCCCACTAGTTGGATAATGGGTAAAGTACTAATTTCAGCTCCTCTTCAGTATAAGAGAACACTGTATCTGAAAGAAAAACGCAAAAGAATACAACTATATTTACTGAAATCACTGTCGGTCCAAAAAGTCAGGTTTACCTGAGCTTCAGTGTTACCATATTTCCAAATATAAAGTTATCAGAATATCTGAATTTATACATGGGAGAGACTTCGAATTGTAAACAAAATATATATATACAACTAAATGTAAACATTTAATAGCAATGAAGGAAGAAACAAGCTTTATATATGTGAGTCGGTCTTTGATGGAATAATTACAGTCCGTTTTGTGCTGAGTTGTATGAAAGAGAACATGTAGATGGAAAGAAAGAACAGAAAATTAAAAGGTGGTGAAAGGAACGGAAGGCTCAAACGAATGTGATTAAGTTAAGACAATTTTATGTGAAGGCTTGCTGTTTTAAGCTTGTATAATGGACTGGGAAACAATTCATGAAGAGGGAGAGGAGGCGTCTTTGTGGTAGGAGGAAGGTACCGGTATTGACAATATAAGCATTTATGAGGGTAGAAAATATATCTGATATGTAGGCTATAAATGTTTAGGGTTCATATATACGTGTGTTTTTAAATCTCAAAACTAAAGGGACTAAGCATGAAGGAGAAGGGGGTCCAAATAAGAAACACAAAACTTAAGCTAACTCTATTCACATAATTTATCTTCCCTACCACTATCGTATGTGTATATGTAACTCTATTTACATAATTTCTCTTCCCTTCCACTATCGTTTGTGTATATATTATGTGCATATGCATGAACGAAGGCGAGTGTGAATGTCTTTACTTTCTCGTGTTCTTTTGTGTAGTGTCTGGTTGTTGAAATGGTTATGATAATTGTTGTTTTTCTGATGTTACGGCGGCTTTGTTTATCGCTTATGAGCTAAAGAACCGGATACTCCTCATTTGGAAAATTGGTTCACATATTGACGCTTACTTTTGCTTAACGTTTAAGCTTCTTTCTATTTCTATGCATTTATTTATGTTTTCTATTCAACTATTTGTTCTGTAAATATCTCTCTCTCTCTCTCTCTCAGTAAGTTATTCTTCTGGCTCATACCTTCAGGTTTCTTTATGCCTTTTAATGAGTTCTCCAAACTTTTTCGTGCTGGAAGTTTGCTACTCTATGTATATTTCTCAACTTTTCTCTGGTACCGGTAATGGTTCAACCTCTTCGTTAATTTTATTTCTGCAACTGCACCTATTTCTTAACTTTCATTTTAGGCATAATATCTTTCCATTCTGTTTCATTCAATATAATGTTAATTAGGTCAGATAAATAAGTGGAATAGACTTATTTGCCGGTAATGCATTAATGTTGTTTGTGATAATTATGATTTATATTAACCTGCCTACGTTGGTGATAGTCGTGACTTTAATATTAATCTTGAAAAGTACCGGGACTCATAATTATGATCAAGAAATAACTTCTACTTGGACAGTACCGTACGCACAGTCACTTTCTGGACCCCATATGTTTTTGTTGTGTGTTTTTTTTTTATAGAATTGTAACCAGGCGAGTTCATTTTTGGATGGAACTTGCTTTTCAATAATTAGTATATAATAAATACTGTAGGTTTGCAGTTGATGTACTGATCCTTGTATTCGTAACTTCGTTTCCAGAGATATAATTCCATAATTAGAAATAGGTGACCTTAAACATTGTGTATGAGTGACTGTAACTTTGGATCCCCTTTCTTCTTTCATATTTCTGGCATTACCTTTTTCTCCTTATTTTTTTTTCTCTCCCCAGGCTCCTTTGTATCTTCATGCTTGTTTCTCCCCACCACACTTCTCTTCCAAGTAGGCTACCCTAGTCCCCCTCTTCTATCAACCAGACCTCCTCGTTCTCTTTACTTCTTCTCTTTTATTACTACTCCTCGTCTTCCTTATCGTTCTTCTTTCTTTCTTTTCTACTTTCTTTTCTCTGGCCACGTCATATTTATTATATTTCGTATAATCAAACCTCGACAAGTGAGTTCAGGGCAGACTTAAGGTAGAGTCATAGTGCTAAACGAGTAATATTCCCGGCTATAATCGATAAACGAGTAATATTCCCGGCTATAATCGATAAACGAGTAATATTCCCGGCTATAATCGATAAATGAGTAATATTCCCGGCTATAATCGATAAACGAGTAATATTCCCGGCTATAATCGATAAACGATTCCCGGCTATAATCGGTAAACGAGTAATATTCCCGCTACATAAACGAGTAATATTCCCGGCTATAATCGATAAACGAGTAATATTCCCGGCTATAATCGATAAACGAGTAATATTCCCGGCTATAATCGATAAATGAGAAATATTCCCGGCTATAATCGGTAAACGAGTAATATTCCCGGCTATAATCGGTAAACGAGTAATATTCCCGGCTATAATCGATAAACGAGTAATATTCCCGGCTATAATCGATAAACGAGTAATATTCCCGGCTATAATCGATAAACGAGTAATATTCCCGGCTATAATCGATAAATGAGTAATATTCCCGGCTATAATCGATAAACGAGTAATATTCCCGGCTATAATCGATAAATGAGTAATATTCCCGGCTATAATCGGTAAACGAGTAATATTCCCGGCTATAATCGATAAATGAGTAATATTCCCGGCTATAATCGGTAAACGAGTAATATTCCCGGCTATAATCGATAAACGAGTAATATTCCCGGCTATAATCGATTAAGAACCGGTAGGTTTTTTGCATGAAAATTATAAATGGGGTTGCACATAAGTACGAAGTGGGTCTAATGTAGCGTACAGAGTACCGGTATGCCCTTGTTTTTAGGCGAGTGTAACCCTATTATATGACATAGAAATATATCACATTTGCATGCAATCATTGTACATGCAATGTATTTGTTTTTATTTATATATATACTGTATATATATATATATTTTATATTTTATATATATTTTATATATTTTATATATATTTTATATATTTTATATTTTATATATATACTGTATATATATTTGTTTTATTTTTTGTCTATGTGATTGAGAGAGGCAAAAGGCAGAACTGCCTATAGCGAGTGCCTCCCCCATAGTTGAAAGAGTGACAGGGCCAAAATCAAGGGACGTTCGAGCCAAAATGCCTGGACACACAGAGTTTGAAGCAATTTAAGTAATAGGAAGAGGGAAAGACTGATTCTGGGAGAGAGTTCCAGAGCTCAGCTGTTGAGTAGAAGAAAGTTTGAGAGTAACGTTTCACTCTTGGGTTGGAGAGTTGCACAGAGTAGGGGTGGGATTGAGTTGCAAGACGGGTACGGTACCACGTGCCCTATGTAAAGGAGGTGGTATACACTGGGAAAGCTCTGAGGAACACTGATTATTATAGTAGCGATATAATAGCGAGAGAGATGCAACATTGCGGCGGAGAGAGAGAGATTGCAGAGAGTTGGTGAGTGGACGGGAGTTAATGATACGAAAGGCCTTCCTTTCAACTTTGTCTAGGAGAGTGGTGTGAGAGGAACCTCCCCACATATGTGAACAATACTCAATACAAGGACGCACTATGCCCCTGTACAGAGCAAGAAGCTGTGCAGGGGAAAAGAACCCCCTATGGCAATTGAGCACACCCAGCTTCTGGGAGGCTGCCTTAGCAAGACTGGTAATATGGTCCTTCCAACTGAGAGAGGAAGAAAAAGAGACACCAAGAATTTTGAGAGAAGATGAAGGATTGATTTCTGTATTGTTGAAGAATAAGGGATAGTCCGCTGGGAGTTCCTTACGGGTAGATAGATGAAGAAATCGGATTTTGGAAGCATTAAAGGTAACAAGGTTTTCTCTGCCCCAATTGGAGATAGTATTTAGATCAGAATTCAAGAGTTCTATGGCTTCATTACGTTTGTCGTTGAGGGATTGCTGGCTGGGGCATTCTGAAAAACTAATGGAGTAGTGTAAGGTTGAGTCGTCTGGTCTGCGTATGAATGGATGGGAATTGAGGTACAGTTGAGGAGATCATTTATAAAAATTAGAAAGAGAATAGGAGATAGGACAGAGCCGTGAGGAACACCGGAGTTTATAGGGTGAGGAAGTGAACAATAGCCGTCCACAACAGCGGCTATGGAACGGCCGGAAAGGAAATTAGAGATAAAGGCACAGATGGAGGGATAGAAACCGGAGGAGGGTAGTTTAGAAATTAAAGATTTGTGCCAGACTCTATCGAAGGCTTTCGATATGTCTAGTGCAATAGAAAAAGTGTCACAGAATTCCCGAAAGGAGGATGACCAAGAGTTCGTAAGATATGAAAGAAGATCACCAGTAGAGCGACCCTTAAGGAAGCCATACTGGCGATCTGAGAGCAGATTATGAGAAGAGAAATGCTTAAGAAATTTTGAAGCAAGAATAGTTTCAAAAACTTTAGAAAGACAAGATATGAGAGCAATTGGACGATAGTTGGACCGTTGAGAGCGGTCACCCTTCATTGGGACAGGTTGAATGTGAGCAAATTTCCAGCGTGAAGGGAAGACGTTAGAGGATAGACAGAGACGAAAAAGTTTGCCTAGGCAGGGAGTCAGCACGGAAGCACAGTTTTTGAGAACAACAGGAGGAACACCGTCCGCACCGTACGCCTTACTAGTATAAAGCCCAGAGAGGGTAGAAAGTACATCTTTAGAAGAGATTTTGGATATTAGGTATAAGTAAGAGAGAGGAGGATGGAGAGGGAGGAATAGCACCGGAATCATCCAAGGTGGAGTTTCTAGCAAAAGATTGAGCGAAGAGTTTAGCTTTGTCAGAGGAAGAAGTGATGGTTGTGCCATCAGAGTGCAAAAGGGGAGGGAAAGACAAGGAAGAGAAATTGTTGGAGAGGTTTTTGGCTAGATGCCAGAAAGCTTGGAAAGAGCTAGAGTTGGAGTGTTCAATGCATTTATTATTGATGAAAGAGTGTTTGGCAAGTCGAAGAACAGATTTGGCTTGATTCCGGGCAGAAACATAGGAAGAATGAGAGTCTTGAGTTTTAAGGCGTCGGTACCGTTTGAATGCTTCCTCCTTATTGCGGACAGCAGTAGAACAGGCGTGAGTAAACCAAGATTTTTTAGCATTAGTCTGAGAGAAAGAGAATGGAATGTATGCTTCCATGCCCGATAGGATTACCTTGGTAGTGCGTTCAGCACTCTCCGAGGGTCCCCGGCCACGGAAGCAGAAATCGTTCCATGGGAAATCCAAGAAGTATTGCCGAAGAGCCTCCCAGTCGGCAGCGCCGAAGTGCCACAAGCGCCGCCAGCTAGGAGGATCGGGTGGTCGTACTGGGGAGATAGGACAGGTGACAGAGATAAGTTTATGGTCGGAGGAGCCCAAAGGAGAGAAAAGATCAACAGTATAAGAAGAAGGGTTAGAAGTTAGAAACAAGTCAAGAATGTTGGGCCGATCTCCGATGCGATCCGGAATACGGGTGGGTTGCTTAACTAACTGCTCTAGGTCATTTAGGATAGAAAAGACGTAGGCTTGTTCACCAGCTGGGTCAGTAGTGTGAGAGGAGAGCCATTGGCGGTGGTGAACGTTGAAATCTCCTAAGATGGAGATTTCTGAGAAAGGAGAAATGGATAGAATGTTTTCCACTGTAGAGTTTAAATAGTCAAAGAATTTGAGAAAGTTGGTAGAGTTAGGGGAAAGATAGACAGCACAGAAATATTTAGTAAGAGAATGACAGGAAAGTTTGAGCCATAAAGTTGAGAATTCAGGGGAGTCGAAATCAGGAACACGAGAGCAAGTGAGTTTGTTGAGCACATATGTACAACATCTGCCTTTGGCTTTGAAACTAGGATAGAGAAAGTAGGAGGATACAGAGCAGGGGCTGCTGGATGTTGCTACAGACGACTGAGTTTCGGTGAGGAAGAGAAGATCAGGTTTGTAGGAGGAGAGATGGTGTTCAACAGAGTGAAAGTTAGAGGAAAGTCCGCGAATGTATATATATATTACAGGTACCGGAATACTGTTTAATGAAAGTATGAATTTCCTCAGGCGAATGCCTATATATAGATCTTATATATCCTCTATATACTAATTTTTTCACATCCCAAGTACCCTACCTGTTTCCCTTTAATCCAAGTATATACTTTCCAATCAATGCTACTCTCTTAACACACTCCACATACTTCCCTCTCCATATCACCCATATACTTCCCTCCCTCGACCTCTAATGCACTTCCCTCTTCCCACCCTCCCCTCTCCTCCCACCCCTCAACCTCCTCCTTCCCTCTCCCTCCTCACCCCACCCCACCCCTCTCCTACCTGCTTCCCTCTCCTCCCACCCCCTCACCCAACCTCCTACCCCCTTACCCTCCCTCCTACCCCTCACCCTCTTCCTACTTCCCTCTCCTCCCACCCCCTCACCTCCCCTCCCCACCCCTCACCCCACCTCCTACTTCCCTCTCCCTCCCACCCCTCACCTGCTTCCCTCTCCCTCCCACCCCTCACCCAACTTCCCTCTCCCTCCCACCCCTCTCTTGCTTCCCTCTCCCTCCTGCCCCCCACTCCTCCTCCTTCTTGCCTCTCCCCCCCCCCCCTCACCTGCTTCCCTCCCTCCAACACCTCACCCAACTTCCTACTTCCCTCTCCCTCCCACCCCTCACTCCCCCTCCCCTCCCACCCTCATCCCACTTCCCTCTCCCTCCCACCCCTCTCCTGCTTCCCTCTCCCTCCTACCCCTCACCCACTTACTACTTCCCTCTCCCTCCCACCCCTCACCCCCTCCTACTTCTCCCCTCCACCCTCTCCTACTTCTCTCCCCTCCCACCCCTCACCTGCTTCCCTCTCCCTCCCACCACTCACCCAACCTCCTACTTCCCTCTCCCTCCCACCCCTCACCCCACTTCCTACTTCCCTCCCTCCACCCCTCTCCTACTTCTCTCTCCCTCCCACCCCTCACCCCACCCCTCTCCTTCCCACCTCCTACTTCCCTCTCCCTCCCACCCCCCTCCTGCTTCCCTCTCCTTTCCACCTCCTACTTCCCTTTGCCTCCCACCCCTCTCCTGCTTCCCTCTCCCTCCAACCCCTCACCCCACCTCCTGCTTCCCTCTCCCTTTCACCCCTCACCTGCTTCCCTCTCCTTGTCACCCACCACTTGCTTCCCTCTCCTTCGCACCTCTCACCTCACCTCCTGCTTCCCTCTCCCTCCCACCCCTCACCCCCACACTTGCTTCCCTCTCCTTCCCACCCCTCACCTCACCTCCAGCTTCCCTCTCCCTCCCACCCCTCACCCCACCACCTGCTTCCCTCTCCCTCCCTCTCCCTCCCACCCCTCACCCAAACCACTTGCTTCCCTCTCCTTCGCACCCCTCACCTTACCTCCTGCTTTCCTCTCCCTCCCACCCCTCACCCTACCTGTTTCCCTTTCCCTCCAACCCCACACCCCACCTCCTACTTCCCTCTCCCTCCCACCCCTCACCCAACCTCCTACTTCCCTCTCCCTCCCACCCCTCACTCCACCACCTCCTTCCCTCTCCTTCCCACCCTTCACCCCACCACTTGCTTCCCTCTCCTTCGCACCCCTCACCTCACCTCCTGCTTCCCTCTCCCTCCCACCCCTCACCCCACCTCCTCCTTCCCTCTCCTTCCCACCCCTCACCCCACCATCTCTGCTTACCTCAAATTCAAATTCAAATTAGAATCATATATTTACCTCATAAATATACAAGGATAATTTTACACAATAACGAAATTTACATACGCTGAGCCCGCTAAGCATATGCTTTCCAGCAGGCACCTTCTTTTATGTTGATGCTGTATCTAATGATGTACGTCAGCTGTGAGGTAAACAAAACACTTCTAATATAATCAATGAGTACTAAAAATAAGATAACAAAATGGTTAAAGTAAAATATTTAAATATAAAACAAAAATTATTAGAAACGTCAAGGGCTCTCATTCAAAAAGGCATTCTATACTGGAGTGTATTGCATGATATAGTAATGTTTGATTCTATTTTTTAATGCATCAATGAGAGATGAAAACTTTATATAATTGAGAAGTGTGTCACATAGTTGACTACCTCTTCCTGCCACCCCCTCACCCCACTTGCTTCCCTCTCCCTCCCACCCCTCACCAGCTTCCTTTTACCCCTTCACCCAACCACTTGCTTCCCCTTACCCCTCACCCCTCCTCTTGCTTCCCTCTCCATTCCACCATCCCTAGTTGTCTAGTTTTACTGACAGCAAGCTCTTCTGTATCCTAGTTTCAAAGTGAAAGGCGGATGCTGTGTATACGTACACAACAAACTCACTTGCTCTCGTGTTCCCGACTTCGACTCAAACTATCCTGTCACTCCCATACTAAATAGCTATGTCCTGTCTATCTTTCCCCCAACTCTACTGACTTCCCCAAATTCTTTGTCTATCTAAACTCTAAAGTGGAACACATCCTATTCATCTCTCTTTTCTCAGAAATCTCCATCTTAGGAGATTTCAACATTCACTACCGCCAAGGGCTCTCCTCTCATTCCACTGACCCACCTGGTGAACAAGCCTACATCTGTTCTATCCTAAGTGACCTAGAGCAGTTGGTTCAGCATCCCACCCGTATCCCGGATCACTTCGGAAATCGGCCTAACATTCTTGACTTGTTTCTAACTTCTAACCCTTCTGCTTTTACTGTCGATCTTTTCTCTCCTTTGGGCTCCTCCGACCATAAACTCATCTCTGTCACCTGTCCTATCTCTCCAAGGAGGAAGCATTCAAACAGTACCAACGCCTTCAAACACAAGAATCTCATTCTTCCTATGTTTCTGCCTGGACTCATGCCAAATCTGTCCTTCGACTTGCCAAACACTCTTTCATCAATAACAAAAGCACTGAACTATCCAACTCTAGCTCTTCCCAAGCTTTCTGGCATCTAGCCAAAAACTTCTCCAACAATTTTTCTTCCTCATCTTTCCCTCCCCTTTTCCACTTCGATGGCACAACCATCACTTCTTCCTCTGACAATGCTGAACTATTCGCTCAAACTTTCACTAGAAACTCCACCTTGGATGACTCTGGTGCTATTCCTCCCTCTCCACTCCCCTCACTCCTATACTTATGCCTAATCTCCTAATCTCTTTTAAATATGTACTTTCTACCCTATCTGGGTAGGTGAGGGGTGGGAGGGAGAGGGAAGTAGGAGGTGGGGTGAGGGGTGGGAAGGAGAGTATCTTGTCTGGACTGTGAAGACAAGAGCTATATATAAAGAGAAGGAAATAATTACATTGCAAAGGGTGATGTAAGACATGTAATTAATACTGATGTTTACTATAGGATGTAAGGTGTCTTAAAATATCCCCCTAGAAATACTTTCTCTAAAGTATCTATTTTTTTTTTTTTTATCCTCCCCCATTTCCCCAGCTAACCTAATCCCACAAGGACCCCAATGGAAATACGCCTAACGGCCTTATTGGGCTATCCTTAGTTGGAATTATGCAAGGCTGGTACATGTCATATTTGTAACATATTATGTGGTACCAACACTGTAAAATGCTAACTGAATAAATATTATTATTATTATTATTATTATTATTATTATTATTAATACTAAGAAGGCGTACAGTCCGGATGGTATTCCTCCTGTTGTACTATAAAACTGTGCTTCCGTGCTGACTCCCTGCCTAGGACAACTCCTCCGTCTCTGTCTCTCCTCTAACGTCTTCCCTTCTTGCTGGAAGTTTGCTTTCATTCAACCTGTCCCAAAGAAGGGTGACCGCTCTCAACGGTCCAACTATCGTCCAATTGCTCTCATTTCTTGCATCTCCAAAGTTTTTGAAACTATTCTTACTTCAAAATTTCTTGAGCATTTCTCTTCTCATAATCTACTCTCAGATCGCCAGTATGGCTTCCTTAAGGGTCACCTACAGGTGATCTACTTTCATATCTTACTAACTCTTGGTCATTCTTCTTTCGGGACTTTGCTGAAACCTTTTCTATTGCGCTAGACATATCGAAGGCCTTCGATAGAGTCTGGCACAAATCTCTAATTTCTAAACTACCCTCCTTCAGTTTCTATTCCTACATCTGTGCCTTTATCTGTAATTTCCTTTCTGGCCATTCCATAGCTGTGGTTGTGGATGGCCATCGTTCACTTCCTCTTCCTACCAACTCCGGTGTTCCTCAGGGTTCTGTAATATCTCCAATTATCTTTCTAATATTCATAAATGATCTTCTCAACTGTATCTCCAGTCCTATCCATGCATATGCTGACAGCTCTACCTTCAAATGTTCAAAACAATTCAACTACTTTTCCAGAACGCCCCAGCAGGCAATCTCTCAAAAAACAAACATGACGAGGCCATAGAATTCCTGTCTTCTGACCTATCAAATATTTCTGATTGGGGCAGAGGAAATCTTGTTGCTTTCAATGCTTCCAAAACGCAATTTTCTCCATTTATCTACCCATCAAGAACTCCCAGAGACTATCCCATATACTTCAACAATATAAAAATCAACCCCTCCTCTTTTCCACCGTATTCTCGGTGTCTCTTTTTCTCTTGATCTCTCTTGGAAAGACTATATTACCACTCCTGTTAAACGGCTTCAAAGAAGCTGGGTGTGCTCAACCGTCTCAAGGGGTACTTTACCTCTGCACAGCTTCTTGCTCTGTACAGGGGCACAGTGCGCCCATGTATTGAGTATTGTTCGCATGTGTGGGGAGGATCCTCTCACACAGCACTCTTAGACAAAGTAGAAAAGAAAGACTTTCGTATCATTAACTCGCGTCCACTCACCGATTCTCTGCAATCTATCTCTCTTTGCCGCAATGTTACATCTCACTCACTATTCTATCGCTATTACAATAATCAGTGTTCCTCAGAGTTCTCTCAGTGTATACCACCTCCTCTACGTAGGGTATGTAGTACCCGACTTGCAGCACAATCCCACCCCTTTTCTGTGAACTCCAAACCAAGAGTGAAACGATACTCACAATCTTTCTGCTATTCAACAGCTGAGCTCTAGAACTCTCTCCCCGAATCCATCTTTCTCTCATCCTATGACTTAAATTGCTTCAAACATCGTGTGTCCAGACATTTTGGTTCGAACATTCCTTGATTTTGGCCCTGTCACTCTTTCAACTCTGGGGAGACACTCGTCACAAGCAGTTTTGCCATGTGTTTCCTTCATGCACAAAAAACACCCCTCACCCCACCTTCTGCTTCCTTCTCCCTCTTACCCCTCGCCCCACCGCTTGCTTCCCTCCCATCCCACCCGCTTTCCTCCCCCCAACCTCTCACCCCTCACCCCACCTCCTGCTTCACTCTCCCTCCCACCAACCACCCCCCACCCCACCTCTTACTTCCCTCCCAACCCTTACCCCCCCCCTACCTCCTGCGTCCCTCTCCCTCCCCATCTTTCGCTACTCTATCGCTATTACAATAATCAGTGTTCCTCAGAGCTCTCTCAGTGTATACCAACTCCTTCTGTACAACTCTCCAACCCAAGAGTGAAACGATACTCCCAACTTTTCTTCTATTCAACAGCTCAGCTCTAAAACTCTCGATCTCCTGCTTCCCTTTCCCCACCACCTACTTCCCTCACCCCCCTCCCGCCCCTTACCCTACCTCCTGCTTCCCTCTCACTCCCACCTCCTGCTTTTCTCTCCCTTCCACCTCCCACCCCTCACTTTCCACCTGCTTCCCTATCCCTCCTCTCACCCCCCATGCTTCTTCCCTCTCCTCCCCCCAACCTCTCTGACACAGGCAGATATTGGTGTCACTGGGAAATATTCAGCCTCTTGTTCGCTGGATCGACATGCTCGTCAGTATTGGTTCCCTTGTTCCCTCAAAAGATCTCCATGTCCTTTCTTTCCATCTTTTCCTAGCTATTGCCTTCTTCTCTCGTTACCTCCATCTTTTCCTCCAGCCCACAGCACTGTACGCTTTCCGTCCTTCTTTTCTGAACTCCCTTCCTACCTCCCTTCCCAAAGTCTTGTAACACACTTATATGCTCTTCTAAATAGACCACTGAGTATTATCTCTCTCTCTCTCTCTCTCTCTCTCTCTCTCTCTCTCTCTCTCTCTCTCTCTCTCTCTCTCTCTCTCTCTCTCTCCCTCTCTCTCTCTCTCTCTCTCTCTCTCTCTCTCTCTCTCTCTCTCTCTCTCTCCACTTCATCCCATGTTCTCTAGTTTCATTGGCCCTTTTTACTCCACTTTTCTCTTTGAGTACAGGTCCCTTCCTTTCCCAACTAACTTTATAGTAAAACATTCCGGTACGGGTATTGCATTTTGTTGTCTCTAGTGAAGTAGTTTCCAGTGCGCCCGCAAACACACACACACACACACACCAGCTTTTCTATTGAATGCCGAGTTCCTTTGTTTTTGTCTGAGCTTCTTTTCGGCAGCGTTTGTTTTTCAATTGTTATGAGGTCTTCAACGGTGGCTTGTTTGAGATAATGTATGCCTATTGGTTGGGGATCCTTGCTCTCTTCCAAATAATTATTGGTTTGCTTCTTTTGCTTATGTTCACTGGTATATTTCTGCAGATATATTTTGGTTGTCTCTTTTCCCTTGTCCCCTATTTTCCATTTTTTTCCCTCTTTTTTTTTTCTTGTCTCCGCTTTTCCCTTTCCTTGTCCCCTCTTTTCCCCTTCCTTGTCCCCTTTTTTATCTCTCCTTGTATCTTGTCCCTTTCCTTGTCCCCATTTTTCCCTTCCCTTGTTTCCTCTGTTCCCTTTCTCTGTCCCCTCTTTTCCGATTCCTTGTCCCCACTTTTCCCTTTCCTTGTTACCTCTTTTATTGTTATTTGTCCCTAGTTTTCTCTCTCCTTGCCCCCTATTTTCCCTTGCATTGTCCCCTCTTTTCCCTTACTTTGTCCCCTCTTTTCCCATGCTTTGTACCCACTTTTCCCTTTCGTTGTCCACTCTTTACCATGTCCTTGTTCCCACTTGCCTTCCCTTTTGCCTTATATTTTCTTCTTTAGTCCCCCCACACCCCTTTCCAATTCTTTGCCTGCCCATTTTCTTCATCTTACCTACCCTTACCAGTTTCATCTTCTTTTCCTCTTTGTCACTTATTTTTCTTCTTATTATTAACATTATTGAAGAGATAATTCCACAAGCCAATCAGCAGGTAGAATTCTCCCAGGTATGTCACAGAAAAATTCAGCAAACTTGTCACTTTGGTAGCCGGAGCGGCTCCACCAATCACAAGTTTCCCCTAATGCCTGCCGTCTCGCCAGTCCAGCCACCTCAACAATGCCTGAGTTATAACTCACCCTCGTTTCACTCCTGCATCTATATAATACAAAGAGTGTTCCAATACCACGACTTCAGTCTCATACTCTCCGCCTCATACTCCCGTCAGCCACTTAAAAATGTGGTAAACACCTTGCCGGGACAATATTATCATGAAATTAAAGAGTAGGAGAGGATGCAGGAACTTCAAAGCTGGCGTGCGTGCCTTGGTGACACTCGGTGCACGGCTCAGCCAATCAGAGACCAGTAGAGCAGGAGGGGCGGGTATTTAAGGAAGGGTCGGTACACCACATTTAGTATCACTCAAACCCAAATAGTCAGAGTTTTCAAAAATCTCAATGTAATCAAAATAAGACTTGCTTCACAAAAAGATCTTGATGCATATCTCAACCCCGCCACTCTAAAGAAACTCCAATCTGCTGGTTATGAACTAGTCCTCTCCCCAGAACTAAAAGCTGCCTGTACAGTCAAAATTCTGCACCCTGACAAGAACATCTTCAACAAAGACGAAGATGAGATTGCCAGGGAAATTTCCAAGAAAAACTCCATCACTGTCTGTGAAGTATATAAAACCCAACGTCAAGCCCTCAAAATTCGATGTGCCTCCCCTCAGGAGGCCAGTAAGCTTCTAAAAACAGGTCTCAAGGCATTTCATGTGATTTTGCCGCCTGATTTTCTGACCCCTGAGTCCTGGATCAATCTCAGGCAGTGCTATAACTGTTATGCTTACGGACATCCCACAGCCCAATGTCAAAAAACAGTAACTTGCTCTCGTTGTGCTGAGTCAGGGCACTCATTTACCACCTGCTCTTCAATCACTCTGAAATGCTCAAACTGCAATGGCCCTCACATTGCAATCAGTGCCGAATGTCCCTTCCGTCTCAATGTCTTAAAAGACACTAGAAAAAACGCAAAGGCCACTCCAACCAATCCCAACCAAACACGTCCTTTATTCTCATCCCACCCAGTCACTGCCAAATCATATGCTTCAGCGAGCACCTCACACATCCCTCAATCCTCCCCCCCTACCCCACCCAACATCAATCCTCCCGGCCCATTGTTCAACCGCGAAATATTCGCCCAAACTTCAGTCCTTGTTAATGTTGCACTCCACCTCACGAACCAAAAAGTCACCCCACAGTTTAACAAGCTACTAAATGATGGCCTGACTGCCCACAATCTCCCTGCCATCATGATCCCTGAGTCTTGGTTCCAGCATAGCAAGAACTCTCATAATCCATCTCTCTCAGCCACTCCTCTTCCTATTCCACTACCCTCAACCTCTACCTCCAACTCATCCTCCACTACCCCTATTCCTCAACCCCCAAGCGCCAACGAAATCCCTGAAATGTCAATCCCTCTCACCACTGAAAATGAACCTCAAGATCTCCCTACCCAAACCCCCCCCCTCACAAATGTCACTGACCCAACTCTCAATGCATCTGACCCTGACCTTCCTAACCTTACTACCCCAACATCCTTCATGCCTCCCCCACCCCCTCCTACACCAAAAACGCCCACCATTCCTCCCCAATCTCCTCTAAAACGAAAACCCACCAGTCCAGCTGTGATATCCTCCCCTGAATTAAACCGTTCTCGGTCAAAGTCACGTAAAGTCGAAACCCCAAGAAAAAACACCAAATCTACCTCCAAATCTCCATCTTTTGGAGGAGTCCGCTCCTTATCCTCTCCCTCTCCAACCCGGGCCCCACCATCCCCCCACTTCCCCACACATAGCTCACTTCACGATACCCCATCATGTTAAGAGTCATCCAATTCAACATAAGACACTACTACAATAACAGACACCTACTCACACAATTAATTTTAGATAATGACCCAGACATAATACTAATTAACAGCACCTGTACGTACAACACACATAAAATTAGATTCTTTGGTTACACAACACGACAGACCGACGGCGATGCCAACGATGGAGTTGCAATCATGATAAAAAGCACCATTCAACACGAATTCATCACAGACTGGACATACAAGCATTTCCTTGCAGTTAAAACACACACAACACTCGGACCCCTCATAGTTGCCACCACATATGTCAGACCCAATACCTACATCCCTTACACAGACTTAAATACCTTATTCAATAACAATGCACCTACACTTATACTTGCAGACTTTAACGCTAGACACCAAGCTTTCCAACATAATACCATTAATCAACGTGGAATTCAACTATTAGCACTACACAACCACAAAAGATTAACTTTTCAAGGCCCAGATTTCAACACAGTTTTCACACCAAACGGTAATGGTAAACCTGACTTAATTTTTTCAAACCAAGCTTTTAATATATTCCATCATGATATTTCCCCAGGGCCACTTTCAGGATCAGATCACATCCCAGTTTTCATGTCAATTTCTTCAAACCCAATTCAAGTCCCATGTCAATCTCATTTTAACTACTCACAAGCAAACTGGGAAGAATTCAAAAACATTTTATCAGAAGACAACTACATACACGACTATGAGGGACAACACTACACACACATAGACCAACAAATTGAGAACCTACAGAACAAAATCATAAATGCAGCCAACACAACCATCCCAAAAACTACATACAAAATCAAACACACTTTCAGACCCTCCATCAGAACACAACGACTCCTAGTGTGCTATCGTCGTCGATTCGAACAGAACAAACACAACCACATACCAGGCCGAGTACGTTACGATCTCTCCAACCTCAGAACTCACATCCTCAACAGCCTGCAATCTGATCATGATGCTCACTGGACTCACCTAGTACACTCAGCAGAACAAAACAGGAAAACTAAGCCCTGGGAATTCTGGCAACATATAAAACGTTTAAAAGGTA
The DNA here is from genome assembly GCA_032716605.1 of Paralithodes platypus. Lineage (NCBI taxonomy): Eukaryota > Metazoa > Arthropoda > Malacostraca > Decapoda > Lithodidae > Paralithodes > Paralithodes platypus. The sequence continues at coordinate 5,651,500 of CM064516.1, forward strand.
ATACCACTCCCAGAACATCCTCCCTCACTGTTAATGGCAACAAAATTACTGATCCTAGGGCTATCACAGATACATTTAAACAGACATGGCAACAAGTATACCACCCACACCCCATTGAAAGGCCTGCCGAACAACACATCCGCAATATAGAACAACATCTCACTACCATCCCTGACAACATCTCCCATGACACACACATTAACCTAAACACACTTGACCCTCAAAACATACTCACTGCTCCCATTGTGCCAGACGAAGTCAAATTCATCCTGTCTAAAGCACGGAGAAGGGCGCCTGGTGCCACGGGTATTAATCACCACCTTGTAAAGCACCTACCTAACACTTTCATAACAGCACTCACTCGCCTCTACAACGCCATCCTGGCATCAGGCTACTTTCCCGTCTGCTTCAAGACAGCGACCATTATCCTCATTCCCAAGAAAAACCAAGACAAGACTAATCCACTAAACTACAGACCCATTAGTCTACTTGAGACTCTTGGGAAGACTCTAGAACGTATCATAAACCACCGACTCAGACTATTTCTCGAAGACGAAGGACTCCTCACGAACATGCAATTTGGTTTTAGACAACACAGATCGACACAAGAAGCACTAAACATTATCACAAACTACCTTCACATAAACAAACAGTCCAGACGAAAAAAACAAGACAGCCTTAATTACAAAAGACATAAAACGAGCTTTTGACACAGTGTGGCACGAAGGCTTGAAGTACAAAATCTGCGAAAATTTCAACTTCCCATTAATTACTCAGAAACTTCTCTGCAACTTTTTGGATAATAGAACAGCCAAAATTAAGTTTTCTAATCTTTATTCAGATTCATTTCCACTAAACGCAGGCGTACCTCAAGGCTCAGTGCTCGCTCCTACCCTCTACATCCTATACACAAATGACTTTCCCAACCCCACTCACAATGACTCTCTCACAGTAATGTACGCAGACGATGTGACGCAAATAATAAGAGCAGACACAATAGACGCATTGACAAACAAAGCTCAAAGAGAACTTGACAAAGTAGCACAATGGGAGCAAAAATGGCGGATTCAGGCTCATCCTCAAAAATCACACGTCACATACTTTGCCAAGGGACATCTCCGCCCAAGACCCTTATTCCAGAACTCCCGAGCACCTGTCCGTAACCGCACACAAATAAATGTCTCTCCCACAAACAAAGTACTCGGCCTCACATTCGACAAAAACATCCGATTCCACAAACAAGCACAAACTTCCATTGCCATTGCATCAAAATCACTACAAACCATCTATCGTTTCAGAAATGCCTCAATAAAAACCAAGCTTCACTTATACAAAGCACTTATAAGACCTCTTTTGTGCTACGTCCCACTCAGCATTTCACTTTCGGCCCCTACCAACCAACTAAAATATCAAAGATTACAAAATAAAGCACTGAGGTGGATGTTCGGGACTCAGTGGTATGAGTTCCAGACGGCACAACATCTTCACAATCTAGCCCACATCCCCCCTCTAAATACTTATTGGCAGCAATTAGCAGAAAAACAAATTATAAAACTTGAGACCTTTCATGATAACTTCATCCAAATTTTCAACATAATTTTACACCGCCCCATGTCAAACCTCCTTCACCCCAACAACAGAGAGGCACCCATTCCAATATTCACTTAAAATCAGGATTGGTAGAGGAGGTGGGTCATGCCGGCTCGTCCACAGTCCAGCCTCCCTACCACTCCTGACCTAGATTCCTAGCTTCACTTCCCATTAAAATGTATAATTTCACAGACAAAGTACAAGACAACAACCTTTTAACGTAACTCCTATAATAATAACAGTACAGCCTTCTTACAGGTTCTGCCACTGACAGACTTCCCCAGCAGTACCCCTTTTGACTCAATGCCACCCAAAATTACCTCCCCCTATACCATTTTCGAATACTACCACCCAAAAATACAACCCCAAAACATGCAAGCACTTTCGATCTTATACCATCCAAAATTAACTTGCTCCCCATCCCTTGCCCCCTTCTTGGCAAGCCATCCTGAATCACTAAAGTAACTTCTCCAACTAAATCAACTCAACCCCAGCTCAATTATTCAACTCACGCACGTTGGGTCAAGCCCCGACACCCTATTTCTCCCACTATTATCACTGTCTCTCCTACTTAACCAATAAAAACTTCCCTTCTTTCACCCTCACCCACCTTTTCTATATTCATTCATTCATTCACCACAAAAGAGGGGCAACCCTGCCTACACGCTTGCAACCCTGATAATAGATCAGTAGGTTAAGCAACGTAGGGTCTGGTCAGTAGTTGGATGGGTGACCGCGCCTGGTACCAGCACAGCAGTTGCTGGGTGGGTTTGGCATGTTGTCCTGCTCCAGCAAAGGCAGTAGCTGGTTGGGTGATTGCACCCGGTACCGACATTGACCAGATGTTGCCCTAGGGGTGGGTGAAATTTCCCTGGCTTGCCACCAGGGTTCAAGTAGCCCAGGAGTGTTGAACAAACTCCATTCCCTGTCAGTTCCGTCTCACTCAGACGAAAATGAGTACCTGGGTTCATGGTGGCTAAAATGAATTCAGGGGCCTGATTGGTGGCTTCCTACAACCAATCAACACACGAGACTGAGAACTTGGTTAGCCACCAGGATTGCTCAGTGGCATTGGGCAGGCCTTCTCTCGTGTTCGCCTCGTCCCACCCATACGTTAAACTGGGTACCTGGAGTGTAAAATCGGCCTTGGCGTAGGTCGTATCACTAGGGTAAATTTGATTACTTGCTTCACCTTTCCTATATACTTCCGTTCCGTTCCCCACAAAAGATTAACTTTTCAAGGCCCAGATTTCAACACAGTTTTCACACCAAACGGTAATGGTAAACCTGACTTAATTTTTTCAAACCAAGCTTTTAATATATTCCATCATGATATTTCCCCAGGGCCACTTTCAGGATCAGATCACATCCCAGTTTTCATGTCAATTTCTTCAAACCCAATTCAAGTCCCATGTCAATCTCATTTTAACTACTCACAAGCAAACTGGGAAGAATTCAAAAACATTTTATCAGAAGACAACTACATACACGACTATGAGGGACAACACTACACACACATAGACCAACAAATTGAGAACCTACAGAACAAAATCATAAATGCAGCCAACACAACCATCCCAAAAACTACATACAAATCAAACACACTTTCAGACCCTCCATCAGAACACAACGACTCCTAGTGTGCTATCGTCGTCGATTCGAACAGAACAAACACAACCACATACCAGGCCGAGTACGTTACGATCTCTCCAACCTCAGAACTCACATCCTCAACAGCCTGCAATCTGATCATGATGCTCACTGGACTCACCTAGTACACTCAGCAGAACAAAACAGGAAAACTAAGCCCTGGGAATTCTGGCAACATATAAAACGTTTAAAAGGTAATACCACTCCCAGAACATCCTCCCTCACTGTTAATGGCAACAAAATTACTGATCCTAGGGCTATCACAGATACATTTAAACAGACATGGCAACAAGTATACCACCCACACCCCATTGAAAGGCCTGCCGAACAACACATCCGCAATATAGAACAACATCTCACTACCATCCCTGACAACATCTCCCATGACACACACATTAACCTAAACACACTTGACCCTCAAAACATACTCACTGCTCCCATTGTGCCAGACGAAGTCAAATTCATCCTGTCTAAAGCACGGAGAAAGGCGCCTGGTGCCACGGGTATTAATCACCACCTTGTAAAGCACCTACCTAACACTTTCATAACAGCACTCACTCGCCTCTACAACGCCATCCTGGCATCAGGCTACTTTCCCGTCTGCTTCAAGACAGCGACCATTATCCTCATTCCCAAGAAAAACCAAGACAAGACTAATCCACTAAACTACAGACCCATTAGTCTACTTGAGACTCTTGGGAAGACTCTAGAACGTATCATAAACCACCGACTCAGACTATTTCTCGAAGACGAAGGACTCCTCACGAACATGCAATTTGGTTTTAGACAACACAGATCGACACAAGAAGCACTAAACATTATCACAAACTACCTTCACATAAACAAACAGTCCAGACGAAAAAACAAGACAGCCTTAATTACAAAAGACATAAAACGAGCTTTTGACACAGTGTGGCACGAAGGCTTGAAGTACAAAATCTGCGAAAATTTCAACTTCCCATTAATTACTCAGAAACTTCTCTGCAACTTTTTGGATAATAGAACAGCCAAAATTAAGTTTTCTAATCTTTATTCAGATTCATTTCCACTAAACGCAGGCGTACCTCAAGGCTCAGTGCTCGCTCCTACCCTCTACATCCTATACACAAATGACTTTCCCAACCCCACTCACAATGACTCTCTCACAGTAATGTACGCAGACGATGTGACGCAAATAATAAGAGCAGACACAATAGACGCATTGACAAACAAAGCTCAAAGAGAACTTGACAAAGTAGCACAATGGGAGCAAAAATGGCGGATTCAGGCTCATCCTCAAAAATCACACGTCACATACTTTGCCAAGGGACATCTCCGCCCAAGACCCTTATTCCAGAACTCCCGAGCACCTGTCCGTAACCGCACACAAATAAAATGTCTCTCCCACAAACAAAGTACTCGGCCTCACATTCGACAAAAACATCCGATTCCACAAACAAGCACAAACTTCCATTGCCATTGCATCAAAATCACTACAAACCATCTATCGTTTCAGAAATGCCTCAATAAAAACCAAGCTTCACTTATACAAAGCACTTATAAGACCTCTTTTGTGCTACGTCCCACTCAGCATTTCACTTTCGGCCCCTACCAACCAACTAAAATATCAAAGATTACAAAATAAAGCACTGAGGTGGATGTTCGGGACTCAGTGGTATGAGTTCCAGACGGCACAACATCTTCACAATCTAGCCCACATCCCCCCTCTAAATACTTATTGGCAGCAATTAGCAGAAAAACAAATTATAAAACTTGAGACCTTTCATGATAACTTCATCCAAATTTTCAACATAATTTTACACCGCCCCATGTCAAACCTCCTTCACCCCAACAACAGAGAGGCACCCATTCCAATATTCACTTAAAATCAGGATTGGTAGAGGAGGTGGGTCATGCCGGCTCGTCCACAGTCCAGCCTCCCTACCACTCCTGACCTAGATTCCTAGCTTCACTTCCCATTAAAATGTATAATTTCACAGACAAAGTACAAGACAACAACCTTTTAACGTAACTCCTATAATAATAACAGTACAGCCTTCTTACAGGTTCTGCCACTGACAGACTTCCCCAGCAGTACCCCTTTTGACTCAATGCCACCCAAAATTACCTCCCCCTATACCATTTTCGAATACTACCACCCAAAAATACAACCCCAAAACATGCAAGCACTTTCGATCTTATACCATCCAAAATTAACTTGCTCCCCATCCCTTGCCCCCTTCTTGGCAAGCCATCCTGAATCACTAAAGTAACTTCTCCAACTAAATCAACTCAACCCCAGCTCAATTATTCAACTCACGCACGTTGGGTCAAGCCCCGACACCCTATTTCTCCCACTATTATCACTGTCTCTCCTACTTAACCAATAAAAACTTCCCTTCTTTCACCCTCACCCACCTTTTCTATATTCATTCATTCATTCACCACAAAAGAGGGGCAACCCTGCCTACACGCTTGCAACCCTGATAATAGATCAGTAGGTTAAGCAACGTAGGGTCTGGTCAGTAGTTGGATGGGTGACCGCGCCTGGTACCAGCACAGCAGTTGCTGGGTGGGTTTGGCATGTTGTCCTGCTCCAGCAAAGGCAGTAGCTGGTTGGGTGATTGCACCCGGTACCGACGACATTGACCAGATGTTGCCCTAGGGGTGGGTGAAATTTCCCTGGCTTGACACCAGGGTTCAAGTAGCCCAGGAGTGTTGAACAAACTCCATTCCCTGTCAGTTCCGTCTCACTCAGACGAAAATGAGTACCTGGGTTCATGGTGGCTAAAATGAATTCAGGGGCCTGATTGGTGGCTTCCTACAACCAATCAACACACGAGACTGAGAACTTGGTTAGCCACCAGGATTGCTCAGTGGCCATTGGGCAGGCCTTCTCTCGTGTTCGCCTCGTCCCACCCATACGTTAAACTGGGTACCTGGAGTGTAAAATCGGCCTTGGCGTAGGTCGTATCACTAGGGTAAATTTGATTACTTGCTTCACCTTTCCTATATACTTCCGTTCCGTTCCCCACAAAAGATTAACTTTTCAAGGCCCAGATTTCAACACAGTTTTCACACCAAACGGTAATGGTAAACCTGACTTAATTTTTTCAAAACCAAGCTTTTAATATATTCCATCATGATATTTCCCCAGGGCCACTTTCAGGATCAGATCACATCCCAGTTTTCATGTAAATTTCTTCAAAACCCAATTCAAGTCCCATGTCAATCTCATTTTAACTACTCACAAGCAAACTGGGAAGAATTCAAAAACATTTTATCAGAAGACAACTACATACACGACTATGAGGGACAACACTACACACACATAGACCAACAAATTGAGAACCTACAGAACAAAATCATAAATGCAGCCAACACAACCATCCCAAAAACTACATACAAAATCAAACACACTTTCAGACCCTCCATCAGAACACAACGACTCCTAGTGTGCTATCGTCGTCGATTCGAACAGAACAAACACAACCACATACCAGGCCGAGTACGTTACGATCTCTCCAACCTCAGAACTCACATCCTCAACAGCCTGCAATCTGATCATGATGCTCACTGGACTCACCTAGTACACTCAGCAGAACAAAACAGGAAAACTAAGCCCTGGGAATTCTGGCAACATATAAAACGTTTAAAAGGTAATACCACTCCCAGAACATCCTCCCTCACTGTTAATGGCAACAAAATTACTGATCCTAGGGCTATCACAGATACATTTAAACAGACATGGCAACAAGTATACCACCCACACCCCATTGAAAGGCCTGCCGAACAACACATCCGCAATATAGAACAACATCTCACTACCATCCCTGACAACATCTCCCATGACACACACATTAACCTAAACACACTTGACCCTCAAAACATACTCACTGCTCCCATTGTGCCAGACGAAGTCAAATTCATCCTGTCTAAAGCACGGAGAAAGGCGCCTGGTGCCACGGGTATTAATCACCACCTTGTAAAGCACCTACCTAAACACTTTCATAACAGCACTCACTCGCCTCTACAACGCCATCCTGGCATCAGGCTACTTTCCCGTCTGCTTCAAGACAGCGACCATTATCCTCATTCCCAAGAAAAACCAAGACAAGACTAATCCACTAAACTACAGACCCATTAGTCTACTTGAGACTCTTGGGAAGACTCTAGAACGTATCATAAACCACCGACTCAGACTATTTCTCGAAGACGAAGGACTCCTCACGAACATGCAATTTGGTTTTAGACAACACAGATCGACACAAGAAGCACTAAACATTATCACAAACTACCTTCACATAAACAAACAGTCCAGACGAAAAAACAAGACAGCCTTAATTACAAAAGACATAAAACGAGCTTTTGACACAGTGTGGCACGAAGGCTTGAAGTACAAAATCTGCGAAAATTTCAACTTCCCATTAATTACTCAGAAACTTCTCTGCAACTTTTTGGATAATAGAACAGCCAAAATTAAGTTTTCTAATCTTTATTCAGATTCATTTCCACTAAACGCAGGCGTACCTCAAGGCTCAGTGCTCGCTCCTACCCTCTACATCCTATACACAAATGACTTTCCCAACCCCACTCACAATGACTCTCTCACAGTAATGTACGCAGACGATGTGACGCAAATAATAAGAGCAGACACAATAGACGCATTGACAAACAAAGCTCAAAGAGAACTTGACAAAGTAGCACAATGGGAGCAAAAATGGCGGATTCAGGCTCATCCTCAAAAATCACACGTCACATACTTTGCCAAGGGACATCTCCGCCCAAGACCCTTATTCCAGAACTCCCGAGCACCTGTCCGTAACCGCACACAAATAAATGTCTCTCCCACAAACAAAGTACTCGGCCTCACATTCGACAAAAACATCCGATTCCACAAACAAGCACAAACTTCCATTGCCATTGCATCAAAATCACTACAAACCATCTATCGTTTCAGAAATGCCTCAATAAAAACCAAGCTTCACTTATACAAAGCACTTATAAGACCTCTTTTGTGCTACGTCCCACTCAGCATTTCACTTTCGGCCCCTACCAACCAACTAAAATATCAAAGATTACAAAATAAAGCACTGAGGTGGATGTTCGGGACTCAGTGGTATGAGTTCCAGACGGCACAACATCTTCACAATCTAGCCCACATCCCCCCTCTAAATACTTATTGGCAGCAATTAGCAGAAAAACAAATTATAAAACTTGAGACCTTTCATGATAACTTCATCCAAATTTTCAACATAATTTTACACCGCCCCATGTCAAACCTCCTTCACCCCAACAACAGAGAGGCACCCATTCCAATATTCACTTAAAATCAGGATTGGTAGAGGAGGTGGGTCATGCCGGCTCGTCCACAGTCCAGCCTCCCTACCACTCCTGACCTAGATTCCTAGCTTCACTTCCCATTAAAATGTATAATTTCACAGACAAAGTACAAGACAACAACCTTTTAACGTACTCCTATAATAATAACAGTACAGCCTTCTTACAGGTTCTGCCACTGACAGACTTCCCCAGCAGTACCCCTTTTGACTCAATGCCACCCAAAATTACCTCCCCCTATACCATTTTCGAATACTACCACCCAAAAATACAACCCCAAAACATGCAAGCACTTTCGATCTTATACCATCCAAAATTAACTTGCTCCCCATCCCTTGCCCCCTTCTTGGCAAGCCATCCTGAATCACTAAAGTAACTTCTCCAACTAAATCAACTCAACCCCAGCTCAATTATTCAACTCACGCACGTTGGGTCAAGCCCCGACACCCGATTTCTCCCACTATTATCACTGTCTCTCCTACTTAACCAATAAAAACTTCCCTTCTTTCACCCTCACCCACCTTTTCTATATTCATTCATTCATTCATAAAATGTTACAAAAGACATAAAACGAGCTTTTGACACAGTGTGGCACGAAGGCTTGAAGTACAAAATCTGCGAAAATTTCAACTTCCCATTAATTACTCAGAAACTTCTCTTCAACTTTTTGGATAATAGAACAGCCAAAATTAAGTTTTCTAATCTTTATTCAGATTCATTTCCACTAAACGCAGGCGTACCTCAAGGCTCAGTGCTCGCTCCTACCCTCTACATCCTATACACAAATTACTTTCCCAACCCCACTCACAATGACTCTCTCACAGTAATGTACGCAGACGATGTGACGCAAATAATAAGAGCAGACACAATAGACGCATTGACAAACAAAGCTCAAAGAGAACTTGACAAAGTAGCACAATGGGAGCAAAAATGGCGGATTCAGGCTCATCCTCAAAAATCACACGTCACATACTTTGCCAAGGGACATCTCCGCCCAAGACCCTTATTCCAGAACTCCCGAGCACCTGTCCGTAACCGCACACAAATAAATGTCTCTCCCACAAACAAAGTACTCGGCCTCACATTCGACAAAAACATCCGATTCCACAAACAAGCACAAACTTCCATTGCCATTGCATCAAAATCACTACAAACCATCTATCGTTTCAGAAATGCCTCAATAAAAACCAAGCTTCACTTATACAAAGCACTTATAAGACCTCTTTTGTGCTACGTCCCACTCAGCATTTCACTTTCGGCCCCTACCAACCAACTAAAATATCAAAGAATACAAAATAAAGCACTGAGGTGGATGTTCGGGACTCAGTGGTATGAGTTCCAGACGGCACAACATCTTCACAATCTAGCCCACATCCCCCCTCTAAATACTTATTGGCAGCAATTAGCAGAAAAACAAATTATAAAACTTGAGACCTTTCATGATAACTTCATCCAAATTTTCAACATAATTTTACACCGCCCCATGTCAAACCTCCTTCACCCCAACAACAGAGAGGCACCCATTCCAATATTCACTTAAAATCAGGATTGGTAGAGGAGGTGGGTCATGCCGGCTCGTCCACAGTCCAGCCTCCCTACCACTCCTGACCTAGATTCCTAGCTTCACTTCCCATTAAAATGTATAATTTCACAGACAAAGTACAAGACAACAACCTTTTAACGTAACTCCTATAATAATAACAGTACAGCCTTCTTACAGGTTCTGCCACTGACAGACTTCCCCAGCAGTACCCCTTTTGACTCAATGCCACCCAAAATTACCTCCCCCTATACCATTTTCGAATACTACCACCCAAAAATACAACCCCAAAACATGCAAGCACTTTCGATCTTATACCATCCAAAATTAACTTGCTCCCCATCCCTTGCCCCTTTCTTGGCAAGCCATCCTGAATCACTAAAGTAACTTCTCCAACTAAATCAACTCAACCCCAGCTCAATTATTCAACTCACGCACGTTGGGTCAAGCCCCGACACCCTATTTCTCCCACTATTATCACTGTCTCTCCTACTTAACCAATAAAAACTTCCCTTCTTTCACCCTCACCCACCTTTTCTATATTCATTCATTCATTCATTCATTCATTAAAATGCCTACTTAACCAATAAAAACTTCCCTTCTTTCACCCTCACCCACCTTTTCTATATTCATTCATTCATTCATTCAAAATGCCATACGTTAAACTGGTACCTGGAGTGTAAAATCGGCCTTGGCGTAGGTCGTATCACTAGGGTAAATTTGATTACTTGCCTCACCTTTACTATATACTTCCATTCCCTATGTGTTGTCCGTCCTGTCCCCTCTCGAAAAGTATCCTCAAACTGTCTCTCCAACATAAACCAGCTCACGCAAGTTGGGTCAAGCCCCGACGCCTTCATCTCCTACTAAAATGCACTTCCTCACCCCCTACTACTTCCTCTGTACCAACTCTAGTATTCGAAGCATAAGAGTGATCAAAATTATTACTTGCCTCACCTTTACTATATACTTCCATCCCATACTAAAATTCACTTCCTCACCCCCTACTACTTCCTCTGTACCAACTCTAGTATTCGAAACATAAGTGATCAAAATTATTTATTACTTGCCTCACCTTTACTATATACTTCCATTCCATACTCTCGATTATGGGTGACCGCACCTGTTGGGTGATTGCACCCGGTACCGACATTGACCAGATGTTACCCTAGGGGTGGGTGAAATTTCCCTGGCTTGCCACCAGGGTTTAAGTAGCCCAGGAGTGTTGAACAAACTCCATTCCCTGTCAGTTCCGTCTCACTCAGACGAAAATGAGTACCTGGATTCATGTGGCTAAAATGAATTCAGGGGCCTGATTGGTGGCTTCCTACAACCAATCAACACACGAGACTGAGAACTTGGTTAGCCACCAGGATTGCTCAGTGGTCATTGGGCAGGCCTTCTCTCGTGTTCGCCTCGTCCCACCCATACGTTAAACTGGGTACCTGGAGTGTAAAATCGGCCTTGGCGTAGGTCGTATCACTAGGGTAAATTTGATTACTTGCCTCACCTTTACTATATACTTCCGTTCCCTATGTGTTGTCCGTCCTGTCCCCTCTCGAAAAGTATCCTCAAACTGTCTCTCCAACAAAAACCAGCTCACGCAAGTTGGGTCAAGCCCCGACGCCTTCATCTCCTACTAAAATGCACTTCCTCACCCCCTACTACTTCCTCTGTACCAACTCTAGTATTCGAAGCATAAGAGTGATCAAAATTATTACTTGCCTCACCTTTACTATATACTTCCGTGCACTCTCGAGCAAGAAGGCTTCACCCCAATCCTCCCCCCAAACATCAGATCAAAAAGGAGTATAATATGCTCAAAGGTGGACCCATTAATACTGGAATACTCACCTGAACAAATAAAGGAAGAAATAGAAGGAAAGAACGGATTTGCCAAAATAAATCAGGTTTCAAATTCGGAACTCACTTTGTGAAGGTTGAATTCTTAGATGTATCCATGGCAAAGAAGGCCTTAGAATGCCTGAGGCTATTCAACTTATCCATTCCTAAATGGAATATAGAGGCTGATGAATATATCCCAATCATCACATGCATGAGGTGCTATGCCATAGAAGAACATGTCACCTCACAATGCCCCAAAGATGAACACTACCTAATCTGCTCGGAATGTGGGACCCAGGGTCATAACTGGAAGAAATGCGAAAACTCTACCAACACCAAAACATGCATCAATTGCACAGGCAACCATAGCACTCTTGCCATGAAATGTGACAAGAGGAAAGAAATAGTAAAGGAACAAAGGAAAAAAAACAAAGAAGCAAAATCCCAAACATATGCCAATGTCTCAGCAACCAACACCAACCATCACTCCCCCCAGAACCCACCTCCCCCACCCCAAAACCCAATCAACAGCTCGCTATACATTACCGCTCTCTTTGAAGCACACACAAACAATGCAGCAAATATTAGAGATTTTTCAACAACCTTTGAGCAATGTGTCACCAACAACAACCTTCCCACATACAAACCTTGCAAGTACTCCAAAGAGGATTCAGCAAAAATACTGAAACTGTTCAATAACCTAAACCCCACCCACAACCAGATCCAAGGAAACCAAAATGAAGACACACATACAGAAGAAACCCAACTAGAACACAATCAAACTCCCCCAAACACAACGGAAACAACAGCAATCTCAGATGATGGGAACGACACAGGCACAACAGACGAAACAGAAGAATCAGCAGCATCTTCCCAAGCCCTAGAAGAAAATGAAACTATACCCCTGGCCCCCCTCACAGTCACGTTCGACAATGAGAGCCACTTGAAATACTATAACCCCTTCACCTATAGTAGTAGTAAAAATGAGGAACTCAGAGACAACATCCGCGACAATAAAATCAAAGCCAGCACTAATGAAACCCCTCTAGACCCTAAGATAGCAGCAAAGCTATTTGCAAAATATGCAAGGAACGACAAAAAAAACTATATATTTCTGCAAATCAAAGACAAAACAAAGAAACAAAATAACCAAACAGCTCCCCACTTACACCACACTCTCAGAAACAGAAACACAATGAAACAAAATGACTCTTAAAATATTACAACATAATGTACTTAACTGGAGCGGTCGAAACTACTCACTAAGCAACACATACTCAAGCATAAACCCACATATAATACTAATTAACAGCCATGGCATACCAGAAAATGAATCATTAAAAATAACAGGATACAGAACACACAAGAAAAACAACAACAACAGACACATAGACGGAACAGCCATAGCAATAAAAAACAACATCACACATAAACTCTATGATGATTTCATATCAGACATACTTGCAGTAGAAATACAAACGGATACAGGCCCAATAATAATAGCTACAGTATACTTACCCCCCAGCAGACCATATCTACCCACACCCGACTTTTATAGACTCTTCAGACACAATATTCCTGTGTACTTAATAGGGGACCTGAATGCAAAACACCAGACTATAAACACTACAACACAAAACATTGTTGGAAGACAATTAGGACGACTCATAGTAGACGGACTAATAAGACACATAGGCCCTTACTTCCCGACTTATTATAGTCACAACTCAGCCACAACACCCGACATAGCATTAACTAACAACAAAGCCTATCACAACATACATCTAACCCCCGGACCCATCACCACAAGTGACCATATCCCAATAATAGCCACTTCAACAGTGCTTTAAGTGCTATCAATACGGGCACAGAACAACTACATGCAAAAATGAGCAAGTATGCTCACGCTGTGCTGAAAAAGACCACTCCTTCACAACTTGCTCTTCAAGCTCCCTAAAATGTAATAACTGTAGCGGCCCCCATATTGCCATAAGCTCTGAATGCCCCTTCTGCCTAAACATTCTCAAACAGACTCGTAAAAACTCAAAGACCTCTCCAACATCTTCCAACAAACCCCGCCCTCTCTTCTCGTCCCATCCATGCAGTCACCAACATATCATATGCCTCAGCTGCCACCCCATCACTCCCCCCTCAATCCCTACCCATGACCTCCTCCCCCTCCACCAGCTCCCACCCCCAACCTTCCTCCTCCTTCACCAACCCCAACCCACCAAACTCTTTCTTCAACCAAGACATTTTTGCCAAAACTTCGGTGCTGGTAAATATAGCTCTCCATTTAACAGACCAACAAGTTACTCCAATCTCCCTGCCATCTCTATTCCTGAATCCTGGTACCAATTCATCACAACAAAATCCTCCCAAACCCCGACAACCACCCCCAACTCTACAACCATCTCTTCCCCCAATACCTCCTCATCCTCTATCTCCTCCCCCACCTTAGCCACACCCTCTACCAGCACCTCTAAATCCACCCCCAACCCCAAGACTCCTACTCCTCCTAATTTGCAAGAAACCACAACCCAAGAGACTCCTGCCCAGAACCCCTCCCTCCCTAATGACGACATGCCCATCCACACTCCTGACCCCTCCCCTATCCCACCACCATCCATGCCTCCCCCAAATACCCCCTCTACCTCTACCCCTATCCCCAAAGATCTTCCTGACCTCAATACCCCAACATCTTTCATGCCTTCCCCACCCCCTCCTACACCAAAAACACCCACCATTCCTCATCAATCTCCCAATCCCATTCCTCCCGAATCTCCTCTAAAAAGAAAACCTAGCAGCCCAGTTGAATTACCTTCCCCTGACTCAGACCGTTTTCGACCAAAATTCCGTAAAACATTAAACCCAAAGAAGAATGCTAACTCTACCTCCAAATCCCTAGCATTTGGAGGAGGCCGCTCCTTTTCATCCTCTCCCTCTCGCCCACGACCAAATTACGCGAACAGCTTATCACTCCCTCCCCCACCATAAAATTACTCACCTACCAGCCAAAATTTCTAATTCTTTCACAAATACACAATAAAAACTAAAGTAAATTAAACTATTCATAAGACAGTGCAATCATCTCTAAACTCGGCAGTTGACAGCCATGCCTTGCTGCCCCACTTTAGACCATTACCATCCAAAATTGCCAGACCAATCTTAAAACCTTCTCCATTACCACATTTTGTTATGCTAAACAATTTATATTCAAGAATTGAAAACAAAATGTTATATTCAAATTCACCCAGACTCATCTGATTCGTCCAGACTGGTAGAGGCGGTGGGGCATGCCGGCTCGTCCACAGTCCAACCTCTATACCACTCTTGACCGGTCAGAGCCTCTGAATCTCACTTCACCAAAAATTTACTTTTACCACCCAAAATTAATTTTCTTTTGCCTTTACCACCCAACATTTTATCTCCATCCCTTCTTGGCATGCCATACTGAAGCTCTCAAAAATATGTCTTAGGAATACCAACAGTCACAGCCCTCCTCTAAACCCCCAAACTAAAATAAAAACAACTCACGCACGTTGGGTTAAGCCCCGACACTCTTTATCCTCCTACTTTGACACTTTCTCTCTTGCTACACCAATAAAAGCTTGCCTTCTTTCACCCTCACCCACCTTTTCTATATTCTTATTCATTCATTCTGGTGGAGTCACACGGAGGTAAGGGAGAAGGGACAGCCTAGTCAGCAACTCTCTAAAGGCACTTCCTACCCACTTATCCTTCCCAACCACCATGGGGGGATAAAAGAAGAAAGAGAGCCGAGCCAGTTGAGTGTATTAGAGGGAGCCTACTACCAATGCAAGGAGAAATTAAATTGCTCCGCCACTGCCCAGATAAACCTCAAAACCCAGTATCGTGCGGCCACATTGCACACCCGTACACCATTTTTCAAGTGGTCCAGAATAGAAACCAGGTGGTGGATGGGACCGAGAGCTTCCAGCCTAGAAGTGGTAGGAATTGGGGAGAGCAGACAAGAAGTTGAACAAGATTACTATAATGGACTTTCACAGGCCCAAAGAGTCTTATTGAGAGAGAACAATGTTTGGCAGACTGTCCTAAGCCCATTAACCCGAGAACGCCACACCATTGTTTTTTTTAAATTGCGCGCCAAGCAAGCATATTTTGCTTCATTCCCGCCTAAAATCGTCATTATCCGATAAATATCGTTATTACTTATTCATATGCGTCTATTCTACATTTAATATGAAGATATTAACATGTAACAGCAGAATACCAAGTGGGAATAGTACTTGGGGGGTGAAAAAGATAAATTATTACCGACCCTCCAGTCTTGAGGTGCGAGGCACACGAGACATACACCCTTCCTCTTCGAGGCCTGAAGGCAAACTAATCTCTCTCTCTTGCTTTCCTTCTCTTCCCACGCTCTCTCTATGTGTCCTAGATGACCTTGAAACCGGGTGAGATATATTAGTGCGGTAAATTAACCGATAAACAAGGGAATAAGAGGATATATTGGTTATAATGGAAGGGAGTGGGGAAGAGGAAGGGGAGGGGGGAAGAAGAAGCAGGGGGGGGGGGTGTGTGACACATGTGTAGGAGTGATAAGAGGTATGGAGAGGAATTATCTTATTTGATCACATATTCCTTTGTTTTGAGTGATTTTGGGGTCTTTTAAAATGTTTTTTTAGGCCTTGGATCTTAAGAGTCCCGTTGCTTTTGCCCAGTATAACCTTTTAAGAGTCTCCTCGCCATGCTCGGGTCAAAAATTATGTGTCCTCTTGGACAACTTATTCAAAGGAAGTTTAGACAAATGATGTAATAAACTACAAAGAGTTGGTGTATAGCTTTTATTGGTTAGCATAGCAAAGGTGATTCAGTTAGCAATAGTTACAAGCTCTTATAGGGAGATCAAAGATAGTTAAACATAGGTTTACATTACCGAAGAGTTTTCTATAGTTACTTATATTGTATTCAATCGATAGATTTGGGACATACGTGCCCAGCTATCGAAGAAGCCAGGTCTATGTGATTGATGGATTCGGGACGTACTATTGTGGACATAAGTCCTGATACACCTGCCTGCTAGAGAATCGCGAAATGTTTTGGTAACATTTCTGCACCCCCCCCCCCCCCCCGCTCTCCCACCCTATCCCCACCCTTTCACACTCTCTCAAACAATCCCCTCCTTCCCTCTGTCTTGCCTTCTTTCTTGCTTCACGTCTATAAGCTCCTCTCCCTGGTTTGGTTTCCAGCAATAACTTCTCTCTCCCTTCTGTCTCTCTATTTTTCCTCTCTCATCGAACCATTGCATATTATGCATGTTTTCAAAGCTACTTCCTATAATGAAATACCATATCGTTAAATTAGCATTAGGTTACGTAGTTCATGTTCATATTAGCCATTATATAACAAACCTAGCATAATATACAGATTTAGGATCCATTCCAAGGTGGAAGTAAATTACGGTACGGTACCATTTTTATGTCAGATACATTTGAGACAAATTTACTGTTGCATTTTCAATTCGTAATTCAGCTATAATTAACTAAGCCCATATATCCCAATGTCTTGAGTATGCATGGATTTCACTGTTAAAGTTTATATAGTAGTAAAATATATAATTGACAAACATAATATAGGTTCCTTGATTCAATTCATTGAATATTAAAAGTTACAAATATATGGTTACGTGTGTATTCTCAATATTAACCTGTCAACCCACCTCCCTCTTAACTTCGGTATACCCACACTTAACTATTCACGTTTCGTAACTAATTGACTCAAACACACGGCCACAGACATTAAATGTGTCTCACATTACACATACTTGCACGTTATTTTCTTACTGGAGGATATTTGGCGCTTTTCATCTGCCTCAGTGAGTGCTCCGCCCCTCGAGATTAACCCCTTCCGTACCAAGGGTTGGGTTTAGTTTTAGTTTAGCTATATCTAGACAATTTCATGCAGCCAAGGAAGGGTCTGTGGTATTTAGAAGAGTTAATTGAGATAGCATGCAGCCTTTCAATTGTTACACTTCCTTTCTTAACTGAATAAAATCGTATATATATAGCAATACTCCAATCACTAGAACTGTAGATCTGGCTCCTGACTGGTGTTTGTATCGACGCTCATGATTCACCATCTTATCAATACCCTAGCTCATTAGCCCAGTAGAGTAGCGGAGCTGACAATTTTGTTTATTAATATAATTATGTATAGTTGCATTATACTGGATACGGTTTAGGAATTGAATTGCTTACTAAATAATCGAAAGTGCTATCCAAATCTTAAGACCCATAGAATATCACTTGAAACACATTAATAACGTATATATAAAAAAAAATATATATACAAGCTAGATAATGAACAAATATAGCCTATCAGAGAAGTTATAGTAATTTTATGAATAATGGGATAAGTGATATCCGAACCTTAAGAGTTATAAAATATCATATGAAACACATAAATAACGTAGTTATCATAGAGTAAACACAAGCAAGGGAAGAAATGTCGTCACTGCCCATTATAACTGTGTAAATGTATGGTAGAGGTATGAAGTGTTGAACACGAAGCTAAAATATTTCGAGTTTGAATATTTCTTTGTCCGAAAGGAAGGGTATATTCTTTGGTTTTCCTTGCAACATTATTTACTCCTTGAGGTTAACGACGTATTTTGACAGTTTATTGTGGCTCCCCTCAGACAATTGTATAGAGCTTACGAAGGACCTATAGGAATTAAAAGGGCAAAGATTATCCCACTTACCCTTCTGACTTTTGTATACCCTATCTATGCAGAATAGTATCGCTTAATAATATCCAGAAAAAATGCATCAACGATCCTATAGGAATTTAACCGAGTAAGGCGCCAGACTAAAATATACCCCATTGAACTGTGTGAGGCAACATGAGTTATGCAGGACAAGCCTCTCAAATGTCTGATTATAATAGTTACGGACAAAAATTAATTGGCACATATAATCTGTTTTATGTTCATATTCTTTCATTTACTACCACTTCATACACACATTTGTTTTCACCCACGCCATCACCTTCATTAGTTATTATAGTTACACAAGGTCATTCACCCACGCCATCACCTTCATTAGTTATTATAGTTACACAAGGTCATTCACCCACGCCATCACCTTCATTAGTTATTATAGTTACACAAGGTCATTCACCCACGCCATCACCTTCATTAGTTATTATAGTTACACAAGGTCATTCACCCACGCCATCACCTTCATTAGTTATTATAGTTACACAAGGTCATTCACCCACGCCATCATCTTCATTAGTTATTATAGTTACACAAGGTCATTCACCCACTCCATCACCTTCATTAGTTAGTATAGTTACACAAGGTCATTCACCCACGCCATCACCTTCATTAGTTATTATAGTTACACAAAGGTCATTCACCCACGCCATCACCTTCATTATTTATTATAGTTACACAAGGTCATTCACCCACGCCATCATCTTCATTAGTTATTATAGTTACACAAGGTCATTCACCCACGCCATCACCTTCATTAGTTATTATAGTTACACAAGGTCATTCACCCACGCCATCACCTTCATTAGTTATTATAGTTACACAAGGTCATTCACCCACGCCATCACCTTCATTAGTTATTATAGTTACACAAGGTCATTCACCCACGCCATCACCTTCATTAGTTATTATAGTTACACAAGGTCATTCACCCACGCCATCACCTTCATTAGTTATTATAGTTACACAAGGTCATTAACCCACGCCATCACCTTCATTAGTTATTATAGTTACACAAGGTCACATTGTTACCTATCAACTCCGGTGTTCCTCCTGGTTTTGTCCTATCCCAGTATCTTCCTATTATTCATTAACAACCTTCTCAACTGCACCTCCAGTCCCATTCACTCATATGCTGACGACTCCACATTACACTATTCCACTAGCCTTCCAAAACATCATTCACAGCAGGAACTTAAAAACTCACGTAAGAAGGCCATAAAGCACCTATCTTCTGATCTCTCTACTATCTCTAATTGGGGCAGAGAAAACCTTGTTATGTTCAATGCTTCCAAAACTCAATTTCTCCATCTGTCTACTCATCGCCCCCTTCCTGAAAAATATGACTTACTCTTCAACAACTTATAAATTAACCCTTCATCTTCTCTTAATATTATCGGTGTCTCTTTTTCTTCTCTCTCTCTCTCTCTCTCTCTTGGAAAGATCATTTTAACACTCTTGCTAAAACAGCTTCAAGAAAGCTGGGTTTGATCAACCGCCTCCAGGGATTCCTTACCCCTGCACAGCTTCTTGTTCTATACAGGGGCACTGTGCGTCCATGTATTGGGTATTGTTCACACGTGTGGGGAGGATCCTCTCACATAGCACTTATAGACAAAGTATAAAGGAAAGCCTTCCTTCCGTCTCATTAACTTTATGTCCACTCACCAATTATCTGTAATCTCTCTCTCTTTGTTGTAATGATGCATCTTTCTCACTATTCTACCGCTATTACAATAATCAGTGTTCCTCTGAGCTCTCTCAGTGTATATCACCCCCTCCTTGTAGAGCACGTATCACCCGCCTTGAAACACAAATCCCACCCCTACTCTGTGCAACTCTCCAAACCCAAGAGTGAAACGCTATTTTCAACCTTTCTTCTATTCAACAGCTGAGCTCTGGAACTCTCTCCCAGAATTAGTCTTTCCCTCTATCTATGACTTAAATTGCTTCAAACTCAGTGTGTCCAGTTATTTTGGCTCGAAAATCCCTTGATATTGGCCCTGTCAGTCTTTCAACTTTGGGGGAGGCATTTGTCACAGGCAGTTCTGCCTTTTGTCTCCCTCACTCACATAGAGAACAAAATATGTGTTATATTGAGGTGCACGTTCAAAATTTGTAATAAAATAGGACCTTTGACTCAAAATAATACCTGCACTGCATCATATTATTATGATAATAAGTTGTGAAGCAAACTACCTGGGCAATATAGTATATGTTGAAACCACAACAAACTCCTTGGCTGTGGACTCTCTAAAAGTATAATTATTATTAAAGAACAGGGTATTATGTAATATGTAAAACAAAATTACATTTAGCATTCACAGCATAAAATGAGAAATATTGGATTGAGAATAATATTCAGCAAATGTAAGGTGTATACAGCTAGTAGCTACAACAGATATAATGATGTTTAGGAACCAAATATCTTTCCACAAATATATGCTACCGTGTATAAATAAGGTTATATCAAAAGTGCCCTTAGTTTAATGACGTGTTGCATGGAAAACCAAAATCTTTACCGGTACTCTCAATGTTAGACAAGACGATAATCGAACCCGACACATTTCCGCTGCGTGTTTAACAATACCTCTACCAGTCCAGCAAAAATCTAATCTATCTGGAGGACAGCCTAATTTAAGTATTATTATTACTATAAAGAATAATTAAGGTTTTTATCTTATGATCTATTTGGCCCAATATCAATTACGTTGAACCACCCATATACTAACTGGACATTAATTCTTAAAAGTAATTAAGGCCAATAATCATAATTTTTACATTAGGTGAATTCTCATATATTAATTATATACAAGATTCCTTAACCATTACATCTACCGGTATGTCCTATGTCATGGTCCTTAAGGTTGTTGATTTTTTTAATATTCTCTTTGGTTGGTGTATATTTAAATGATGTGGGCGTTTCTTTGATTGTCTATGTGAATGAAGGAGACATAAGACAAAGCCGCCTGCAACAAGTGTCCATCCGAAGGTTGAAAGATAGACAGACAGACAAATCAAGGTAATTTAGGTTGTTGAATATGTGTTATGTGGTTGCTAAGTGTAGTGAAATGAATAGGAGGTGTTTGTGGGAGGAAGCTGAATTAATCTGTGTAAGTGAGGCACAGACAGAAACAGTGGGGGATGCCAGCCAAATGAAACCGGTGTTGCAGCATCTCCTTATGAATATTGTAATCCAATTAACGCTACGATCATGAGGTTTTAACTCATTCGGTACTGGTGATATCCTTTGCATCATATTCTGGCAAATATTAGACGATATTATTAACCCCTTCTGTACCGGCGATGTCTCTATATTTTCATTCTTGCTACTATAAGACGATATTAGTCAGTTTACAAAGAGCCTCCAGCAACTAACAGGCTTAGGGCTACCTCACTTAACCTTATTTACTACCATAGATCCTTCTTAAACTGCACAATTTCGTCTACATGTAGCTAGAATACAATTAGAAAGACGTCGCCGGTAAAGAAGGGACTAAGCTAAATAAAAGGTGTCTAGGCTACTATGTGAAATGCTACAGACTATCGCAAATAACACCTTAACTACCACAGACTCTTCCTAATCTACGTAAAATGTCTGATTATAGCTGTAGTGAATTATATTAGATGTCCCCGGTACTGGATGGGTAAATAAAAAGTGTCCAGTTATGGATGACCTAGCAAAGGTTCACCTAGGTCCTCTGCTCTATGATATAGAAATTCAACTGCTACGCAACGACATCCCTTAAGCTACATCACTCGTGATTAATATAGATACAGAAATGATATTCTATAATGTTGACATAGTTCAAGCATTATATTTTTACAAATTCCCACCGCCTTATGGTCAACTTATTTATTCGTGTCAACTGCCTTATTGAATATAATCAAATGTCATACCATATTGGCATATTATTTTGCCCCATCGGTATGATGCAACAGACCCGAAATGATTATGGTGCATTTATTATATACTTGCAATCCAATATATTATTTTATTGAACTGTTCTTACGTATTAGTTTATGTTAATCGAATTAACAAGAAGAACGAGACCCACCCTTTGCGGGCCCATCTAACCACTCGGAAGGAGGGAGAACCGAAGCACTCGCTTCATCATTTACAGGTGGCCTCACCCAACACTTTAAGCTCACCCTCTCCAGTGAATGGAGAATAGCTATATTAAGTTAAGATGGAAGTGCAACAATAAAATGGCTTGATACAAGCTCAATTACCCATTCTAAATACCACAGATCCTTCCTTGGCTGCATGAAATTGTCTAGATATAGCTAAACTAAAACTAAACCCAACCCTGGTACGGAAGGGGTTAATCTCGAGGGGCGCAGCACTCACTGAGGCAGATGAAAAGCGCCAAATATCCTCCAGTAAGAAAATAACGTGCAAGTATGTGTAATGTGAGACACATTTAATGTCTGTGGCCGTGTGTTTGAGTCAATTAGTTACGAAACGTGAATAGTTAAGTGTGGGTATACCGAAGTTAAGAGGGAGGTGGGTTGACAGGTTAATATTGAGAATACACACGTAACCATATATTTATAACTTTTAATATTCAATGAATTGAATCAAGGAACCTATATTATGTTTGTCAATTATATATTTTACTACTATATAAACTTTAACAGTGAAATCCATGCATACTCAAGACATTGGGATATATGGGCTTAGTTAATTATAGCTGAATTGAGAAATGAGAGTGCAAAAGTAAATTCAAGTCTCAATTGTATCTGACTTAGATAACATATATGGTTAACAAAGCTCTATCTTCGAATGGATCGTAATGGATTATATTGTGCTAGGTTTCTATAAAATGGCAAATATGAACATGAACTATGTAACATAATGCTTAATGAACGCTATGATATTTAATTTTAGAAAGATTTGATAAACACGCATACAAATACAATGATTCGATTAGGGAAAGGAGAAATAGAGAGAAGGAAGGGAAATATTTATCATCCCGTGGTAATAGTGGTGGAAAGTGATCCGTGGGAAGGAGTTTATAGACGTGAAAACAAGAAAGAAGGAAAGAAAGAGGGAAGGAGGGGCTTGGATGAGAGAGCGTGGAAAAGTGGGGACGGAGGGGGGGGGGGGGGTGCCTGGGTAAGCAACGTTACCAATACAATTCGCCATTCTCTGGCAGGCAGGTGTAGCAGGACTTATGTCCACAATAGTACGTGCCCAGCTGTCAGAGTCTAGAAATCGATAGATTCGGGACGTACGCGTCCAGCTATCGAAGAAGCCAGGATTATATAATTGATAGGTTCGGGACATACGTGCCCAGCTATCAAATGAGACTAGGCTGATGAGACGAGCGAACTTCTGAGAATCTAACTCAATCTAAGAAGTAGGTAGTAATGTAACAATACCTGCAACCTATGCAGGCTTGAACAGTAGGTAGTAATGTAACAATACCTGCAACCTATGCAGGCTTGAACAGTAGGGATTGTGATAGTAGAGCTTTAGTTGAAGTATTAGATAGGGACGGGCAATCAGGCCTCCGCATTTGGAAACATTTCTGTAATAAGGAAACTATCTTATCAATATAGATATAACCTCGTCGAGAGCATGCTATCGATCACATGTAATATTTATTATAAAAAATAAGGACGCACTTTATCAACATAGTTTCTTTTGATTTGACTAATGGTTATTGTGCCTTGAGACCGAAGTCGAAGTAAGTCAAACTCTGAATAGCGATCATACAGATAGGTTGTAATGGGAATCTGAAATTCCGAAGGACAATTTATACTGTATTATCGCAAGTATTCAAACTTTTCCAGTTTGAATGTAATTCGACCCGGATCGAGAAGCATTAGCTATGAGGAATATTGATTGCTTTTAAGTGTATTAAATAATTACATACTTCAGAACAACTGTTGAATTATACCAACCTTATTAGTATAGTAATTTCGAAATTATATACTTCAATTATTATTATGTTGAAATAACTTTGAAAAGTTGACAGAATGAATATAAGGACCATATGAGGAGGAACACATTATTGACAACGTTTCGCAGATAACTTCTTCAGGTCACTAATGACCTGAAGAAACTATCTGCACAACGTTGTCAATAAAGTGCTCCTCCTCATATGGTGTTTATATGCAATTATTAATATCCTTCTGTCTTTCCAGCGTTTATATAGCTCTCCAAACCACAGTCCAGTTTCCCTCGTCTTTTCCTTACATGCCACCTCAGAGACCTCACCCTCGCTTCCTTCTTCTCATCCTCTATTCCTCTTCCTTCTCTCTCTCTCTCTCTCTCTCTCTCTCTCTCTCTCTCTCTCTCTCCTTCTCTCTCTTTGTACTCCTTTGTACTCTCTCTCTCTCTCTGTCTCTCCTCCTTGCTACTCTCTGATTATTTTACATTTAAATAGCCCCATTCGTCCTGGTCCCCTGGTGCTCAGAAGAGGGTTTTCTCTTCTTTCTCCTTGCTACCTTTCCCATTACTTCTTGCGGGTTTCTCTTGGTGTATCTACCTATCTATTTGTCTTTTAATATATTTTAATTGTATAAAGAGACTTTTAGTACCGTATATCTCTACATGTGACGCTCAATCGTTTCACAATAAAGAAATCTAAATATGAATGTAGAAATACTGGTATATATTTCAGTGAATTTAACTACATCAAGTACAGACGTACTAAATTGTATGATAATATTACCATCTATTTGCCAACCAAAACCAATGTTATGATCGGCTATCCGTCTCTATACCGTATACAATTATATATTTTTGTTTCGGCTTTACTCTGGTTTTAACTGTGATTTGGTTTCCTTATTTGATTGTTTTCTCTCTCTCTCGCTCTCTCTCTCTCTCTAGCGAATCAAGAACCAACAATAAATGTCTTCACTCACAGTGAAATTGATGAGTGGAACAAACTTCCAAATAAAGTCATAGACAGCTCCTCTATAGATACATTTATTATGTTCCTTCCAACAACCAACAATACTCCTAAAATCGATTAATTAAATTTACAAACACATGTGGCAGTTCGTGGACTCGAACCCAGGATGCTCACACGGAAAATCAACACCTTATACATCGCACCACGAAGACAGTTAAAGGTTGGTGGACACTGCCTACGATTTATTATGCAACTTCGAATCCTGCATATCAATCTAAGCATGTACACACATCCCAACTGCAACTCACGTAGGCTATGCATATGTGAATGGAAAGAGCAATTAATGGGGCCTTAACCACTTAGGGAAGTCCTCTCGATAAATTACTCCTGAACCAATATCAATTATTATGTTCCTTCCAACAATACTCCTAAAATCGATTAATGAAATTTACAAACACATGTGGCAGTTCGTGGACTCGAACCCAGGATGCTCACACGGAATATCAACACCTTATACATCGCACCACGAAGACAGTTAAAGGTTGGTGGACACTGCCTACGATTTATTATGCAATTTCGATTCCTGCATATCAATCTAAGCATGTACACACATCCCAACTGCAACTCACGTAGGCTATGCATATGTGAATGGAAAGAGCAATTAATGGGGCCTTAACCACTTAGGGAAGTCCTCTCGATAAATTACTCCTGAACCAATATCAATTATTATGTTCCTTCCAACAACCAACAATACTCCTAAAATCGATTAATGACATTTACAAACACATGTGGCAGTTAAGAAAAATCTAGACTCGTACCACAGACAAATTGATATGGAGTAGGCAGTAATTATCGCCGTTATTATTTGCTCAGCTGAAGAGAGCTTTAGAAAAGAAAAAAAGGAAATAAACAAATAAATAATAATAATAATAAAAATCATCATTAAATAAATTATGTACAATCGCGCTAAGAAGTCATGACTCGATTCCCAGTACCTTTTGTTCAGAAAGTGATATCTGGCAACTGTTGAGGCTCTACTATTTTCATATATTACACACCGGGGAGAACTGTATTGAAGCAAACAATACAAAAAACACGATATACAAGTATTGTTGCAATATATTTATCTCATTATGGGAGAGCAAACCAAATAATACGAAAGTTTAGACTAACCCGAACGAAACAAAATGAAACTCGTAGTATTTCGCTCACTAGATTCAGGATTAAAATGTGGAGCAAGTTTCTTAATGCTTGTATTACTTTTTAAACCAACAATACTGGGAGAAAAGTATCTCATAAAATTAAAACCAACAGATAAAACTAATATTCAAACCATAAGTGTCAATAAATCACGTAAATAAACATATAACAGGTTGTTTTTTCCACATTTTATTCTCTATGTGGGACAACAGTCTGCCTGAAAAACAAGCGGTCTCCAGTATATTTTGGAAGAAAGCTTGAATACTCGAGAACAGCTTGTAATTTGTATAGACAAACGATGAATTTTCACTTTTATAATATATAATAACCCATAGGGAGACCCATATAAAAACGGAAGATGGAAAGGCAAGTGTAAAAGAACAAAGGTGAATATAAACGCAAAGAGATAATATTATACTCCCCCTCATTATCCTAACAATGACTGATTCGGTCGCTGAATATCCCACCGTTCCTACGGGCCTGGGAGTGCAACATGCTAGATAGCGCATGCAAATTAATTACTCTCATTATTCTATAAAGAAATTGTAAACAAACATTACTTATATTTATTCAAACTTCAACATAAATCAAAATTGGAGGGCATAAATAGGTTAATTTTCTAAGTAGGCCAATTATTGGGAATATCCAAAGACCTATAGTTTAAAATTTGGAAACGACCGGGCTCCGAGGGGCAGTGGAGAGTTGCCAGCGGTAGCCAGATTTGGGAACTATTGTCCGATCCTTAGAAAAAGCGAGTCATGACTTCTTAGCGCGATTGTACATACTACTAAGGGTGATGGGTTGGATTATTCCAATTATCCCCAAAATGTACACCCATTCATAAAAGAAAGGTACCCCCCTGATCGAGAGATCTGAAGCATCATGCTATTTAGTTGTGGTAACACTGGTCCTGAACCGTCGATGTCACAAAAGTGGGTGGTGACTGTGGATTGTGGGAGGGAGTAGCTGGGACCTGATCTGAACGAAGCAATGATTCACTTCGCATTGAAACTCGTTTTGCTACTTCTCTCTCTCTCGGAAAGGACGTCCTTCCTAGAGTCTTTGAAGCATTTTTAAAAATAGATCTGACATAAGACGTCCATCTGAAATTGGCATACTCCAAGGATATCACTTCGAAAAAATAGCCAAATTTGTATTATTGAAAATTGTGTAGGATTCAGGTGGGATATGTCTATTAGAAATCTGAATGTAATTAGTTTATAGAAAGATAGACAGACAGATAGATGTAGATATATAGATATATATGTGGATATGAGAGAGAGAGAGAGAATTGGCAAAACGATTTTCAATGCGAAGTGAAGCATTGCTTCGTTTAGATCAGCTCCCCACTCCCAGTCATCACCCACTTACGTCATGCCGTCGATGGTTCAGTGCTAGTGTTACCACAACTAAATAGCATGAGGCTTCAGATCTCTCGATCAGGGGGTTACCTTTCTTTTATGAATGGGTGTACAGTCGGTCACCTTTCTGACTGGGCCACCTAATGGTAATTTCGCTGGGTCTTTCGCTCTGGTATTACTAAGATCGCTCACCCCCCCCCCCCCCCCCCCTGAATCTGTTGCATATTATGTCAGATAGATGGCGTCGTTAGATTTGCTGGGAAGGAGAGGGGTGGGCTACATGGGGGTTATTGTGTAGGGAAAGTTGGAAGTATGTAGGGTGGGAGAGAGGGGTTACGTGAATCATTTCACCAGTTTTATGGTTACTGTTTTACCTCTTGATATTAATTAAGATATAAATATTTTTTGCTAGTGAAATTTGCCTTTGAGAAATATTTGTTTATGTGTAATTATTGTTGGCAAACCAATTTGTAGGGATTGCTAGATTCACTATCTATTTAGTAAGACAGCTCTTTCTCACTCATTCACTAACACTATCTATTTATCTATCTATATCTATCCACATTATAGATTAGTCTTTTCCTTAGCTGATGTTCATTAATTTTGCTCTTCTTTGGATTAATGTTGGTCTCTTAATTTTGGTTGAGGTCCCGGTGTGAGGTGCTAGACTGACACCGTGCCAGAGTGACAGGGTAAAGCAGCCCATATGCCTTATAAATAACCAAAACAGTTAAATCACGACTGTATTTCGATATATTTTACTTAATGTTATTGTATTCGGTTAGGTTGGGTAGGTTAAGTTAGTAAATTCAATAGCATTAAGTAAAAATCAACCGAAATAACATTGTGGTTAGCGCTCCGGGAGCCGTTGCCTTCTATAAGTAGCTTCCATACTTTATCCCACTAAATTATTGTCATTTATATATATTTTCTGCATTAGTATTATTGTAAGTAGTGGTAGGTTATGCTCTCTAACGATATATCGAAATACAGTCGT
Organism: Paralithodes platypus; assembly: GCA_032716605.1. Classification (NCBI taxonomy): domain Eukaryota; kingdom Metazoa; phylum Arthropoda; class Malacostraca; order Decapoda; family Lithodidae; genus Paralithodes; species Paralithodes platypus. The sequence continues at coordinate 5,680,628 of CM064516.1, forward strand.
GATTTAACTAATTTTGGTTATATATAAGGCATAGGAGCTGTAAGTTTACCCTGTCACTCTGGCACGGTGTCACTCTAGCACCTCACACCGGGCTGGCCCGTATTGTCGATTTGCGGCATTTGGTTTGGGGCTCCTCATACCTCTCTGTCTCATGCCTTTTTCTTTAAATACAGTATTATGTGTAGCATTGTGTTGTTACTTAAAATAAAATAATGTATTGCATATCCATATCCATCTAGTCGTCATTAGTGAAATTCCCATACCAAAATAACAGCTTTCATAACTAGTCGCTTACACTAAAGAATCCTACACTGTTAGAGAAAATCGGTCATTCAGCAATAAAAGCAGTGCAATATACAGTATATTGATATAATTATGATATTCTCCAGATGTGTATTTTGTGTTTGAGAAGGGGGTTTGGAGAAGAACAAAAATATATATGACTAAAATACAGTACACAAATATCAGACTTTAGAACTGGTAACCTACTTAAATAGAAACAAATAAATGATTTGCTCGGAAATAAGTGCTACAAACTTCAAAGTCGTTATAACTTATAAGAAAAATAGGTCCTACTAAAATGTCATTGGAAAACGCTATATACCGGTACTTTCAAAGTAGCCCCAGAGAAGTTTTAGTGGTTTGCATTTCCCAATGTTGATATGTATGATAAAGGCGTTTGTTATTAGCATATACATTTGGATAGCAATGCAAATATAATTAAACCGTTCAGACAGAGAGCGAGAAGGAAAGGGAGAGACGAACTAAATGGACGAATACATCGAAGAGACTTATACACGAAAGCTTGACTCTAATATCTGTGGATAGAGTATTTATTAATCAAAATAATAAGTATTCGATAATGTTTACTCTATATATTCATCTAAACATATGAAAACAAAAATTACCCGCAGAGCCACTTCACCTATGTAATGCAAATTCCCATTACAAACAACCCGATTCCTCGATATGACAATCAAAGGTTTGATGTTCTCCACTTCCCTTTACCCAATAAATTGTTTCTCTGCGTGTGAAAGAGACAAGAGGCAAAACTACTTATAAACAATTTGACGTCGTATTGTCCCCCTTTCCCCAGTCAGAACAGAATGCTTAGTACAGAACCATATTCAAGGTGCACTGGAATGTAACTGCAGGACACGCAAAGCTTGAAACAAAGTCATAGGGTGAGGGATAGACACATTTACGGAGTGAATTCCATATTTACTTGTTGAGCTGAACAATTACGGGAAATTTTAGTTAACTGTTGGCTTTGAATGGTGGGCAGAAAAGTGGTGGGAATGAGTTACGAAGCGGGTGGCCCTCTGTCTCTTGCAGAGTGAGAGGTATACGCTGGGACAGCTGTGAAGAACACTGATTATAATAATGGCATAACAGTAATATGCATGCAATGTTCACAATGTGGAGAGATTGTAGACAACATGGTGGAGAAGAGTAGAGATTACATGCCTTTGACTGCACCCTTTCAGAGGCATTTTTCATATACGAACAATACCTGATACGCTTACAACAGTGTCCCTGTACGGAGAAAGAGGCTGTGCGGGGATAAGGGGGTAACAGACGATTGAGCAAACCTAACCTCTGGGAAACTTTTTAATCAACAATGCTAATATGATCTTTGAAAGACACACACACACACTTGTGTTTCGATAAACACTAATGTTTCACTGCATGCACGCGCATATCAGTATATGTTATGGCTCTAGCCATCTCTCTCTCTCTCTCTCTCTCTCTCTCTCTCTGTGTAGGAATAGTGGTTTGGCAGGAGAGTCACAGGGACCGCACTTTCTACCAATTATTATCATTCGCAACTAACGCAGCGCGTTACAGGTTGCCTGGGTAGCTCATGAAAAAGATATATCCACTGATATTTTAACAACCAATCATGTTATGAGTTATACCTATTGGCTTCTGGAAGAGAAAAACATGCGTAGGAACTATTTAAGATATACTGAAATTTAGCAACCACGCTAGGCCTGTATCCCTTGCCCCCTTCTTGGCAAGCCATCCTGAATCACTAAAGTAACTTCTCCAACTAAATCAACTCAACCCCAGCTCAATTATTCAACTCACGCACGTTGGGTCAAGCCCCGACACCCTATTTCTCCCACTATTATCACTGTCTCTCCTACTTAACCAATAAAAACTTCCCTTCTTTCACCCTCACCCACCTTTTCTATATTCATTCATTCATTCAGGCCTGAAGAGACCATAATTTTATCACAATTCCACGTGGCAGCTGTAGGTGTGTGTGTGTGTGTGTGGAGTTTAAATGCCGATATAACTATGTTAACGTTAAATATCTCATGATTAAGTCTATGCAAGGGTAATTATATATGATGTGCAGTAAAATGTATAAGTTAGATAAAAGACTGTCACTCTATATAATCATTAATAACTATATGCGTAACCATAAACCGAGTGCACTGTGAGGAATACTGGAGAATTGGCCCCGAAACGAGTTCGCCCCGCTTTGAGAAGTAGGCCCGCCGCGAGTTCGCCCCGTTAATGTCCCCCCTCCACCCTAAAGGGGTACTGAAGAATTCCCCCTCTATTCATCTATCTAACCTAACCTAACCTAACCTAACCTAACCTAACCTAACCTAACCTAACCAATGAGTACAAATGAGTAATGTCCTCAATTCCTTCTTTGCATCAGTTTTTACTACAGAAGACCTCAGGGGTTGGGGGAGGTATGGAAATAAGTGGTAAGCTCCAGGAGTGGGGGGGGGTATAAACGTGGCGAACTCGTTGTCCAAGAGCGGGGCGACTTGGTTTCGGGTCGAATTCTCCTGTAACCACTGTGAGTGATGGCAGATAATATCTGTAGGACTGTGACTCCGAGGACCAATAGTTTGTAAAACCCTGTTGGGTATTGTTAATGTGTCCATTATGTGGGCTGCTGGAGCACTATACTCTGTTTCAGCGACGCTGAGGTGAGATGTCAATAAGTCTACCTGATTAGCTCATGCGATAGTGTTCAATGTCTCATCCTTTAGTAATTATTAATTCTTAAAGGTTTAAATAATCACGGTCGCGCAAGTCAATCAGCTGGAACTATTGACATCTACCTGGTCGCTGAAACAGTATAGTCATTAGTATATAACAGACCGCACCTGGTCATGCTAATGCTACCACAGAAAGTGTAACAGGCAGTCAGACAGTCAACAGCCAACCGTTCATTCCCGTTAAATAGATGGGGAGGATTAGAAAGGGAACAATGATGACCGGGAGAAAATTAATACAATAAACACCTTCCAAAGCAAGTATCTTAACATTCGGAACAACATTTACCAGGCCTCAATATCATTGACTTCACCTCAGATGATATACACTTCCACAACAAAGTCTCTTCACAACATAGGGGATGATGATGACCTTCCAGGTTTGTCAATTAAAAGGTTACAAATACCTTCACATGTTCTTCCTAACAAATCTCCTCCATTCATTCCTGTAACAACAATCCGTGTTGTTAGTTCATTCATCGACCATGAATCTCCTGACCATGGTTCACCCTTATTGTTTTGGCTGCAATCATACATTTTATTGAGACTAGTGCTTGATAATTTAATTCAGCACTGGAGCCACGGCGATCGAGTGACAAGCACGCTCACGTATAAATCTGCTTGACCTGGGTTCGATCCCAGCCAAGGCTGACATATTTAGTAGGTGTGAAACTCAGGTGTCTGAAGCAACTGCCATCAGCCCCTTCTCTGTATCCCACTACTTTATCTATCCTAGTTTCAAAGCCAAAGGCAGATGTTGTGCATACGTGCACAACAAACTCACTTGCTCTCGTATTTCCGATTTTGGCTCCTCTGAATTCTCCACTTTGTGGCTCAAACTTTCCTGTCATTCTCATATTAAATATTTATGTGATATCTGTCTTTCCCCTAACTCTACCGACTTTCCCAAATTGTTTGATTATCTAAACTCTAAAGTGGAACACATTCTAGCCATTTCTCCTTTTTCTGAATCTCCATTTTAGGAGATTTCAACGTTCATCACCACCAATGGCTCTCCTCTAATTCTACTGACCAGCTTGGTGAACAAGCCTACGTCTTTTCTATCCTAAATGACCTAGAGCAGTTGGTTCAGCAACCTACCCGTATCCCGGATCGCCTCGGAGATTGGCCCAACATTCTTGACTTGTTTCTAACTTCTAACCCTTCTTCTTATACTGTCGATCGTTTCTCTCCTTTGGGCTCCTCCGACCATAAATTTATCTCTGTCATCTGTCCTATCTCTCCAGTACGGCCACCTGATCCTCCCAGCCGGCGGCGCTTGTGGCACTTTGTCGCTGACGACTGGGAGGCTCTCTGGCAGTACTTCTTTGATTTCCCATGGAATTAATTTTGCTTCTGTGGCCGAGGACCCTCGGAGAGTGCTGAACGCGTTACCGAGGTAATCCTATCGGGCATGGAGGCATACATTCCATTTTCTTTCTCTCTGACTAGTGCACAAATTCTTGGTTTACTCATGCTTTTTCTACTGCTGTCCCCAATAAGGAGGAAGCATTTAAACGATACCGATGCCTTAAAATTCAAGAATCTAATTCTTCCTATGTTTCTGCCCGGGATCAAGCTAAATCTGTTCTTCAACTTGCCAAACACTCTTTCATCAATAATAAATGCACTGAACTAGCCAACTCTAGCTCTTCTCAAGCTTTCTAGCATTTAGCCTAAAACCTGTCCGACAATTTTTCTTCCTCGTTTTTCCCTCCCCTTTTTCACTCTGATGGCACAACCATCACTTCTTCCTCTGACAAAGCTGAACTATTCGCTCAAACTTTCGCTAAAAACTCCACCTTGGATGATTCCGGTGCTATTCATTCTTCTCCACCCTCTCCTACTTATGCCTAATATCCTAATATCTTCTAAAGATGTACTTTCTATCCTCTCTGGGCTTAGTACATACAAGGCGTATGGTCCGAATGGTGTTCCTCCTGTTGTACTTATAAACTGTTCTTTTGTGCTGACTCCCTGCCTAGGCAAACTCTTGTGTCACTGTCTCTTCTCTAACGTCTGCCCTTCTTGCTGGAAGTTCGCTCTCATTCAACCTGTCCCAAAGAAGGGTGACCATTCTCGACCCTCCAACTATCGTCCAATTGCTCTCATCTCTTGTGTCTCTAAAGTTTTTGAAACTATTCTTACTTCCAAATTTCTTAAGTATTTATCTTCTCATAATCTACTCTCAGATCCCCAGTATGGCTTCCTTAAGGGTCGCTCTATTGGAGATCTTCTTTCATATCTTACCAACTCCTGGTATCCTCCTTTCGGGACTTCGGTGAGACCTTTTCTATTGCGCTAGACATATGGAAGGCCTTCAATGTAAGAGTTATATAGAGTTATAAGAGTTTCTACCGTATTTCATAATTATTATGTAATTCACTTCCATGCTCTCGTATATTTTTCATGTGTTTCTATGTAATATTCCCTAATATCAATATGACCTTTTCCTTTATCCGTAAACCGTTTATTCTTAGAACGTGGCGACCACCTAAATTACATAATTGTGTTAATAGTTCTACTCAGTCTTTCTTAAACCTATCCTACGATTACCTTATCTCAGAGAACCTAATCTGTTTACAATAGGAGTACTCGGCTAAATTATACGAGGTTAAGGGGAGATGGGGCTTTTTTCTGTTCCCCTTTCTTTCTCAAGTTTAGCCCCATTAGTTTTATGTTTGTGTCATTTAGGTGTCGATTTTTTCCTGGCGAGTGATAGCGATATATTAGTTTAAGTCTGTATGAATGAATGGGTCTTCGTTCTGTAAAGAGGGATGTGAGTGGTCATTTTGAGTTTGCTAGATGTAATCATAGTTTGTAGTACAACCTTTAATACAATTAAATGATTGTATGAATCGTTACCATAATCATTTAATCTATTGTATATGCCAATACAAAATAGTTAAAAGTATATAACTTCAGAAGAATATTTTAAATATTTAGAATTACATGTTATGCAGACAGTAGCCATCATACATTAGCCAACCTTATTTCATCAATGTGGAGCCTGGCGATTTCGATTTGCTTCATATATATTTGTGCGAGAGATTAGAAATGTCAACGAATCATGCACAAATGTGAAGTTATGCACGACACAAATATATTGTTAACAGGATTATAAGCATAATGCAAAATAATTAGCCAAAATACAAGTTTCAGTCAATTTTCATATATATAGATCGGGCACTCTGTGCAACTCTCCAACCCAAGAGTGAAACGTTACTCTCAAACTTTCTTCTACTCAACAGCTGAGCTCTGGAACTCTCTCCCAGAATCAATCTTTCCCTCTTCCTATGACTTAAATTGCTTCAAACTCCGTGTGTCCAGGCATTTTGGCTCGAACGTCCCTTGATTTTGGCCCTGTCACTCTTTCAACTATGGGGGAGGCACTCGCTATAGGCAGTACTGCCTCTTGCCTCCCTCAATCGCATAGAACAAAAAATCGATAGGTGTGACCCATGGTAGAGCAAGGAAATCATCTGATTGTTATCATACGATTGTGACACAATTTGTATAAGTGTACCCAACATGTCAAGTTTAGCAAATAAGTAACAAGGAAAACAAGCAGCAACAGATCTACTGATCCTTACGAGGCTGCTTGTAAATATGATTGCAAAAGAGCAGATACACACATAATGATATGGAGTAAAATAAGTCCACATATAACGTCATTGTCACCATATAAGGCATTGTTTTTTTTCTTCTGTGTTAGACACATTATACTTGTGTGACCCGCCATCGAATGTTGTCATATTTGATAACTTGCATCTATTATTGGCGTATATATAACCTGTTGAAAATCCATATTATCATTTGGTGTCACATAAGTCGTGGGGATAAATATGCTATAATTAATGATATAGTATAGATTTTCGCCTACCCTTATGACTTCAGAAAGCTACCTTACATTTGTTATTTTTTTAAATGTACTATGTATTTAAACTAATACAGCATTGTCTTTTCTTGTATATGCTGTGCAATCTCAGACAGCTAATAACATATTCTCATGCAATTAACAACAGTGATAGTCATTGGTCGACCATCACTCTCTAACCTCGGAAACACAAACTACGTCAACTAAGCATTACTCTAGGCATAATTGGTAATCACACACACACACACACACTCAGAATATTGTGTGCCTCAATAAGCATTATCGGAGTGAATATGCTTTTTATAGATAATTATTTTTGGTTGTAACATGGAACACTTAGCAAAGTCATTATTTAGCAACAGTACTAAATGTATGCTACGCAATTGAGATATATATCATAAGCATATATTGCGTGACACCTCATGTAATAGTGGGTGGACATAACAATAGCCATTATGTGCGTTTGCGTATGCGTGCGTGTGTGCATGCCTGCTTGTTTGCATATGCTTGTGGCGTGTTATAGTGTAGTAATTATAGTTCAGAAATATATACATATAAGTTATGTTGTAAGAACAGAAATATATATTTATTTGAATATAGTATTTATTCAAGTTCCAAATCAAATTACCACAGTCATCCTTTGTATTTTAATTAGTATAACTATAATTATGGTTTCCAATGCAAGTCACGAGGATATATTGTCTCCAGGCATACCAACAGTTATATTCTTCACATTTTTCTAATCAAAACAACTTCACAGGAAGCACATCAAGCACCTGTTATTTATTAGCATTGAAAGATAACGCAGGTGGGTCAAAACCATTATATTGTTAAGGACAGTAAAGATAGAGGGTATACTGTATATTGATAGCGTGACACATGTTGGCATAACTGAGCAGCTGTAAGTGTGGCATTTTCAGAGGTGTTAGGGTGGCGAGGAATTGAACCATACCATTTTCAACTTTCTGTCACGAGACAAAAGAGGTCAAAATAGCATACACGTCTACAGTGAGGTAACGGAAGTTTGATGATGCAGAGTATTTCAGTCCTTATCTAGCTGTGAAATAGATCGTTAATACAATCAATCATAAAATACGGTTGCCAGCTTCATTTTAATTTTTGACATACTTTTAATTTTCCTTGATGGCATAGAATACATAGTAATTTGCTTTATTATATATACCTACGGTAGTTCATCAACTAATTTACTTCGGAATACGATTATCTAGAGTTAATAGGCATAGGCCAAATAAACAAAGGTTCATGGCCAGTAATTGTTTATAAACTGCTTTGTAAAAAGTGAAATGATAGTAAAATACTGTATATCAAATAAGATTAATATGTAAATCGCCCATGATCAAATTGTACAAAAGGCTAATACATTATTTGTGTTTGTTTGTTTGTTTGTTTGTTTGTTTGTTTGTTAAAACCAACCTTTCCTACACAATAATACCCCCCCCCCCAAAAAAAAAAAATCTAACTACGCCATCTATGGGACATAATATGCAACAGATTCAGGGTGGGGGAGTGATCGATCTTTCTAATATCAGAGCGAAAGACTACCAGCGAAATTACCATAGGTGGCCCAGTCGGAAAGGTGACCGACTGTACATGCTGCTAAGGCGAAGGGTTGCATGATTTTTTTTTTTTGCAATCTTTCCTGTAAATTCCTTCTGGGGATTTCGAAGCCCAGCAAGGTTAATCACTTCCAACTTTTTCATGTACGGAAATTGCCAGAGGGAACGGAGGGTGGGGAGAGAGAGCCTTCTTCTTTTCTATCCTTTCCTTCTACTTTCCTTTTCTATCGAATATGCCATCTCTACTAGAATTAAATCCTGACCACTTCGCTTGGATCGTGGGGTCTGTGTGGCCAGTGTATCTATGTAAATATATGTAAATATATATATATATATCTCTCTCTCTGTTTGTCGATTCAATTATCAATTCCATACCACCTCCCTATGTGTTCGATAGTTTCAGCAATTCTCATTTTACTACCAATTCACCATAGTCTACCCTCTTCCTATTTGTTTCCACTCCTGGCCTAATTTCTCATATCTCATTCAACCATCCTTTCACTGCAAATATATTTCTGCTTCTGTTTCCAATATTATATTCGTATTAACAGTGTAAATTCTTAAATACGTGCCTCTAGTTCTTGCAAAGACTTATTTGTTGCTATATTTAATGCACCTTGATAAGCAGGGATTTATATAATTCTTAATACCGGCATTTTACTAAACTTAACGTGTACGAGTTTGATAATAATAATACGCAAATAATGTCATTCCTCTTGAAAAAATATTAATGTAGAGTTTACAGGTTAATCCGAATGATTACACATTCCATTTAACAAATTACTGTATATGAATATTTATAATGTTCCAGTGAGGATATGCAGCGGTATAGAAGTAATTAAAAATCATAAATATATATATTGCACTACTTAATTTTAATCTGGGTTGAGTTAAAGTATATTGTTATCAAGAGCTCAAAGTATGCGTGGGGCTCTAATAATGATTATAAATATGATACTCTCACCTTTTACCATTTACTCGTTCCATCACTAGACCCCTTCAATAGTGGACCATTTTTTACTCGTTTTTTGTTTGTTTTGCGTTTCTGTCTTTGAGTGTGTTTTGGATTCTTTAGTTATCTCTCTCTCTTTCTCTCTCTCTCTCTCTCTCTCTCTCTATATATATATATATATATATATATATATATATATATATATATGCTAAATATCCACAGGGAAGGAAGGTAAATACGCACGGAGTCCCAAGCGCTTTCGTGTATTACATCTTCAGGGGACAGAGGACAGACATTCTCTGTCTGTCCTCTGTCCCCTGAAGATGTAATACACGAAAGCGCTTGGGACTCCGTGTTTATTTTCCTTCCTTCCCTGTGGATGTTTAGCATATTATAAGTTCATGTGTTGCTGTGACTTTCTTGCATATATATATATATATATATATATATATATATATATATATATATATATATATATATATATACAGTATGTATATATAGTATATATATATATATATATGTATACTACAGTTTATATATTGTTAGGGATTTCTATTTCATTAAAGTGTCACTGGTTGTAATTGAGGTATTGTGCTTGTTATGGTGGGTACGATCTTTAATTATTTATGATTGAACATCGTATGCAATGTTATGAGCCCGGTATAATTAATTTAACCTGTAGACAGCTTAGTTTCATATAGGAAGATATTTTTGTTCAAGTGTGTACAGGAACGAGTGAGGTGAGGCTTGGTGCAGACTACCCCCCTTTCGTTCACATTACATTCTACCCCCTATCGTCCTACACTCGTAACCCTATTCATTCTCCCCCCTTTCTTCCAACCCCCTTGCTCTTCTTCGTTGCCTGACGTACGAATGATATTGATTATAACTAGGTAATAATGTATTTGGCTTTTCTAATCATAATTAATGTTTAAAAGATATATCATAGAATTCTTGGTAAAAGTAATACTTTAATTCAGCAAGTATATAATGAGTTGAGATTAATACAGTTAGAGAAGTTGGTATCAGAGCCAGGTGCGCTAAGGTTATATAAACCGCTAGTACCGTAACCACAGGGAGTGTATTATCCACCACCATCATAATCTGCTCTGCCCTGAGTTCGTTTGTAAAAGAATCACCATGAGTTGAATAAGTATCGCCTAGGATTTTTTCTATGTTTATTGATTGCTTTCACTTACTCTCTTGGAGGGTATTTATATAACTATTATTTATATAACTAGTATTGATATAACTATGTATTATTTTTCTTAAGAGTTTCTTTATTATTTCACATCAATGTTTCTCAAAATTGATATTTTCACTAGAAGTAACTTTTGTGTATAATTAATCATTTAAATAAATTATAATTATATTTTACATACTCTTTACATTTTACCTTTATATGCTAATATATTATTCTTTTGATTGTTGGGATAAATCTAAGTCAAAGTAACTAAAGATAACTAATTCTGAACGAGTGATAAGAAAGGAATAACATTGGGGTTTTTAGGCTAAAACAGCCATTTGATATCAACTGATATTTTATGAACTTGCCACATCTTTTCACCTACCAAGGTTTTAGTGACTACAAAGAGAGTTGCTAGTTTTGTGGAAGTTTAACATACCACTTATTCTTGACTGAAACTGATAGTCATATTTTACGCATTTTGTGAGGCTAAATAATAAGTCCTCGTTTAGTGGAATGTTTCTTTATGTTATGGGTTCGAACCCCGCTCGTAACGTAACATGGTGCCGTGACCAGGATTCCTTTCTTTCCCTCGTTTGGTAGTAATTGAGAACATTAGTGAAATATTAAGTCCCTCGCTAGGACATCGCATACTCATCTCATCCATCTCGTTTCATTCTGTTTATGAGTTGAGAGAGCTGTGTCAGCCTCTACGTTCTTTAATGCCAATTATTCGCGTTTCTCACTCATCATAATTTATCATTCATTTTCTCGTTTATCCATTGTTCATAGCATTCAATCATGGAATTTAAAATTAGTGAATTTGTCACTGACCCCTCCTTGAGCACCTTGTCTGTGTCGAAGCTCAGAAAAGTAGACTGGATTTCCTTAGCCACAGAGTATGATGTACCTTACAGAACTAGTAATACCAAAGGTGAGATTAGAAGGAGTGTGATTGAGAAATTGGTAACTACTGGTGTTTTGTCTGAGGCAGCATATCAGTTGTGTGCAGAGGAAGGAGGTAGTGATGCATGGATGAAAGTGAAACTATTAGAGCTGGAGAATGCAAAATCTGACAGAGACCAGAGAAGGCTTGAAATTGAACATGAGCGTGAACAAAAACAGCTTGAAATTGAACATGAGCGTGAACAAAAACAGCGTGAGTGTGAACAAAAACAGCGTGAAATTGAACATGAACGTGAACAAAGACAGTATGAGTTTGAACAAAAACAGCGTGATATTGAACATGAGCGTGAGGAGAAACAACGTGAGAGAGAGCATGATGAGCGCATGTTAAAGTTAAAAGCTGAAGAAAACCGGAATCAAAGGGATTCGGTTGCAAATAAACCATTTTCTGATAAGGGTCATAGTTTGAAATTTGTCCCTAGTTTTGATGAGACTGACCCGGAGAATTTCTTCATCCTTTTTGAGAAGGCAGCCAACCAACTCAAGTGGCCAAATGATCAGTGGGCATTTCTAGCCCAGACTGCTTTCATAGGTAAAGCCAAGCAAGTTTACACCAATCTCCCCATTGATTCCTTGACCTATGAAACTCTTAAAACTTCAGTCTTAGCAGTGTATGATCAGGTTCCTGAAACTCATTGTCAGTGTTTCAGGGATATGAAGAAAGGTGAAAAACAAACCTATCTAGAATTTGTAAAGGAAAAAGAGCGAAAGTTTCTGAGTTGGTTGAGCCAGTAAAGTAACTACCTTTGAGCAGTTGTGCCAGCTAGTTATGCTTGAAGAATTTCTCCGCAAAGTCCCCTACCCCTTAAAACTTTACCTCCAAGAGAGAGAGGTGCAATCTGTAGACAGGGCGGCTATTTTGGCTGAAAATTTCCAATTAACTCATGGCGATTCTTATTTCAGGACAGGACAGAGAGGGCCTGGCAACCGGCCACATTCTGGTGCTGGTCCTCGTGATGGTGGTAGTTTCCAATCTACTGGTGGTAGGTCTGGTTATGGTGGTGTCTCCCAACCAGTTTCAAGGGTAGCTTCTGGGGGCAATGGATCTGATAAAAAGGAATTTAACAAAACTTCTCTTTCTTCCATTAAACCTCCTGGACCCTTAGTTTGTGCCTACTGTAAACAACCTGGACATTTTATCAGAGAGTGTCCCAAATTAAAGTTAAAAGAGAAAACCCGTAAACCAGAGAGTAGTGCTGTTCTAGCCTCTTCCCTTGTACTTCATCCAAATAGAGTAGCAGTATCCCCTCCTACTCTACCTGTGAGTGCATGTTCTGACTCTGATGGCTCTCACAACCAGGTTTTCCCTAGTATACCACCTAGCTGTTCTACAGACAACCTCAGAATCGAGATCAAAAACCGGCCCCTTCAGTAAATTTAACTTCAATAACAAAAACATTAGGTGGGAAGAGGTAAATCAAGAAATGGAGGAAATAGACTGGGAAGATTTAATGGATAACCTGACACCAGGAGAATGTCGAGTCTTAATAACAGAAACCATGACCCAAATCTGTAGCCACCATATACCTGCAAGACAAACAAAACGAAGAAGCAAACAAGATCGGGAAAGGAGGAGGCTGTACAGAAGAAGAAAATTACTCACACAAAGACGCACACATCAAAATCTACAGGATAGGCAAAAGGTCGAAATAGATAGAGAAATTGTGGAAATTGAACAAAGGCTAAGAATATCATATGAACTACAACATATGGAAGAGGAGAGGAAAGCTATTGCAGGTATAAAGGAAAATTCCAAATACTTCTTTTCATACGCCAAACAAAAGGCTAAAACAACATCAAACATCGGCCCACTGAGCAAAGGGGACGGCTCTTTCACAGGGGACAAAAAGGAAATGAGCGAACTCTTAAGCAGGCAGTATGAAATGGCATTCAGTGAGCCTGATGAAACAAAAGTCATCAGAGACCAAAATATATTTTTCATGGAAACCTCCCCCACGGAAACCCCTCAGATGCTGGATATTGATTTCGGTCCAAAAGACATAGAAGAGGCCATTTCCAACATGCCATCCCACTCGGCACCAGGCCCGGACTCTTGGAATTCGATCCTAATGAAAAAATGTAAGGAAAACCTCTCAAAACCCCTGGCTATAACGTGGAGAAGGAGTCTAGACACTGGTGACACCAGATAGCTTGAAAAACGCAATAATTGCCACACTGCATAAAGGAGGGAGTAAAGCACTACCAAAAATCTACCGCCCGGTAGCTCTAACCTCTCACATCATTAAAGTTTTCGAGCGAGTCCTGCGAAGCAAAATTTAAAACATTCATGGAGACAAATGAACTACACAACACCGGTCAACATGGGTTCAGAGCGGGAAGATCATGTCTCTCACAACTTTTGGAACACTATGACAAAATTCTTAAAGCGCTAGAAGAAAAGAAAAACGTGGATGTCATTTACACCGATTTTGCTAAGGCATTTGATAAATGTGACCATGGTATAATAGCCCACAAACTGAAAGCAAAAGGTATAACTGGGAAAATCGGACGGTGGATATACAATTTCCTCGTAAACCGAAAACAATCGGTAGCAGTAAACCAAGTCACTTCTGAGCCTTCGGATGTCAAAAGCTCAGTGCCCCAAGGAACAGTGCTAGCGCCCCTTCTGTTCCTCATACTAATTTGCGACATAGATACCAACACCAGACACAGTACGGTGTCGTCTTTTGCTGATGACACAAAATTAAGCAAGATAGTAAACACACAAGAGGACACGGGCCGACTGCAGGAAGACATGAATGTAGTGTTCCAGTGGACCAGGGAAAACAACATGCAATTCAATGAGGAAAAATTCCAATTAATACGGTACGGAGATAATAATGGTGTTAAAGAAATTACAAATTACTTAACAGAATCTAACCACATAATAGAACGGAAAGACAGTGTGAAAGACCTTGGGGTATTAATGTCTGAAAATATGGGTTTCAAAGTACATAACCAGGTCAAAGTGGCGGCTGCGAAACGTCTAACGGGTTGGATTCTGCGTACTTTTAAAACACGCGGTGAATTGCCTATGATAACGCTCTTCAAATCTCTAGTGCTACCGCGGCTTGAATACTGTAGCGTATTAACATCCCCATACAAAGCAGGTGAAATCAATGACGTAGAGAGTGTACAAAGAAATTTCACTTCGCATATAAGTTCGATAAAACATCTACACTATTGGGAGCGTTTAACCCTTATTTAGCGGCGAGCAACATAAGTCGAGTTAAATAAAGCTGGACTATGTGGCGGCGCTCGACATAACTCGAGTGGCAATTTCAGCACGTAATGTGGCTGAGAGAGAGAGACAAGTGGTGGCAGGAGACTAGCGAGCGTATGACTGCTCCAGACCACCGCGGCGAACCTACTGACACAAATCTCAGCTCCCTCCTCCCTCTCTCACTCGCTACATACTCAATTATGTACCGAAAGTACCGAATTACCTGCTTTTTGCACTCGCGTTGCACGGTTATTGCAAGAAAACTATCCATCATACAAGGATCGTTATGGTGTCATTCGAAAGCTCTGTTTATGCCCTTTCAGGGATAGGTACTTGTTTTACGTTCTGGGTCTTATTTAGGCATGAAAATGATCACGTAAACAGCCCTATTTTGGCTAAAAACACCCCGCTGTGCGGTACACATAAATAAACCGCATAGGCCGCTCGTAAGGTGTTAAGAGCACTGAATCTGTACTCACTGGAACGTAGAAGAGAACGTTACCTAATAATATACACGTGGAAAATCGCAGAGGGTTTAGTACCAAACCTACATACTCCGATAGTCATGAAATTCAGTGATAGCAGAGGCTGGGAATGCGAAATCCCCCGGATGAATAACAGGGGTGCTATGGGCTCTCTGCGAGAGGGCTGGTTATCACACAGAGGCCCACGTCTCTTCAACAAACTCCCACGGCGAGTAAGAGACATGAGGGACATCTCGTTAGACAACTTCAAGAGAGCCCTAGATGTCGAACTGCAAAAAGTGCCAGACGAGCCCATCCTCGCAAGGGAGCGAGCTGTCGCTTCAAACAGTCTACTGCACCAAATCACCAGCCATAACGAGGTGCGTCGCGCTCCTTGGTGCCGCTAGAGGAGCGGCGAATACATCCAAAGGTATCCAAAGGTAATGTAACCAGTTCCAACCTTTTCTTTCCACAGGATCAGTTTCCTCTACTGACTATCCCATTCATGTTTTGAGAGACACCGGAGCCTCTCATAGCCTCTTGGTAAGAGGATTGGTGCCCAGTATTGAGGACTGTTTGCTGGGCCAGAGTATACTCATTCAGGGAGTCAGTGGGTGTCTTGTTGTTCCTTTGGCTAGGGTGTATCTAAAAACTGATTTAGCTAGTGGTTACTTTACTGTTGGGATTCAAGATTCCCTACCTGTAGAAGGAGTGAACTTTTTGATGGGCAACGATATCGCCGGTGGCAAAGTGATACCAGACCCCATAGTTACCTCCACTCCCTCCTCTGATAACAACACTAAGCAATTAGAAAGTCAGTATCCCAATTTGTTTCCCTCATGTGTAGTGACTAGGAGTGGGGCTGGTCACCACAGTAAGAAGGACAAAGTTGATCCTGATAGTGTTGACCTAGACACTTCCTCCCTATTTCCTGATGTAGAGTCAGAGGATATTAGCAAGATTCCCATTGATTCTGAAACTCTCAAAGAGGCTCAGAAGCAGGACCCTGAACTGGCAATATATTTTGATAGGGCTGTGGAAGAGTCAGATATAGGAAACTATCCTCAATGCTTCTATCTAAGTAATGGTACCCTGATGCGCAAGAATAGACCTCCCGATGTGCCAGCTGATGAGCCCTGGCAAGAGGTGCATCAAGTAGTTGTGCCACATAAGTATAGAGTAGACATAATTTCCATTGCTCATGACCTTAGTGGTGGACATTTGGGTGTCAACAAGACTTATGACAAAATTCTCAATGATTTCTTTTGGCCGAGGATGAAACAATCTGTGAAGTCTTACTGTAAAACTTGTCATGTGTGTCAACTTGCTGGGAAACCCAACCAGCCCATCAAGCCTGCACCCTTAAATCCCATCCCTGTAACGGATGAACCGTTCAGTAAAATCATAATTGACTGTGTAGGACCTTTGCCAAGAACCCGTAGTGGAAATGAGTACTTGTTAACTGTCATGTGTTCCACCACTAGGTATCCAGAAGTGTTCCCCTTGAGGCGTATAACATCAAAGAATGTAGTAAAGGCGCTTAGTAAATTTTTCACCCAGTATGGAATACCCCGTGTGGTACAGTCTGATTTAGGAAGCAACTTTACCTCTCAGCTCTTCAAGCAAACCATGGAAGAGTTGGGAGTACACCAGTACCATTCCACTGCCAGTCACCCACAGTCCCAGGGGGCATTAGAAAGGTTCCATCAGACTCTCAAATCAATGCTCACTAAATATTGTGAAGAGAACAATGCCGACTGGGATGAGGGTATCCATTTTGTGTTGTATGCTGTAAGAAGCAGGGTACAAGATTCTCTAGGATTTTCACCATTTTCCCTAGTTTTTGGTCATGAGGTCAGAGGTCCCTTGAAAGTGTTAAAAGATACTTGGATCAATGCTAACTCTAATAAACATCTTCTCACTTATGTGCATCAATTTAAATCTAGACTGAGATCTGCAGTAGAACTAGCTATGAACAATTTAGAGAAATCTCAAGATAAAATGAAAGTGCAGTATGATAAGACTACAGTTGTCAGAGAATTTCAGCCAGGAGATCTAGTGCTTGCCTTTCTGCCTATACCTAAAAAGCCGCTACAAAGCAAGTACCATGGTCCATATGTTGTGCTTAAGAAAACAAGTAATGTGAATTATGTTTTAAAAACTCCTGATCGTAGGAAGTCCGAAAGACTAGTACATGTTAACCTGCTGAAAGCCTATCACTGCAGAGTTCCAGATAAGGTATTAAACTTTGAATCAGTAGCACAGTTTGAAGGCGAACTAGAGGATCTAAAGATCAAGGAGCATAATGACATCCAGTTGCCTCTTGATAACAAATTGCAAA
The DNA here is from genome assembly GCA_032716605.1 of Paralithodes platypus. NCBI lineage: Eukaryota > Metazoa > Arthropoda > Malacostraca > Decapoda > Lithodidae > Paralithodes > Paralithodes platypus. Next base: position 5,698,237 of record CM064516.1, read on the forward strand.
ACTCTGACTTCTTGACTAACCCCCATTTAAAATTCCAGCACTTGTTGTCTGACCAAGGTGAAGACTTGGAGTACCTGCTTTCCGAGTTTCCACAGCTGTTTGGTGACGTTCCCCAGCAGTGTCCCCTGGTGGAACATGATGTGGTCCTGACTGAGGAGGCCACTCCCATCAAACAACATCCCTACCGCGCCAATCCAGAGAGGCGTGCGGCACTTCAACAGGAAGTGGACTTCCTACTCGCTCATGGATTGGTGGAAAGGAGCGACAGCGAGTGGGCCTCTCCATGCCTACTCGTGGACAAACCTGATGGCACATTTAGGATGTGTACGGATTATCGCCGGGTAAACCAACTCACCCGCCAGGACTGCTACCCTCTACCACGGATCGACGACCTGTTGGACCGTTTGGGAGGAACTAAGTACATCTCCAAGATTGACCTGCTGAAGGGTTACTACCAGATAAAACTATCGGAGAGGGCCAAGAGAGTGTCTGCATTTGTCACCCCGGACGGGCTATTCCAATACACAGTCATGCCTTTTGGTATGGTGAATGCGCCCGCCACCTTCCAGCGACTAATCCACCGGGTGACAGATGGCCTCTCGGGCGTGCAATCCTACCTCAACGATATTGTGGTCTACAGCGAATCCTGGCAGGATCATCTTCACCAGCTACAGAGTCTCTTCTCCAACTTGGCCAGGGCGGGACTCACTGTAAACCTTGCCAAGAGTGAGTTCGGCCATGCCAAACTAATCTTTCTGGGTCACGTGGTAGGAGAAGGGGAAGTCAGCCCTATTTCTGCCAAAGTCGAAGCCATTTCAACACTGCCTATTCCCCAGGACCGCAAGGCAGTAATGCGCTTCTTGGGTATGGCTTGGTACTATCGGAGATTTGTACCCAACTTCGCTGACCTCTCTGCCCCCCTAACAGACTTGATTAGTCCCAAGAGAAAATTTGTGTGGACCCCAGAATGCCAAACTTCATTCAGAAAGATTCGTTGCCTATTAGTCAATGCACCTATTCTGAAGTCTCCTCAGTTTCATAAACCGTTCATAATTCAGGTGGATGCTAGTGATGTTGGTGTAGGAGCAGTTTTGTTACAGTACAGTGATGTTGAAATTTTGCATCCAGTTTGCTATGCATCCGGTAAACTCAAACCTTATCAGAAACACTACAGCACTATTGAAAAAGAGTGTTTTGCCTTGCTCTTTGCAGTGGATAAGTTTAATGTGTATCTTAGTGGTTCACATTTTCCTGTGAAAGTGTTTACTGATCACAACCCCCTGAAATTCTTGTATAAAATGAAAAACTCAAATCAGCGGTTAATGAGATGGTGCTTGGCATTGCAACCATATAACCTTGAAATTCACCACATAAAGGGAAAGAACAATATTATCGCGGACATGTTGTCCCGGAACTGAATGAGAACAATTTTAGTTGTTAGAGCTATTTTGCCAGCAATAATGTGTAAGTTTGTTAATGTGATTTTGGTTTTGGTTTATGGTTTGGTGAATGGTATTAGGTTTAAAATTATTGTATTAGGATTTAGATTTAGTTTCGCTTCTCTTATAAATCTCTTTGTGAGGGAGGTGTTAGGGATTTGTATTTCATTAAAGTGTTACTGGTTGTAATTGAGGTATTGTGCTTGTTATGGTGGGTACGATCTTTAATTATTTATGATTGAACATCGTATGCAATGTTATGAGCCCGGTATAATTAATTTAACCTGTAGACAGCTTAGTTTCATATAGGAAGATATTTTTGTTCAAGTGTGTACAGGAACGAGTGAGGTGAGGCTTGGTGCAGACTACCCCCCTTTCGTTCACATTCCATTCTACCCCCTATCGTCCTACACTCGTAACCCTATTCATTATCCCCCCTTTCTTCCAACCCCCTTGCTCTTCTTCGTTGCCTGACGTACGAATGATATTGATTATAACTAGGTAATAATGTATTTGGCTTTTCTAATCATAATTAATTTTTAAAAGATATATCATAGAGTTCTTGGTAAAAGTAATACTTTAATTCAGCAAGTATATAATGAGTTGAGATTAATACAGTTAGAGAAGTTGGTATCAGAGCCAGGTGCGCTAAGGTTATATAAACCGCTAGTACCGTAACCACAGGGAGTGTATTATCCACCACCATCATAAGCTGCTCTGCCCTGAGTTCGTTTGTAAAAGAATCACCATGAGTTGAATAAGTATTGCCTAGGATTTTTTCTATGTTTATTGATTGCTTTCACTTACTCTCTTGGAGGGTATTTATATAACTATTATTTATATGACTAGTATTGATATAACTATGTATTATTTTTCTTAAGAGTTTCTTTATTATTTCACATCAATGTTTCTCAAATTTGATATTTTCACTAGAAGTAACTTTTGTGTATAATTAATCATTTAAATAAATTTTAATTATATTTTACATACTCTTTACATTTTACCTTTATATGCTAATATATTATTCTTTTGATTGTTGGGATAAATCTAAGTCAAAGTAACTAAAGATAACTAATTCTGAACGAGTGATAAGAAAGGAATAACATTGGGGTTTTTAGGCTAAAACAGCCATTTGATATCAACTGATATTTCATGAACTTGCCACATCTTTTCACCTACCAAGGTTTTAGTGACTACAAAGAGAGTTGCTAGTTTTGTGGAAGTTTAACATACCACTTATTCTTGACTGAAACTGATAGTCATATTTTCCGCATTTTGTGAGGCTAAATAATAAGTCCTCGTTTTGTGGTGTTTAGTGGAATGTTTCTTTATGTTATGGGTTCGAACCCCGCTCGTAACGTAACAATATATATATATATATATATATATGTATATATTACCAGATAAATTGTCTTGGTTTAGTAAAGACCCCTACAAATGCAAAGGTTAATCATTACACAAACATAATCATTAATCATTTAACTCTTACAGACTTTTCCCAAAGTTGAAAAGGCTAAATGATCATGATATAGCAATAGCAACGAACATTTGCATCATCTGTTTAAGAGGAGGCATTTTTTCTGGTCCCCTTCTCCCTTATGTTTAGCCTCTTTAATTTTGAGATTTTAATTTGAGATATATCCTTAACAAGGATAAGTAATACCACAGAGCAGAGGAGAGTCACCCCCTTACTAATGTTTAAGACGAAGGCTCTTAAGATCCTACTTAATTAAAATTCCTTGAATAATTTGAATAATTTAAGAGCTCTGTGTTGGTGAAGAGTTTGGCCATCAAGTACCGGTGCCGTATCAACTTTCATTTAATGTTTGTTAGATTACCGGTAGTATGGTACGGTACCGTATGATTTCAATGTCAAATACTTTCAAATCGTTGGTATAACCTAATCATTGCTCAACATAATTCTTGTACCAGTACCGGTGTATATTTCTTCTGAATTTCCGATTTCTCCCTTCCTACTTTTTGTTCATATTTAGTTCTTATTACTTTTGGCTTGTTTTAATTGTGTTTTATATGTAGAGTATAATATGCTCTTTGTGGGTTTCTGTTTCTCTATGTGTAGGGAGGTTCTATCCGTACCGCATTTCTCGAAAGAATAGAGTAAACAAAAATCGTCTCTTCAAGTCGCCTCCTCCTACTAATTCTCTTTAATCTCTCTCTACACGTCGCAATGTTGCATCTCGCGCTCTCTCTCTTTTACCGATATTACAATAATCATATGTTTTTCACAGCTTTATCAGTGTACAGTATATCTCCCCTCTTACGGAGAATAGGTGGCACCCGCCTTTCAACACATTGCCACCCATTTCTGTCCAACTCTCCATGGCAAGAGTGAATCGATGTTCCCAGTCTTTCTTCCACTCAACAAGTAAACTCTGGAACTCTCTCCCTCAATCTATCTTTCCTTCATCCCACAACTTAAACTGCTTCAAGCTCCGTGTGTCCAGGCATGTTGACTCTAACGACCCTTGACTTTCGTTCTCTGTCCCTCTTTTGTCAATGGCTTCAAGAATTTACGGGGATATGAAAAGTATCGTAACAGACTTTGTAGAAATGTGGTTGTGAAAATGAGTGGTGATGGTACTGATGGTATTGCGATGGAATGAACACATGACAGTTGCCAGTATATAATGGAATGCAGTATAGTATGAGAGAGAGCGAGAGAGAGAGAGAGAGAGAGAGAGAGAGAGAGAGAGAGAGAGAAAGAGAGAGAGAGAGAGAGAGCACGACAGTGACAGCGACAGCGAGAGCGAGAGAGAGCAGTTTAAGAAAGGTTATGGCCCATCAATATTGCAAATTTCAACTGGACTATTTAAGCAACACGAACACACATTTATTTACCCTTACAGTTCCGGCGAAGTCTCTTTTAATGGATTTCAGCTACATTTAAAAGAGATTTTAAGAATCTTACTAAAGATATATGGTTGCTAAAAGTATTAATTGAGATAGTCTGTAGCCTTTTAATGGGTAGACGTCCTTCTAAAGATGAATACAATCGTCTACTGCTTGCCACCACATAATACAATCGTCTACTGCTTGCCACCACATAATGGAAAGGACGTCACCGTTACTGTATGGGTTAATTCTACACACACACACACACACACACACACACACACACACACACACACACACACACACATCCTAATATCCTTGACATAAAGGCCTTTGTGGTTAAAATACCTCTCTTGTACCCACTTGGACCCTTCCTTACTGCTTCCCCGTATTCCTTCACGGCCTGCTCGGAGATGTTAAAAGATAGATAGAGAGAGAGAGAGAGAGAGAGAGATTTACATAGATTTACATAAATACACTGGCCACACTGATCTTACGATCCCTGCGAGGTGGCCAGGACTTAATCCTAATAGAGATAGCAACCCTAAGAGAAAGTGGAAGGAAAGGATAGTGAAGATGAAGGCTCTCTCCCCACCCTCCGCTCCCTCCGGCAATTTGCCGTACATGAAAATAGTTAGAAGTGAATAACCTTGCAGGTTTGGAAATCGCCTGAAGGAATTTATAGTATAGTTAGAAATGGAGAGGAAAAGGCTTGCACACCTTCACTTTTTTTTTTTTTTTTTTGTTGTCCTCTCTTCAACTGAAAACGTGTTCATTTCTGCCAGGTTCTCTTGTCAGTGATCAGCTTCTACTGCAGACCAGCTTCTCTGTGATATGTGTCTAACCTTTTTTTAAATGTGTATATTGAGTCACTGTCAATAACGTCATTAGGGAGCTTATTCCACTCACTAATAATACTGTGGGTGGAGACATGTTTAGTTATGTCTAGGTTCGCTTTCCTGTCTGTTAGTTTTAACTTGTTTCCTCTTGTGGAACCTTCTTTGGCTATCTTAAATAGATTATTAGAATTTACGTTACTAAAGCCTTTTAGTATCTTAAAACACTCTATCAGCTGTCGCCTTATGCGCCGTTTCTTAAGCGAAAACAGATCGAGTTCTCTTAATCTTTCATTGTATGGTTTATTTCTAAGGGAAGGAATTAACTTTGTTGCTCTACGCTGAACAGATTCGAGTCTCTCTATGTCTTTTTATTAATTAGGGAGACCAAAACTGCACAGAATACTCCAGATGTGAGAAAGAGAGAGTTACACAGATACTCAGACCACACAGTCCTTGCGGTCCCAACTAGGTGGTCCGGCCTTAATACTACTAGACAGGGACAGTTTATAGTGGACAAATAAGACAGTAAAGTAGAAGGCTCTCTCCTCACCCTCCGGCTAAAAAACCGTACCGGAAAATAGGATGAAGTGTAACCTTATGGGTCAGGCAATGCCCAAAAGGAAAGTTTTTATATAGTATAAGAAGAAATTAGTTTGAAAGGGAAATTACACATGCCTACTGATTAATTCATATTAATCCAATCTTCATTAGATGATCTTCCAGTATTTTCTTAAACATATCGAGAGAGAGAGAGAGAGAGAGAGAGAGAGAGAGAGAGAGAGTGTCGGACACTGGAACGCAGCCCACTTTAAAATGCAATTAGCTTGCTGAATTATGATTGGTCCGTATAGAAGAGTCTAGATTTCGGGGAGATGTTTACAAGAGGGAGAAGGAGGAGGGGGGATGCTGGGGAAGAGGAGGTGGAGGAGAATGGAGGAAAGAAGGAGGTAGAGGATGGAATAGAAGAAGAGGAAAAGGCTGGAGAAGATAAAGTGGATGATGATGGTGGAGGAAAAAAGGAGGTAGACTGGTAGAGGATGGAATGGAAGAGGAGGAGAAGGCTGGGGAAGAAAAGGAGAAGGCTGTAGAAGAGAAGGAGAACAGTAGAGAAGAAAAGTAAGAGGAGGAGAAGGCTGTAGAAGAAAAGGATACAACTAGAGAAGGGAAGAAAGAGGAGGAAAAGGTAGGGGAAGAAAAGGAAGGAGAAGTCTGTAGAAGGAAAAGTAGAAGAGTAGAGAAGGGATGAAAAAGGAGAAGACTGGAAAAGAGGAGGAGAAAGACTGGGGAAGAGAAGGAGAGGGATGTAGAGAAGGAAGAGAGCAGAGGTGGAAAGGAAGAGGAGGAGACTGGAAAATAGGAGGGCAAGGGTAGGGAAGAGCATGAGAAGCCTATAGAAGAGAGAGAACGGAAGAGGAGGAGGTGAAAGAGGCTTGAGAAAATTAATAGGAGGCTAGAGAACAAGAGGTTGGGGAAGAAAAGTAGGAGTTTGGTGAATACAAAATGGAGGAAAGGGAAGAAGACGAACGAAAATAAAGGACTGAAGAAGATGGGAAAAGGAATAAGTGGAAGGGATAAAATGGAAGAACAGAAAGGAATAAGATGAACAAGTGATAAAGGGGGTACCGTAGTCCTGTACAGGTAAATAATAAATCCGAAAATGGAAGGGAAACTAAATAGAATCGAAACAGAAATTAGTTATGAATTAAATGGAGCATAGGGGTGATTAGTGATTGCTAAATGAAGAAATAAGTTGGTAAGGGGGAAGGTGTTGTTACTAAACTAACATAGAACGAAAAAGCGACTAGAGGAGCACTCGGGAGAGCGCATTCCTCTGCTTACACTGGCGGACATTAGCGCTCTACCGATCGTCTCCTAAATGGAATAACTTCTTCCGTGACCCATATCCTATCTGACCATCAAAGTTCGTGAATATTGGCTCGTAACTTTGTGAGCCGTCTACGCTGGTGGAAGTATGTGATATACTGATCACCTTCTAAATTGAATCACTTCTTCCTTTGGTACATATCCTTTTTGCCCACAAACTTTCGTGAAAATCAGTTCATAACTTTATCAGATATCTTGTTTACACACAGACAGACATACACATAACCAGACAAACAAACGGAGGCAAAGACATAACCTCCTCCAACCTTGTTGGCAGAGGAAATGAGGGACAGAGAAAGAGAGGAAATTGTATACGGTAGTGGAAAAGGGAGGCCAATTGGTGTGTAGAGACTGTGGACAAACGAGAACAGGACGGAAACTTTGAAGAACTGTGAGAAAAAAACGGAATTTATGATTATTTGTAACAAATACTTATAGATTACCGGTACCGGTACCAAGGTCAAATGGGCCTAGGTCTCTGGGTCTTCTCCTGGATGACCTAGATGCGTGTGCATTTTGTATATATTTATTTATTTGTTTATTTAGTTATGTATTTTTATGTTGTGTTGTGTTGTTCCTATTTGGGCTCTGTCTCGAGTTGGCCAACCCCAGCTATGGGTATGTGCCTGAGTATATGTATGTTTTTTTTTTTTTTTTTTTTTTTCTATATTCCATATTTTCTATATATTCCTCTCGGGCATAGGCTGATAGCCTTTACACTCTACCGCTGAACACGGTGAGGCCTGTGAGGTCCCTGTTCCAGTCTAGGGAGTGAAACATGCAAAGCACCCACTCACGGCTCGAACCCAACTCCATCTCTGAAGCTGCCTCGCCCCCGCGCTTCACAGTCTCACTCCCTAGGCTCGGACCCTCACTCTCAGAACGCCACCTATTGAGCAATTAACTCACTAGGCATTGCCCCCCTGTAGCATATTTTGAATATGGGAATATTCATACAGTGCTATTTAACCAGGGAACAATGAGGGTATTTTGTTTTGGCATTTCGGTGTGCTGTGGTGATGCACTGAAACTAGGAACAGCACAAATTCCATCCCAATAATATCTTCCCATTGACATATTGGGATTAGAACCCGGGTCCATTGGATTACCAGTCCAGTGGCAAGACCACTCTGCCACACCTCCCCTATACATACATGCATACAGTACATGAAAGTACAAACTCAAATTTTCTAGGCCAGAGCTAAGGAACTAAAGGAGAATATCTACTGGAATTTAAAGAGGCGGTTGTATAACCAGGATACAACATATATTTACTTCTAGATTGGCCTAAAGTAAAAAATACAAATACAATATACGGTAATAAAATAACAGAATAGTAGAAGCTTCAAGATTATATTAGCTTTACTGCTTTAAGGAAAATATAGCAAGTTGTAAAGGAGAAATAGGAAGGGAGGGAAGGACGGGGTAGGTCGTCTGAAGCAACTAGATTAAGGAAATAAAATTGAGAATTAACAAGAGTTAATTGGAAGGCAAGAAAGGTATTAAGAATGATTACGAATGGAGGCTGGGAAGGAAGAGAATGATAGGAGGAGTTGGAGACATTCTCCAAATATCGGGGGAAAAGTATGGTATAAAGTATGGATATTAACCATTTGAAGATTATGACGCATTTTGGCGGTTTATTCTGGATATCATTATACGATTATATACAACTTAGGAAGGATCTGTGGGAATTGTAAGGGTACGGTACGAACTATCTCAATAAACCTCTGACTTCCATATAACCTTCCTAATCTGAATAAAATAATCTAATAAGAGCCAAAAAACAAAAGAACTGCGTAATCGTATCTTGAAAGAGTTAAGAGCGATTAAAACTGGATGCTAGGGAGAGGAAGAATGAAAACAGGAGGGAAAAAGAATAAGGGGAAGAGGGGGGGGGGGGTATAGTAGGGGAAATAACAAGAAAGTAGAAATAATTAAAAACAAACTCTGAGTGGATGAAGATGAGATACTGAACGATGGTAGAAAATAAGGCAAGACAATTATAATAAATGCGGTGCTGGGGAGAGAGAGAACGAGAGGAGAAGAAAGTGAAAAATAATGGGGGTGGGGGGTAGACTATATTAGATCAATCAAGAACAAGGAAGTCGAATTGTATGAATAACAAACTCTGAGTGGATGAACATGAGGTACTGAACGATGGTAGAAAGGAAATGAAGATTATATCAGGGAAATTAGGGACAAGGGGGTAGAAATAAATAGAAACAAACTCTGAATAGGTGAAGATGAGATATTGAACGATGGTAGAAAGGAAAGGTAAGGATAATATAATACATGTGGATTTAGGTAAGAAAGAAACAACAGGTGAACAAATATTGAACGCCAAAAGTGGAAAACTGGTGAGGTAGGAAATGATAAGTGTCTAGGTAGTAGTGATTTATATTTATTCAGTAACATGAAGGTACAAATAGATAACAGTGAAATGATGCCAACGAAGGAAACATTCTATATATATATATATATATGTATATATATATATATATATATATATATATATATATATATATATATATATATATATATACCGGTATTTATATATATATTTATGTATTTATATATATAAAATATTATATATATATATATATATATATATATATATATATATATATATATAATATACAGTATATATATATAAAATGTATATATATATACTGTATTTATATATATATATATATATATATATATATATATATATATATATATATATTATTATGTTCCTTCCAACAACCAACCATGTAAACTGAATAACATCACCTGGTTTTTGTTATAGTGAAGTTTAAATTTAATTTGTGAGTGTTTAATCCTTTGAATCCCTAAGACCCTTCTTACTCTAAATAAATAAATTGTGTATATGATAGAATAATTCATATTAATATAAATAGTTAATACATGATACACATAAAGGGAAGCAAAACTACTGAGCTGTGTATTTATTTTCAGTTAACATCGAATATTTGTGTCTGAACTTTTTGTTCCGTTTCTGTTAGCCTATATAGTGTGTTTATGTATTAGAAAGAAAAGATCACCAGATTTTGTCTTCTTATCGACAATATTGGTGACCATCATGTTTGTAAATTGAAGCAAATACCCGGTATATATATAGCCTAATAACTGTTCATCTGTAATGACTAATGTCATTATATACTGCAGGACTACAGGCAATGCCAGTGAATGCTCTCTCTCTCTCTCTCTCTCTCTCTCTCTCTCTCTCTCTCTCTCTCTCTCTCTCTCTCTCTCTCTCTCTCTCTCTCTCTCTCTCTCTCTCTTCTTCTTATTATTCTTTTCTATCCTTTCCTTCAACTTTCCTTTTCTATCGGATATACCATCTCTACTAGAATTAAATCCTGACCACCTCGTTTGGATCGTAAGGTCTGTGTGGCCAGTGTATCTATGTCAATTAATGTAAATCTCTCTCTCTCTCTCTCTCTCTCTCTCTCTCTCTCTCTCTCTGTTTGTTTAAGTCTTGTTTAAGTCTACAATTACAGAAGCGCATAAACAATTTGTACCCATGAAACCAAAACGTAATACGAAATCAAGTATGCCCCCTTGGTACAGTAGAGACATTGGCAAGGCAATAAGGAAAAGGAATCAACTCCACAAACTTGTAAAAAATAACACAAACACTGAAGTAATTAAAAACTTGTACAAAAATAGTAGAAGGGAAGTGAAAAAAATAATTAGGGCAAACAAACAAAATTACGAAATGACTATTGCCAGAGAAAGTGCCACAAACCCCAAAAAATTCTACAGTTACGTAAACAAAAATAAACAGATCAAAAGCGGAATCGGACCGCTAATAGAAGATGGCCAGACAATAACAGGCGACACAAACACGGCAAATCTGCTCAACAAATATTTTGGCTCAGTTTTCACAGAAGAAATTATCGATCATACCCTTGAAAATAACACCTCAACTCATGTGATAGGAGATTTCACCATCAGTGTTACCGAAGTACAAAGCAAATTGAGTAATTTAAATGTAAATAAGACCCCGGGACCCGACATGCTCCACCCGAAAATAATTAAGAATGTCAAGGACGAAATAGCAAAACCCCTGACACAACTATTTAACTTATCACTACTACAGGGGATTGTACCGAGTGATTGGAAAGATGCGAACATTACGCCGATATACAAGAAGGGTAGCAAGGCCAAAGCGAGTAATTACAGACCAATTAGCCTAACTTCAATTGTAGGAAAAATCATGGAAAAAATCATTAGAGATAAGATAGTAGATTACCTCGAATCAAACAACCTAATCAAAAATAGTCAACACGGCTTTAGATCAAATAAGTCATGCCTAACAAATTTGATTGAATTTTATAACAAACTATTCACATATAACGACATGACGAAATCACTAGATATAATCTTCTTGGACTTTCAAAAAGCTTTCGACAAGGTGCCTCACCGAAAACTATTGGCTAAACTGGAGAGGATAGGTATCAAAGGTGAAATTCATTCTTGGATAAAAAATTGGCTTACAGACAGAAGACAGAGAGTGGTGATAAAGGGAGTGGAATCGGAGTGGGAGCCTGTCACTAGTGGAGTTCCACAGGGTTCAGTCCTTGGACCGGTCCTGTTTCTCATTTACATTAACGATATCGATGTAGGGGTAAACAACACCATTTCCAAATTCGCCGACGATACAAAAATAGGAAATACAGTCCTGAACGAAGATGATAGAAATGCGTTGCAATCTGATTTAAACAAGATATCAGAGTGGTCGAAAAAATGGCAGATGCCCTTCAATGTCGATAAATGTCAGGTGCTGCAGGTTGGTAGCAGAAATATGAAATACAAATACGAAATGAATGGCAAACAAATAAAAACCGCAACGGTAGTAAAAGACCTAGGGGTACTAATATCTGAAAACCTAAAAACTTCCGACCAATGTATAGCAGCTGCAAATAAGGCAAACATAGCATTGGGCTTTATTAAACGAAAATTTACATATAAACATGAAAACGTAATAGTGCCACTGTTCAAAAGTATGGTGAGGCCCCACCTTGAATATGGTGTGCAGTTCTGGTCACCTTATCTGATCAAGGACATTGTAAGACTCGAGTCAGTACAGCGTAGAGCGACGAAGATGATACCCTCATTAAGAAATAAACCATATGAAGAAAGACTTAAACGATTGAACCTGTTCTCATTAAAAAAGAGGAGGTTGAGGGGTCAGCTTATTGAGTGCTTTAAGATACTAAAAGGTTTCGACAAAGTCGATGTAAATGCACTATTCACATTAAACAATACTAATCAAACTCGCGGAAATGGAATGAAATTAAAAACCAAAAAGGCAAACCTAGATGTCACAAAGAGTTTCTTCACCTACAGTGTGGCGACAGAGTGGAATAAACTACCAGCGAGAGTGGTGGAGAGCGACACAATAAACGCCTTCAAGGGAAGGCTTGACCTCTATCTGCAGAGGGCTGGGGTGATATGAAAAAAAAAAAAAAAAAAAAATGTATGTATATGTATGCGTGTGCACTGTACAGTATGTATATATATACTGTATATATATGTGTGTATGTATGTATGTGTATATGTATGTGTATATATATGTATATATATATGTATATGTATGTATGTATGTGTATGTGTGTATGTGTATATATGCATATATGCATATTATAGTTTGTAAGGCCAGACTGCCTAGTAAGGACCTTGAGGTCTGTGTGGTCTGTGTATCTATGTAGCTCTCTCTCTCTCTCTCTCTCTCTCTCTCTCTCTCTCTCTCTCTCTCTCTCTCTCTCTCTCTCTCTCTCTCTCTCTCTCTCTCTCTCTCGGAGGTAGTGACCACAATCTAGTTAGGTTCTCTCTTCCCACCTCTACCAGCAGACCCACCAGTCCTCTGAGTGTAAAACTAGATTTCCGTTGTGCAAATTTTGAAGACCTTAGGGGAAGCTTATCCCAAATCAAAGTTGAGGGTGAGGATGTGAATGAAATTTGGAGCTCATTCAAAGAGCAGTTTTTGGATCGACAAACTGCATGTGTTTCTACTAAACTTGCCAAATCAGGTTCATCCCAACCAAAATGGTTCACAAGGGACATAGCTTCAGCAATTAGAAAGAGAAAGGTTGCATACAGAAAGGCTGACAGAATTTAAGACTAAAGATATTTAGATTCCTTTAAAAATATGTGTTGGAGAGTGAAATATCTTATAAAGCAAGCAAAGCGGAATGAAGAACTGCGGGTTGCAGCCCTCTGCAAAGAGAGTCCTTAAGAGTTCTTGAGCTATGTGAACAGCAGGAAGTCATTCAAAATTAACTTTGGACCTCTAAAGGATCCAGCAGGCCAGCTACAAACATGTAACACTGATATAGCTAAATCCCTAAACAACTATTTTACCATGGTATTTGCAAAGGGAAAATACCAGTAACATGTTAAGTCCAGGATTAGTGCATGAGGGTGAAGTTCTTAGCATAATTAGATGTACCCCAGAGGAGGTAGAAAACATAATTGATAAGTTAAACAGGTTCAAATCATCCAGCCCAAATAGCTTTCTTTCCCAAGTTGTATGAGAAGTGTGAGATGAAATCGCACTTTTCTTCCCAGAAATCTTCAATAAATCACTAGAAAATGGAGAGGTCCCTGAAGACTGGAAACTGTCCAATGTGACCTCAATCTTTAAGGGGGATCATGAGTGTCCCAAGAATTATCGGCAAATTAGCTTGACTTCTATCATAATAAAACTCTTAGAAGGGATACTAGTAGACAAGATAGTTGACTACCTAGAAATCCACAATTTAATTACAGATTCCCAACATCGATTCAGGTAACACCGATCGTGTCCCAATTTGCTGGAATTTGTCCATAAAATGCTGAATGAGTATGACAAATGCAGAGCCATAGAGATCCTTTACTTAGATTTTCAAAAAGCTTTCGATAAAGTGCCTCATTGCAGGCTAATTTCAAAAGTGAATGCACTAGGTATCAATTCAGAGGTCACAAATTGGATAGAAAGTTGGCTAACAGGTAGACAACAACGAGTGGTAATCAATGGTGTTTCCTCTGAGTGGACTCCAGTCACTTCTGGAGTTCCACAATTATCTGTCCTTGGCCAACGACTGTATATCATATATGTAAATGACATCGATATTGGTCAATTGAGTGTGATCTCCAAGTATACAGACAACATAAAGCTTGGAATGAATGTGAAGGACCCCAAAGGGGTTGAACCGCTCAGGACTCAACAGACTGGGTGAATAGTCGGAGATATGGCAGATGCCTCTAAACTTGGAAAAGTGCAAGGTGATGCATATCAGCCAAGCAAACCCCAAGTCAGGCTATTCGCTATTGGGAATGCCTCTGGATATGATTGACTTGGAAAATTATTTAGGTGTTCTGATTAACAGTGACCTAAAGTTTTCCAAGCAGTGCATTGAAGTTGAGAAGAAAGCTCAGAAATTATTGGGCTACAGTAAGAGGAAAATTAATTACGGTATAGAAATAAGAAAATAGTACTTACACTTTAAAACGCTCTGATATGGCCTCTCCTAGAGTATGCTGTTCAATTCTGGTCTCCAGCACTCAGGAAAGATATGGAGCGATTGGAAAGAGTACACGCTAGGGCTACAACACTTATTCCGTCGATTAGAAGACTGAGCTATGAGGACCGGTTGAGAGCTCTTAGTCTCTTTCTGTTGGAGACATGCAGACTAAGAGGTCAGCTCATGGAAGTTTTTAAAATACCCAATGGGTTTGATAACATGGATTATAGCGAAACGTTCAGCCTCAATACGAATACAACACGCAACCATGGCTGGAAATTAGAACTGAAAAGGTTCAGCACTAGTAGTTTTGGAAACTTCTCCACATAAGATCCGTTATACCTGGAACAAACTGTTCTCAAAAGTTGTAAACAGTTCTTCAGTAGAGCAGTTCAAGAAGAGAGTAAATATTATTTTGCACACTCTGTAATGAATGTAGTGCACTAAACAGTCTCTCTTCTTTCACCTTGAGTAACTCCCCGGAATGGATTGCAAGGTCTCTGAGATTCTAACTATTCCTTGTAACCACTTGTAACTCTCTCTCTCTCTCTCTTTCTCTTTCTCTCGGTAAAAAAAATATTAGGTAGTGTAATTCGTATAACATATTTATCAACTTAGTTTCTTTACTATTAATTTCCCAGTAAACAAATTATAATTCTCCTGGAGGCCTTGTTTCTCCAAATAAATGTCATGCCAACCTAAGGTCGAAGGGAGTGGTGGGTGGGGAGAGACCCTTCTGCTTTGCTGTCTTTACCTGCCACTGTGTAGCTAATCCCATGCTATAATTAAATACCGGCTGCCTAGTAAGGACCACAAGGTCTATGGAGTCGGTATCTACGTAACTTTTGTAACTCAAGTTAGATAAATTAGCCACATGTAACTTCGTAAGGGTCACAAAATCTGTTGTTGGTTGTTTTTATTTACACTGTATAGGCTCCCTGTCTACATATTTACCTGGAAATGTATCCCTCTTTCATATATAGCCTATTAGTTGTCTATCTAACTACCAGTGTTATTTATTTGATTATTGTGCCGTACGGTATACATCTATTACTCTATCTCTGATTCTCCCCCTGTAGACACTGGCTTAATAAAATAATAAAGGACGTGCCTGAATATCATCAGAGTGGCAGAGGGAAAGGGAGGGAGAACAAAAATATATATATACAGTATATATACTGTATATACTAGCAGGGGTACCCGGCGTTGCCCGGGTTTAAATTCTACTACCATAATCACCATCATCAATCACTACTACCACAATCATCACAATACTACTACTACCATAATCACCAGCCTCGACCTCCCTGTGCCTCATTAAACGGCGACCACGATTTCGGCCGCTAAATGACCTCCGATTTTGGATCTGACCTCATCCGTACCCACATTTTGGGGGGCTGCGAACAACTTTCGTTCCATACACCTTTTCGATCGGAGGCCTCCTTCGGCCCCAAACGGCAATTGTTTTCATTGTTTTTTTTTTCATTTTCGGCCTCGAAACGACCTCCGATCGTGGCCTCTCCCCCTCTATGACCTGACCCCGGTCAATTGACACCCACATGCAAAGTTTCAGCTCCCCAAGTCCAAAACTGCGGCCGCCTATTAAGAACACACACACAGACAATCGAAAATATTATATAGATTATATATATATATATATATATATATATATATATATATATATATATATAATATTTATTATTTGTTTAGTGTTCGCGTGTGTGTGTGTATGTTTGTGTATGTGTGTGTGCGTGCGTTATAATATATATATGCCTATTCTGTCATTTTAGTTGGACACGATTGTCAGCTATCGGTACTTTATTCAATACGATATACCGGTAGTAAAAGTATTTACTATTTAATGTACGAAAGTTTGTGCATTGGACAAGTGTATTACCACAGTTTTAAGTACCTGGTTATTGAAATTTACAACGAAGCGATTATTTTAAGCAGTTGATGCATTCAGCTTTGATTTTGATTGTTGTGGATGATTAATGTGTGATGCTTTATATTGGATTAAGGGAGACCTTGTGTGAGTGATGGATACTTGCTGTGTTTGGTAAAAGTCAGCCTGACAGCCACCTTGGTGATATAAGACATACACTCTCCCTCCCCACCTCCACCATGTCTCTCATGTTATGGTGAGCCAAACACAACGCTTCAATACTGTCGTCTTCAACATGTATCTCTCTCAGCTCGTCGTTTATGTTCGTCACTGCCACAGTACCTTGGCAGGAACATGATGCAAGACCTTGTCTATACTTCTGTTTCTGAACGGACATGTAGGCCTATCTCTATTTTTCTGAACTCGGGGTCAACACCCCGCCCCATCCCCCCTCCCTTATTTGTGTAATGTATTAATTTATTTATTTATTTTTTAGCACAGTATCTATTTTTAACACTTCACGCTGCTATTTATTTATTTATTTATTTTCCCAAGGGCCGGCGTGTCCAGCAACACACTCTAGGAAGTAAAGGAATTTGATCTATCTGGCATGCTATACAATGGTCGATTAATATGCCTTTTGTTGTTGTATTTACATTTGTTTTATCTAATTCACATGTGACAAAACAAATTTTCTCTCTCTAAGCACACACACACAAATACACACACACACACACACACACACACACACACACACACACACACACACACACACACACACACACACGGTATTTATAGGAGTTATTAATCTGTCGGTATTTCCTTTTCTAAATGTGTGTTTATACATTTCAGGTAAGTGATGCTACGAATGAAAGGAGGACGAAGACAACATGAGATCAAAGGTAACAACCACGAACACAGTAATTGGAAAGAGAGACAGCAAAACGAACCTTTAAAAGATAGCTAATATGATAACAGTTTTAAGAAAATGTAAGGTGAACATAAGAAGAAAGCCGGAAAGTTAGAAAGAATATCAAAGTTAATAATTATGTCCATACCAAATCATAGGACCCATGCTTCAAAGCACACTACACGGATGTTTACATTTAACTCCTTCAGCAGAATGACGCCTTCTTTACCATTTATTCTGGCAATCAGTAGACGATTGTATTCAGCTTAAGAAGGACCATGTTACTTAGACGGTTTATTAATATAGTATTTACCATTTCGAGTCCTAATTGATAAAATTTTCATAATAACCATATATACCATCATATCTGCATCCCCACCATACCCTCAGCATCACACCGTCATTATAATTTGTCTAATAATACACCTTTACTAGCACATGTTAATTACCATGTTTTCTACCAACATGCCATCACCATCAAACTATCACCACTAATTTTCCCTACGCACCACACATCAGCACCAACACCACCACACCTCAGTACCAACACCACCACTATCACCACCTTACCTCGGTACTAACACCACCACTATCACCACCTTACCACAGTACCAACACCACCACTATCACCACCTTACCTCGGTACTAACACCACCACTATCACCACCTTACCACAGTACCAACACCACCACTATCACCACCTTACCTCAGTACCAACACCACCACTATCACCACCACACCTCAGTACCAACACCACCACTATCACCACAACACCTCAGTACCAACACCACCACTATCACCACCTTAGTACCAACACCACCACTATCACCACCTTACCTCAGCACCAACACCACCACTATCACCACCTTACCTCACCGCCAACACCACCACTATTACCACCTTACCTCACCACCAACACCACTACTATTACCACCTTAACTCAGCACCAACACCACCACTATCAAAACCTTACCTCAGTACCAACACCACCACTATCACCACCAACGCCATCACTATCACCACCTTACCTCACCACCACTATCACCACATTCACCCGCCGGCTTTAGCACCGCCAACAGCTCCGCATCGCCACTGAGAAAACTCGATCCTAATTTGAGTATTTCATATCCCTATTCCCTTTATTCATTGCGTGAACAGTAGTTAAATGCTTGTTTAACCTCCACATAGTTCTGTAGTTGCTGTGCATGTAATTTTATTGCTTTTCTGACTGATAAACATTGTTGTTTACATTTGTTATCCTAGCTTGTAGCAGACGACTCACGCGCACCTCTAATCGACCTAGCTTTGTATTTTCTTATTAACTCTAGTAGTTATCGTATTTAGTATCCTACTGTATCCTACTTAACACTAATAAGGCGTACGGTCCGGACGGTGTTCCTCCTGTTGTTCTCAAAAACTGTGCTTCCGTGCTGACTCCCTGCCTAGGCAAACTCTTTCGTCTCTGTCTATCCTCTAACGTCTTCCCTTCATGCTGGAAGTTTGCTCACATTCAACCTGTCCCAAAGAAGGGTGACCGCTCTCAACCCTCCAACTATCGTCCAATTGCTCTCATCTCTTGTCTTTCTAAAGTTTTTGAAACTATTCTTGCTTCCAAATTTCTTAAGCATTTGTCTTCTCATAATCTGCTCTCAGATCGCCAGTATGGCTTCCTTAAGGGTTGCTCTACTGGTGATCTTCTTTCATATCTTACTAACTCTTGGTCATCCTCCTTTCGGGACTTCGGTGAGACTTTTTCTATTGCACTAGACATATCGAAAGCTTTCGATAGAGTCTGGCATAAATCTTTAATTTCTAAACTACCCTCCTTCGGTTTCTATCCCTCCATCTGTGCCTTTGTCTCTAATTTCCTTTCCGGCCGTTCCATAGCCGCGGTTGTGGACGGCCATTGTTCACTTCCTCACCCTATAAACTCAGGTGTTCCTCAGGGCTCTGTCCTATCTCCTATTCTCTTTCTAATTTTTATAAATGATCTCCTTAACTGTACCTTAATTCCCATCCATTCATACGCAGACGACTCTACCTTACACTACTCCATTAGTTTTTCAGAACGCCCCAGCCAGCAATTCCTCAACGACAAACGTAATGAAGCCATAGAACTCTTAAATTCTGATCTAAATACTATTTCCAATTGGGGCAGAGAAAACCTTGTTAACTTTAATGCTTCCAAAACCCAATTTCTCCATCTATCTACCCGTCAGGATCTCCCAGCGGACTATCCCTTATTCTTCAACAATACAAAAATCAACCCTTCATCTTCTCTCAATATTCTTGGTGTCTCTTTTTCTTCTGCTCTCATTTGGAAGGACCATATTACCAGTCTTGCTAAGGCAGCCTCCCAGAAGCTGGGTGTGCTCAACCGTCTTAGGGAGTTCTTTTCCCCAGCACAGCTTCTTGCTCTGTACAGGGGCATAGTGCGCCCTTGTATTGAGTATTGTTCACATGTGTGGGGAGGTTCCTCTCACACCGCTCTCCTAGACAAAGTTGAAAGGAAGGCCTTTCGTATCATTAATTTCCGTCCACTCACCAACTCTCTGCAATCTTTCTCTCTCCGCCGCAATGTTGCATCTCTCTCGCTACTATAATAATCAGTGTTCCTCAGAGCTATCCCAGTGCATACCACCTCCTTTACGTAGGGCACGTGGTACCCGTCTTGCAACTCAATCCCACCCCTACTCTGTGCAACTCTCCAACCCAAGAGTGAAACGTTACTCTCAAACTTTCTTCTACTCAACAGCTGAGCTCTGGAACTCTCTCCCAGAATCAGTCTTTCCCTCTTCCTATGACTTAAATTGCTTCAAACTCCGTGTGTTCAGGCATTTTGGCTCGAACGTCCCTTGATTTTGGCCCTGTCACTCTTTCAACTATGGGGGAGGCACTCGCTATAGGCAGTAATGCCTTTTACCTCCCTCAATCACATAGAAAAAAAAAAAAAAAAAAAAAAATGTAGCTTTATATATACAGTATATCTGTAATTTTAGTTGTTGCTTGCATGATCTTGTAGTAACCTTTGACAGATAACTTTGTTTATCTAAATATAATTCTGCTTGACTAGCCTACAGTGACACCAGCACCATCTGTTGATACAGTATATTAACCCCTTGTGTGCAGTTACACTTTATTCTTATATAATCTCTATTTGGTGAATTGTATATTTAGTTACATATTCTATTATATATATATATATATATTTGTTTTGCTTTTTTAGGTAGGTTATCACCCCTGGTAGCCTACTTCTGCATATTTCATACTTTTTATTTTTGGTTATTTTTGTTTTCGGTTAGTCTAGGCTATCATCCCTGGTGGCCTATTTCTGCGTCCCGGTATTTCATAATTTTTGTTTTCGGTTATTTTTGTATTCGGTTAGTCTAGGCTATCATCCCTGGTGGCCTATTTCTGCGTACTTCAATTTTTAAATTTTCAGTTAGGCTATCACCGCTGGTGGCCTATTTCTGCGTACCGGTATTTCATAATTTTTTTTATCGGTTAGGATAGGCTATAACCCCTGGTGGCCTATTTCTGTTTAAATAAAAATAAAATTGTTTTCGGTTCGGCTATCACTGCGTATTCAAATTTAATTTTGTTTTGCTTTAATTTTTGGTTAGGCTATCACCGCTGATAACCTATTTGTGCGTATTTCAAATTTTTTGTTTTCGGTTAGGCCTATTTAAGTAAGTGAAGTGACCTGAAGGGAGTGAAGTGTTTTTAAAGTGAGATAAGTGTTTTTAAAGTGAGTTTAGTGTTTTTAAAGTGAGTTAAGTGTTTTTAAGTGAGTGAAGTGATCTGAAGAAAGTGATCGTCACCATGCCTCGTGCCTCTACGAACTGCGCCGGTAGGTTTGGTGCTTCCATGTTTGCTCCTGCCGATCCACAAGTCTGCCGACTCTGCCAGCAACGAGAGGATTTGACAGCAAAATTGGATGAAGCCCACAACAAGATCAACGCCCTCACCAGGAAGCTGGAATCACTCCAAGAGTTTGTAACACTCAACGTTGGAGTATCACTAACTCCAATTGTTTCAACTCCAGCATCCACCACCGCCCCAACGTAATCTGCCAACAATCCAACACCTGCAGCAGATGCTTCTGACGAACCTGAGCCGACATCAAACCAGGACAGCCGGCCTGTTCACCTTAGTCTCTCCCCCACTCCTCGTGCAAGAAGCCTGCTAGCACAAACAGTACCAACCCCTCGCCCCCGTTCTAACCACTCCTCTTCCCAGCCTGTACGCAGAGACCCGCCACCACAGGTTTCTGGATTTACACCAGTGAGGAACGGTGCACGGCCAACGCAGAAAAGGTCTCATCTACCAGTCACAATGTCAAACAGATTTCAGATATTGGTAGAGATGGAAGACGAACCAGAAGAGACCAGGCTCGTTGGGGATTCCATCCTACGAGGACAGGTCGAAGAGTTCTGCGACAGAGTCCCAAATCGACGAAAAATATTTTGCATCCCAGGAGCTGGACTGGACGACATTGTAGAATCCTTCGAAGATACCACAAAAGATGCAAATGAAAATACCCTTTTTGTCATCCATGCTGGTTCAAATGACATCATGCGCACCAGCTCCGAAGAGTTGATGGAGAAATATCGCAAGATGATCCAGCACTACAAAAACAAGTCAAGGAATATCATCATCTCAGGCATTCTCCCCAAGATCGACGCACCTGACAAATTCTACGACAAGGCCTTCAGCACAAATAGCCGACTAAAATATTTGTGTCTGAGGGAAGAAGTTGAATTCATCAACCTCTGGGACAACTTCTACAACCAGCCTACTCTGTTCCGCAAGGATGGCACTCATCTAAACCCTGTGGGTTCAGCACGCATGGGTCGTCTCCTACACGAAGCAGTCCGCAGCCATGGATCAAAAAACGCCATCCGAGAAGAAGCAGCAGTGACATAAATCATCCAACGCCAAGCAAAAAACAGAGGCAACCGAGGACCACCAGCGATAAGGACCGAAGACAGCGAGGACCGAGGACAGCCATGAACATAAATGTAGATCCGACAAGAACCAAAAATATTATTAAAGAGCGTTCCGTGAGTTCTAAAATAACAAATTTAAAGGTTTTCTATGCAAACGCTCGTAGCATACGCAACACATTTTCAGATTTAGAGGAGCTAGTGTTTACAGAAAATTATGATGTGATTGGCATAACAGAATCTTGGCTCAATACAGAAGATAGAGACTTTTTAGCAGAGTATTCACTTCCCGGTTATGTAATGTTTGAGAAAAGCCGAATAAATCGAAATGGAGGTGGCGTTTTACTTTATATCAAAGAAAGTCTTAACCCTACCCTCTTGTCAAAACCTCAAATTGTGAACTTCGACACATCTTTTGTGCTAATAAAGAATAATAAAGGTACAAAAATAATACTTGCGTTAATATACAGATCTCCAGCTCAATCAGTGCAAACTGACCGAGAAATTTACGAACAAATTGCAAATGTAAGTAACTCACAAGATACCGTAATTTTTGGCGACTTTAATTTACCTGTGACCAAGTGGGGCGATACTCTTACTTCACACTCCGGACATGACTTGTATACGAACTTCCAAGAGAGTTCGCTTTATCAATTTGTTCGAACGCCGACCCGTGGTAATAACGTTCTTGACATTGTACTTGCAACAAAAGAAGAATTAATAGAGAATTTGAATGTTGGTGATGAATTCAGTAACAGCGGCCATCGTACGATAACTTTCACTTTAAACTTTACTAGTAACGAACCAAATAGTACCATCGAAAAAGTCCCTAATTTCAAGAAAGCAAACTTCCATAAACTTAGAGCTATGTTTAAAGAAACTGACTGGAGCTTTTTAATTAACAATAACGACATAAATACATCTTGGAAGTTATTCGAAACCACTTACCTAAAAGCAGTGCAAGACTGCATACCATCGAAAATACGGCGTCCAGGCCATAATAATAAGCCCAAATGGTGGAATAAAGATATTTCAAACTGCCTGCTTGCTAAAAAATTTGCTAATGATAGATTAAAATCCTCACATGATGACGAAGAACGACGAAGAACGGGTGAAATTTGTAGAGCTGCGACGTACAGCCAAAAAGTGAATTAAGCAAAGTAAAAAGACCTTAGAGTTACATATTGCAAATCAAAGTAAAACAAACCAGAAAGAATTCTATAGTTATATCAGAAAGAAAAATTTAGTTACTTCAACTGTTGGACCGTTAGGTCGATGAAAATGGAGAATACACCAAAGACGAAGTACAAATGAGTAATGCCCTCAATACCTTCTTTGCATCAGTTTTTACAACAGAAGACCTCAGTGATATCCCTACACCATCGCCGATTCAGATTGATAATTCAGATGTTCTAAGCAATATCACCGTTACAGAGAGAGAAGTATTGAATTGTTTAGATAAACTCAAGGTAAATAAAACGCCTGGACCTGATACAATCTCGTCTAGAGTTCTAAAGGAAGCTAAGGATGAGCTCTCCAAACCACTGACATTACTATTCAATAAATCCTTGCAGTCTGGAACTATGCCTGATCAGTGGAAGCTAGCCAACGTAACACCGATATTCAAAAAAGGCAGCAAATCCCTACCCAGTAACTATCGTCCAATTAGCTTAACCTCAGTTGTATGTAAAATGCTAGAAACGGTCATACGAGACAGACTCGTAAATCACTTAGAGGAAAATAACATACTTAAAGATACTCAACACGGCTTTCGTAAATAACGTTCCTGTTTAATAAACCTCTTAGACTTCTTCCACGATATCCTCAACCTCTACGATGAGAGTAAAGCTGTAGATATTATATACCTTGATTTTCAAAAGGCCTTTGACAAAAGTTCCCACAAACGTTTACTGCTAAAACTAAAAGCGCATGGAATACAAGACAGTGTGTTGAAATGGATAGAAAATTGGCTCAGCAACAGAAAGCAAAGAATAGTCATAAACGGTAAGGCATCTAAATGGACCAATGTAAGTAGCGGGGTACCCCAGGGATCGGTACTTTTTAAGAGACAATGAACGGAGGAAGGAAAAACACAGATAAAACAAAAAGGTCCATGTGCCTAAAGGCATCCTCCATTCATAAAATGTTTGTAACAACTGGATTTAAACATTTGTAGATTGTAAGTTTGTGGAAAGCAATTCGAGGGAAGTGAATTCCAAAGAGTAGTAGCTCTGGGGATAAATGAATTCTGATAAGCAGAAGTTCTGCATTGTGGAGGAGAAAGTGTAAATTCATGGGCGCTCTCAGCTGCCCTAGTTCTACGGGGAAAGATGTGGAGAGGCGGCACAATTGAAGCAAGTTCCTCGGAACAATTGCTGTGAAAATATCTGTAGAATAATGCAAGGGATGCAACGTTTCTTCGTATGGATAATGTAGGAAGGTCCTGTGTGATTGCAGGGTTATTGATTAATCTAATGGCTTTATTTTGAATTTTGTCCAACTGCCTCAATGCAACCACTCCACTTCCACCCCACAGAGGTGAACAGTAATCCATCTGAGAACGCACATGACTTTTATATATCACGGCCAGCTGCTCGTCAGTGAAGAATTCTCGAACTCTGTACAGGAGTCCCAGTTTTTTAGAGGCATTCTTAGCAATGCTTCTAACATAATGTGTCCAGCTCAAGTTAGTAGTTAATGTTACACCGAGAATGTCAATACTAGGGGAAGTGGGAATATTTACATCATTAAAAAATATATGGGAGTCAGTGAGATTCTGTCGGTTAGAAAATTGAATGTACTTGGTTTTCTGTGCATTAAAGGAAACTAGATTCTTTTGTCCACATCCATTAATTCCAGAAAGGTCCTGGTTCAGAGAAATTGCAGTGTTTATTTTTGGATTTATAAGATCGGGTTGGGTGAAAGAATTGGTAAATGTGAAGGAACTGTGGAGTGTTGAGTCATCTGCGTAGGAATGTATTGGATTATGAGTGGTAGATATGAGATCATTGATATGAATGAGGAACAGAATTGGGGCCAAGACTGATCCCTGGGGAACACCAGCATTTATTGAGTGAAATTGAGAATAAAGGCCATCTACCATTACACATATTTTTCTGTTATGAAGATAAGAAGAAATTAGTGGAACTAATGATGCAAGGCCGTAGTGTGACATCTTTGACAATAAGGATTGATGCCAGACTCTATCAAATGCCTTTGATATATCCAGTGCTATTGTATGTGTTTCACCATGTTGGTCTGTAGCTTGGTTGATTTGATGCGTAAGAAGGCAAAGCATGTCTGCAGTTGATCGACATCGTCTAAAACCATATTGCCTATCACTGATTAATTTATTATTCTCAAGATGCTTAATTATGTGATTATTTAATATAATTTCAAAGACTTTACCAAGAGTGGAAGTTATAGCTATTGGTCTGTAGTTTGATGGATCTGAAGAGGCACCTTTTTTAGGAACTGGATGGATGTTTACTTCTTTCCAGGGTACTGGGAAGCATGAGGTATGAGTACACAGACGGAAAAATTTTGCCAATACAGGAGCGAGCACCAAGGAGCAATTCTTAAGTACTATTGGAGGAATTTCATCTGGACCAGGAGCCTTATCTACCGAGAGATTCTGCAAAATAGTTTTGATATGTCTGGTGTGGATCTTAAGTGAGGGAATTTCAGGCGAATTAAAATTAAGTACAGGGACATCTTGATTTATTTCATCTAAGGTTGAGTTGGTGGAGAAAATATCCGCAAGAAGGTTAGCTTTACCTCGTGGGTCACTTACAAGATTGCCAGTCGGAGATTTTAATGGTGGAATGGATGAAGCAGTAGTGAAGTTGGTTTTAAATGAGTTAAGAGTAGACCAAAATATTGTGTTATCATTTGGATTATTTAGAAGTTTATTTGCCTGCTTGTGAAGAAAGTTTGATTTAGTTAGGTTTAATACAGTTTTGGCATGATTTCTGATGTTTCTAAATTAATTAAAGGCTTCATGTGTTTTGATCTTGTGTATGCATTGTAGGCTATTGCTTTTTGTTCAGTTACTCTAGCACAATTATGGTCAAACCATTTAGGTGAATTAGATCTTTTACTGTACTTTTGATGAGGAATAAAAGTTTCCATTCCAATTTTTACAAAATCTTGTATGTGGCTCAAGGTGGAGTGTGCATCATTAGAAAAGAAAGAGGTCCAGGGAATATCAATAAAGAAACCTTGAAGACCCTCCCAGTCTGCCCTATTGTAATGCCATTTAGTCACCAAAACAGGTTCAGAGTGGGAAGGTGTGGTAGGTGATAGACAGGTGGCCTGTATCAGACAGTGATCAGAAGATCCAAGCGGGGACCTCACTGTAACATCATAATTGTCTGAATTGGTTGTTAAAAATAAGTCCAGTAGGTGGGAATTATGATTAGGATTATCTGGTACACGTGTGGGTTGGTTGACTAGTTGAGTGAAATTAAATGAGTCTGCAAATAGCTCACATTCAAGACCAGCATCATCAGTCCTGGCTGAATGAGTGAGCCATTCAACATTATGGACAATAAAATCACCCAACACAGTGATTTCAGAAGAAGCATTTAAGTTGAGGACACTGAGTTGTGAGGACAGATAATCAAAAAGACTTTGCTCTGGAGGAGTATTTGGGGAACGGTAGATGCAACATATGTATTTAAATTTACCAGCAGAAATTAATTTGTATATAGAATAATCAAAATAGGGACAATTGAAACTAGTAACCTCCTCCAGGGCAATTTCAGATTTTGCGAAGCAACATACACCTCCTTTAGGTCTGAAATTTTGGAGCAGTTGATAACCTGGAAAATTAAATCTAGACGTGTCAGATGTGGATGTTACTTGAGTCTCTGTCAAAAAAAAGGAGAGTAGGGGATTCTGCTTGAAGAAATTGGTGTACAGAATTGATGTTAGAGTGAAGTCCCCTTATATTGCTAAAGAAAAAGCTGCACCGACGAGCAGCTTTGGGACGTTGCAATGCTCTTGACACAGTCGCATGATGACGACCGGGAGGGCCCTGTGTCAATGACCCAACCCTGCCGGGGGTGGATATCCGAGGGACCACCAGGTTTGCTCTTAACAATTGTACTGCCATGTTTATTGGGTAAGGTGTATGGTGTTACATGTATGATATGTAGTGGGAAGAGTAGTGTTTTATGGATAGAGGATAGCAATGTAGGGCAATGTTGTGAAGTTGGATGTGTATGTTATATAAAGAGGGTTTTCCTGATACCCCTGATGTGTGAGGCAGAAAGATATGTATCCAGCTACCAAGGCCTGGGAGAGAAAATGGAATTCAGGCTATTCCCTGAGTCTCCCGAAACCTTGGCGGTAGTACTTCCCTGGGCGGGGCTGCCTACCCCTACTACCTACCAAAATTCTCTTTCCAATTCTCTTTCTAATTTACATCAACGACATAGATGAGGGTCTCACCTGTACAATCTCAAAATTTGCTGACGATGCAAAAATTGCAAATAGCGTACTCTCAAAAGAACAAGTTGACGATATGCAACACAATCTAGATAAATTGTCATGTTGGGCCCAAATTTGGCAAATGAGTTTCAATGCGGATAAATGTAAAGTACTACATATCGGATACCTAAATGAGAAAGCAAACTATTCGATGAATGGCACTCAGCTTAAGAATGTAAACAGAGAAACCGATCTGGGAGTAACAATATCGAGTAACCTAAAACCGAGTCAACAATGTTCAGAAGTTGTTAAGAAGGCAAACAAAATAATTGGCTTTATAGGCAGGTCATTTGAGCATAAATACAAAAAAGTTATCCTAACCCTTTACAATTCCATAGTCCGCCCTCTTGTGGAATACTGCATTCAATCCTGGTGCCCATATTACCAAAAAGATATAAACAAGCTAGAACGAGTTCAACGTAGAGTTACCAAAATGATACCTAGCCTAAAGAACAAACCATACGAAGAATGTCTTAGAGAATTAAATCTATTTCCTTTAACCCAGTGCAGATTAAGAGGTGACTTAATTCAAGTGTTCAAAATCATCAAAGGCATCGACAATATGGACTGTAGTAAATACTTCACTGTCGACCAATCTAATTACACGCGGGGAAACGGTTGCAAAATTATTGGTAAATCTTTTAACTCACACGAATCTAAGAATTTCTTCTTCAATCGAGTTGTCAACTTGTGGAATGGGCTTCCCCGAAACATTATAGACTGCATCATCGTTGATTCATTTAAACTCCGCCTAGACAAATATCTCGCATCAAACCCGCGACTGACTGCGTTTGTAAATGAATAACTTTATTTTATCCCCCCCTCAGTTACTAACCCATCTGTCCCCTACTAACTTCCTAATCCTGCCACGGACATTAGTTCCAGGGCAGTAATTCCCTTTCCAATGTTCCCTTACCCACTCTAAACCACTGTATGGACACTTGATCCTCAGTGTTTTGGAGGACAAGCAACCTAGAAGGGTCACTAGACCTGTTGTTGCTTGATTTCTTTTGTACTCCTTTGTACCTTACCTCAGTACCAAAACCACCAATATCACCACCTTACCTCAGCACCAACACCACCACTATCACCATCTTACCTCACCACCAACGCCAACACAATCCCCACCTTACCTCATCACCAATACCACCACTAGCACCACCTTACCTCACTACCAACACCACCACTATCACCACCTTACCTCAGTACCAACACCACCACTATCACCACCTTACCTTAGTACCAACACCACCTTACCTCAGTACCAACACCACCACTATCACCACCTTACCTCAGCACCAACACCACCATATCACCACCTTACCTCACCAGCAACACCACCACTTTCACCACCACATCTCATTAGCAACACCACCACTATCACCACCTTACCTCAGTACCAACACTGCCACACCTCAGTACCAACACCACCACTGTAACCACCTAACCTCAGTACCAACACCACCACTATCACCACCTTACCTCACCATATCACCACCTTACCTCAGTACCAACAACACCTCTATCACCACCACACCTCAGTACCAACATCACCACCTAACCTCACCACCAACACCACCTTACCTCACCACCAACACCACCACTATCACCACTTTACCTCACCACCAACACCACCACTATCACCACCTTACCTCAGTACCAACACCACCAAAACCACCACTATCACCACTTTACCTCACCACCACTATCACCACCTTACCTCAGTACCAACACCACCATTATCACCACCTTACCTCACCACCAAAACCACCACTATCACCACCAACACCACCACTATCACCACCAACCCCACCACTATCACCACTTTACCTCACCACCAACACCACCACTATCACCACCTTACCTCAGTACCAACACCACCATTATCACCACCTTACCTCACCACCACTATCACCACCTTACCTCACCACCAAAACCACCACTATCACCACCAACACCACCACTATCATCACCTTACCTCAGTAGCAACACCACCACTATCACCACCTTACCTCAGTACCAACACCACCACCTTACTTCACCATCAACACCACCACTATTACCACCTTACCTCACCACCAACACCACCACTATCACCACCAACACCACCACTATCACCACCTTACTTCAGTACCAACACAATCACTATCACCACCTTACCTCACCACCACTATTACCACCTTACCTCAGTACCACCACCACCACTATCACCACCTTACCTCAGTACCAACACCACCACTTCACCACCTTACCTCACCACCAACACCACCACCACTATCATCACCTTACCTCAGTACCACCACCACCACTTCACCACCTTACTTCACCACCAACACCACCACTATCACCACCTACCACCACTATCACCACCTTACCTCAGTACCTCCACCACCATTATCACCACCTTACCTCAGTACCAACACCACCACTATCATCACCTTACCTCAGTACCACCACCACCACTTCACCACCTTACCTCACCACCAACACCACCACTATCACCACCTTACCTCAGTACCAACACCACCACTATCACCACATTACCTCACCACCAACACCACCACTATAACCACCTTACCTCAGTGCCAACACCACCACCTCACCTCATCACCAACACCACCACTATCACCACCTCACCTCACCACCAACACCACCACTAGCACCACCTCACCTCATCACCAACACCAACACCCTCACCACCTTACCCTTCCCGTCATCAATATATACCACGTTAGCTGTTCACTCAGACTTGCAACGCCACCAAGGTCCCGTTGGGGAGGGTCGTACACACACACACACACACACACACACAGGTTGCATAGTACATAACTTCACGTGTATGCAAGGACTCTTATACTCACAGCATACGAACATTCTTCTTCACTTCAGGTACACATTGTATTCACAGAAGCACGCACACACACACATTTGTCCTTACGAATAATATTACTTATACAAAACCTCGTAAATCATGTTTATGATTCGGTCACACATACCCAGATAATTATAATTTATACTTGCCCAGTATTATATTTGTCATCCAATATAATTCCAAAAGATACATTTTAGTCCATGTATTCATATTGTATCATGTATTATAGCTGAGGCCTCACCTTTTATCTCATTGCAGAATACCAAGAATTTCATCATTCAAATGTATATAAATTATATAGAGCATAAATGACCTGAATACATAATAATATTATCTCCTCATTAACGAAAATATTAATTGACTGCGAGACACTTAAGAGTTATAATTTGATCTAACCACTCTATTTCGATATTGCTTTTAGTATATGCATGTACGGGAAATGGCCAATTCTTTAAACTTATAGTAGGAAGGCCCTCACGAACGTACCGTTAATTTAGTTATATGTCTACACTTTTCGAAGTTGATTATAATGGGAAGACGGTTCCAGTGTTTCAGAGTCGTGCTAAGTAGTTCATATACCGATACTAAAATGTGTAGCAGGTCATTATGTCATGTGAAATAATTAGCCGAGTTTAAGAAGAACGTATGGTATGATATTGTAAGAATCTTTATCTAAATATTTGAAAATAGTTCTCATAGATCACTATCTTTGTTGTCCTGAATCCCCTGGTAGCTTTGTCACCTTCCATACCACCACTAAAATATTTTGATGGTGATCTAGTAAGTCATCCTCACGGAAATGCTAACGTTCTTGCCACTACTTTCGCCAAAAACTCTACCTTAATTAAACATTAATGACAAATACATTCTTATTCTAGACTTTCTTTCTCCAGAAATCCCTCTCTGCAAAATTCACACAAGGCATGTTAAATCAGTCTTCGACAGCCTATCAGTTGATAAAGCACCAGGTCCACAAGAAATCCCTCTCATAATTCTGAAAAAGTGTTCTTCTAAACTTGCTCCAATGCGTGCTAAGCTTTACCATATATTATGTATTTGTTCATTTTGTTTTCCTGCTTCTTGAAAGGAGGCTAACATCCATCCAATTTCAAAGAAGGGAAACTCCTCCGATTCATCTGATTACAACCCAATTCCAATCACATCTCTTAGAAAAGTATTTGAAATTATCCTAAATAATCATATTACAAAACATTTAGAGGTGAACAAGCTAATCAATGACAGACTATATGGATTCCGACATGAGCGCTCCACTACAGACATAGTCATGCTTGTCACACATACATAACATAAAACTTATTATCTTCACGGTGAAACTCATGTTATAGCCTTTGGTAGAGTATGGCAGCGATTTATAATATCTAAACTTCCTAACTATGGCTTAACGTCACTATTTCCATTATGTATATTATATTTCTACAATAGGGAGATACTTATAATGATATATATATATATATATATATATATATATATTGAGAATATATCACAAATACACGTGAGCCACTAAATGTTTCTAGTCTCTCAGTGGGGATCGAACCATCGACCATCAGAACGATAGCCGACGCTTAATCAATTACACCACGGCAGTCTAAAAGACTAAAAGCCTTCTATCCTATTTATGTTAGGGAGAAGGGAAACCCACTAGGCGAATATATTTCAATTCAAACCTAGTTGTAGGATCCATATTTCCAGAATACCATACACGGATTTTTGAGTGTCCCGACGCAACTCGGGTTGAAATTGATTTCATTTAATTCTAACCCACAAAGCATGAGAGTTACAAATATTGAGAATATATCACAAATACACGTGAGCCACTAAATGTTTCTAGTCTCTCAGTGGCCACATTTAGTGGCTCACGTGTATTTGTGATATATTCTCAATATTTGTAACTCTCATGCTTTGTGGGTTAGAATTAAATTAAATCAATTTCAACCCGAGTTGCGTCGGGACACTCAAAAATCCGTGTATGGTATTCTGGAAATATGGATCCTACAACTAGGTTTGAATTGAAATATATTCGCCTAGTGGGTTTCCCTTCTCCCTAACATAAATAGGATAGAAGGCTGAGTGTCTTTTAGACTGCCGTGGTGTAATTGATGAAGCGTCGGCTATCGTTCTGATGGTCGATGGTTCGATCCCCACTGAGAGACTAGAAACATTTAGTGGCTCACGTGTATTTGTGATATATTCTCAATATTTGCAACTCTCATGCTTTGTGGGTTAGTATTAAATGAAATCAATTTCAACCCGAGTTGCGTCGGGACACTCAAAAATCCGTGTATGGTATTCTGGAAATATGGATCCTACAACTAGGTTTGAATTGAAATATATTCGCCTAGTGGGTTTCCCTTCTCCCTAACATATATAGGATAGAAGGCTGAGTGTCTTTTAGACTGCCGTGGTATAATTTATTAAGCGTCGGCTATCGTTCTGATGGTCGATGGTTCGATCCCCACTGAGAGACTAGAAACATTTAGTGGCTCACGTGTATTTGTGATATATTCTCAATATTTGTAACTCTCATGCTTTGTGGGTTAGAATTAAATGAAATAAATTTCAACCCGAGTTGCGTCGGGACACTCAAAAATCCGTGTATGGTATTCTGGAAATATGGATCCTACAACTAGGTTTGAATTGAAATATATTCGCCTAGTGGGTTTCCCTTCTCCCTAACATAAATAGGATAGAAGGCTGAGTGTCTTTTAGACTGCCGTGGTATAATTGATTAAGCGTCGGCTATCGTTCTGATGGTCGATGGTTCGATCCCCACTGAGAGACTAGAAACATTTAGTGGCTCACGTGTATTTGTGATATATTCTCAATATGTGTAACTCTCATGCTTTGTGGGTTAGAATTAAATGAAATCAATTTCAACCCGAGTTGCGTCGGGACACTCAAATATCCGTGTATGGTATTCTGGAAATATGGATCCTACAACTAGGTTTGAATTGAAATATATTCGCCTAGTGGGTTTCCCTTCTCCCTAACATAAATAGGATAGAAGGCTGAGTGTCTTTTAGACTGCCGTGGTGTAATTCATTAAGCGTCGGCTATCGTTTTGATGGTCGATGGTTCGATCCCCACTGAGAGACTAGAAATATATATATATATATATATATATATATATATATATATATTCTGACATACGGAGCCCTGTATGTTAATTTAAGAGTTAGAATTAGAGTTGAAGGAGTCACACTACCCAAACGGTGAAGCAGACTAGCGAGCGAACTAGCGAGTGGGGAAACTAGCTCGCCCGCATACCTGCAAACAAGCCTCCACACCTGCGTGCGTCATAGGGGACCCTGCAAACTACTCCGATGACCCGACACTATGACGTATGTTCGACGCCAGGAGCTGTGATTGGACCATGCACCTGCTATGCAACTCGAGGAGCTGTGATTGGAGCAGGCACCACCCCCCGCCTCCTGATTCGTTCCTACACCATCATTGTTTAGTATATAAGACCCGAGTTGTGGGCATTCAAATCAGTCTCATTTGGAGTTGGGGAAGGTGAACTTGCAGCTGGAGGAAGACGGGGTGAAGTATTATAATGGGATTGTGACTGTCAGTCAGATTATATAAATGTGTGTTAAGTGTGTTCGGTGTAAACACTTACGTTATTTTGGTTAGTGAGATATGTGATTGGGAATTAACGTGAACGCTACTATTATGTGTTTAACTATTTGATTGCGAATTAACGTTAACGCTACTATTATGTACGTAACTATTTGATTGGGATTTAACGTTAACGCTATTATTATGTACTTAACTATTTTAGTTGACTAACTTGTGGACTAAAGCAACTCTTTAAGTAATTGGGTTATGATGAAAGTAATACTATTGTTTTATATTAATACTTACGAGTTCTTTAATTTTCTTTGAATTAAGCTTACATTGCTTAACGGTGCTTAGTACGGTGATGCTATTGTCTCATATTAGTAATATCGCCTTAGACTAACATGGCTGTGTTAATATTACTTCTAGTGATTTCCTAAGCTGAAGAAAATTCTTTTGCTTCAAAATATTATATTTTGCTTTTCATATTATTTGAGTGAGACCTGAATCGAATCTATGAAGCGATCCTGTAACTTTATTTACTCATAATCAAACCTCAATGTTACGTGGTTAACTAATTATTAAATATATATCTAACTTTTTATGTGACTTTGATATTAATCCTGATGATAATAATAATATAATAATATTAACGTAAGACAAGAACCAAGAATAATTACATTAAATATAAATAAAAGGACATAGAAGAAAACT
Source organism: Paralithodes platypus (assembly GCA_032716605.1). Classification (NCBI taxonomy): domain Eukaryota; kingdom Metazoa; phylum Arthropoda; class Malacostraca; order Decapoda; family Lithodidae; genus Paralithodes; species Paralithodes platypus. Next base: position 5,733,165 of record CM064516.1, read on the forward strand.
ATCTATTCATTTAAAAAAGGGTAAGAGACAGAAATATTCTTACTTTAATATTTATCTTTCAAGACTTTTATAAAATTAATAGTCCTTCTTTAGCTATAACTTATTCGGTTCATAACCATAGCCTACTAAGCTTCGGTTAAATAATAATTCTTTATAAATACTACATGACTTTAATTAGTTTCAGTATTTTTCATAATTAAAGAGTATCAGTCAATAAAGGATACTAAGTACTAAGATCCAAAAGGAAAGGAAGCAACAACAGAACATTATTTTATTAGATTTTACTTTTGTTTTGCCTTCAGCTGACTGATACCTTAATATATATCTCTGTGCTATCTAGATTCATCAAGTTAACCACTTGAGGATCAAGATACGTAACAGAAGAGTGGCGACCTTGCCAAGGATTCGTTTCATACAGTTTCACTCAGTTTCATTAACGTTTCACTACTTAAAAATCAAATATTAATCATGCCTCAACTAATTAATGACGAAGATGCTCGAGTTTTCATAGAATCAGAACCCACATCCCCTGATATTGACTGTCTGTCAAAATCTGAACTGAAAGTGCTTGCCTCACATCTCCAATTAACTGTCTCAAACATGTCCAAAGTAGAGGTGGCTCAGACCATAAAAACCCACCTGTTCCCTGTAGAAGGCGGGGAGGGTGACGGAGCAGTTGGTGGGATCTCGAGTAAACCCAGCCAACTTGATGAACAATTGCCACCTGGTTTGACCGGTGATCAAGTACTAGAACTAGCCAGAATAAAGATCGAACAAGCCAGACTACATGTTGAACTAGAACTAGCCAGAATAAAAGCAAATACCGAAGAAGCCAGCATAAAAGCCAGAGCAAATACCGAACAATGTGAATATCAATATCGTACGGCTCAACTAAATGTCGATACAAATGCTCCCGTAATTGCTCCCCCTCTGGGATCAACTATGACTAGTGTCATTCCACCTTTCACTGAGGATAATGTGCAGGATTTCTTTGTTTTGTTTGAGGAAGTTGCTGGAGGTATGAAGTGGACAAGAGATCAATGGCCTTTTATGTTACAAACTGTTTTGACAGGGCAGGCTCGAGCCACGTATTTGTCAAAAGTAGAAGTTAGGCAGGATTATGACAATCTCAAAGAAGCTATCCTAAAAACCTATCAATTGCAGCCTGAGGCTTACAGGCAATCTTTCCTTAAAAACCAGAAGAAAGTAGAAGAAACCCATAAGGTATTTGCCAGGACCATGACTAAAACTTTCAATAATTGGGTCAAGAGTAAGAAAGTCACAAGCTACAACGATCTGAAGGAGTTGGTCCTGTTAGAAAATTTCCTATGGAAAATTGATTCTTCTGTATCCTATCATTTAAAGGGGAAAAAGGTAGATTGTCTTACTGACGCCGCTGACATGGCTGACACATACGTGCTCAACAACAAATTTCGTGGAAAGAAGCCCTACGATAATTCTAGCTCTAATTTTAAGTATCCCAATCACAAATCTGACAGACCCAGTCACAAGCCTATAACGTCTTCCCCAGCTAGCCAAAATAGAATTGTTCCCCCAACTAAAAATGCGACTCAGGGCAATGGTAACAGAGGTGGGCCCCAAACTAATAGTAATGCTCAGAGAGGGAACGTTCCCGTATCCCCTAAAGTATGTACTTTTAGTGGCATGAGAGGCCACCTAGGCTTATCAGTGCTGGGCCAAGGAGAGAACCGAGAGATCGGGGCAGACAGTTGCCGCCGTATCTCAAACTCCATATGTGCCTTTAATGCAGGACTCCCGACAGAAGGAGTACCTAGCACCAAAAATTCCTTTAATGCAGGACTCCCGACAAGAGTACCTAGCACCAAAAGTTCCTTTAATGCAGGACTCCCGACAGAAGGAGTACCTAGCAGCTAACGTAAATCATCTAGACAGGGGTGTAGTAGCATGTGTGGTGCAACCCACTAGGGTTAAGCCAATAATAATTTCACCATCAGTGCAGGACAGTTACCGTCCCTTTATTTCATCTGGCAACGTGAGATTAAATGGTTGCATGCATGAGGTAAAAATTCTGAGAGACACAGGTTCTACTAGCACCCTCATGGTGAATCCTTACACTGAGTGCCCACCTGGCGAACCAGTTGTAATGAGAGGTGCTGGAGGCCAATTTTATGCATACTTGGTAAAAGGCGAAATTGAATGTGAGTTACTACAGGGTGAGGCCACCATAGCTTTGTGTAGGTCCCAAGATATCCCTGTGCCTGGGGTAACACTCCTTTTGGGGAATGATGTAGCAGGTGAGAAGGTCCGACCAGACCCCATTTTGTCACTTTCCCCTGTTAACGAGCCACTAACCGATGAGCTCGAAAAGGAGATGCCAACAGTTTTCCCTGTGTGTGCTGTCACACGTTCAATGTCTCAAGTAGCAGTTCCCTCAGACAGAAATGTACCGAATGTAAGAGTTGATGAAAGGGATGATGAGAGTGTGAATGACGCTCCAACCGTGCCTGATGATGTGACTGAGGTGGAGTTATCTGACACCTTTATGGCTCATCTTGACCCTAACGATGACCATGAAACCCCTCCAAATTGTCCTAGTGGCCTGGTAGAGCTACAGAGAGATGATAGTGAATGCAAGGAGTTAGCTGCCAGGTCCGTGAGTGAAGAGGAATGTGAGAAGGAGGGTGGTGAATGTTTCTACCTCAAAGGAGGAGTATTGTGGCGAAGATGGAGACCGCCACACAAACCAATCGATGACGGGGCTTGGGACGTCCATCAAGTAGTAGTCCCCAAACCTTGTCGTAAAGATATCATGGAAATGGCACATTGTATACCATTGGCAGGACACCTAGGTGTGAGAAAAACTCTAGACAGAATCAGAGCCCACTTTTACTGGCCAGGAATGCGTGCAGATGTAGTGGAGTTTTGTAGAGTGTGTTACACTTGCCAGATGACAGGAAAACCCAATCAGAAGGTGCCTGTACATCCTCTGGTGCCCTTGCCCGTTTTCGAGAATCCTTTTACTCGGGTGGTAGTAGACATTGTAGGCCCATTGCCTAAGACTTCCCAAGGTAACATTTATTTATTAACTATCATGGACATGGCAACTCGCTACCCAGAGGCCCTTAAGGACTACCTCTGCTCCAACTGTCACCAAGGAACTGCTCAAATTCTTCACCAGAATGGGTTTCCCCCATGAGGTGCAAAGTGATCAAGGAACTAATTTTACCTCTAACATTTTCCAGCAGTCCCTGAAGGAGTTGGGTATCGAGCATGTTAAGTCTAGCACCTACCACCCAGAGAGTCAAGGGGTTCTCGAACGATATCATCAGACATTAAAGGGAATGTTACGTAAGTATTGTACAGAGACCGGAGTTGAGTGGGATAAGGGGGTACCTTTTCTTTTATTTGCTACTCGTAAGGTTCCAACTGAATCCCTGGGTTTTTCCCCTAATGAGCTAGTTTTCGGTCACCAGGTAAGAGGTCCTTTGCAACTATTGCAGGATAGCCTAGTTGGCCAGGAGGGGAACCAAGACCTCCTCAAGTATGTTTCAGATTTCAAAACCCGGCTGAGATTCTCATGTGAGTTTGCCGCTCAAAACTTGACAGTGGCTAAAAGCTCCATGAAGAAATGGTATGACAGAAAAGCCCGTGAGAGGGAGTTTCAGCCCGGTGATGAGGTTTTGGTCCTGCTCCCCCTTTTTGGCCAACCTTTATCTGCCAAGTTCAGGGGCCCATATAAGATCATTCGGAGGGTGAGCATTACCGATTATCTAGTAACTACCCCAGACAGGAGAAAGCCCACGCAAGTATTCCATATAAATATGTTGAAACCCTACCATAGGTCCCCTGATTCCTCTCCTCCAGATTCTCCCACTGTGGCAGTGAATGTCAGGACCTGTGGACAGCCTGGTGCGGACGAAGTCTTCAGTTCTCTTACTGACCCGCAACAGACTGTTCCAGAGCCTGAAGGTATCCATGCAGACTTTGACTTGTCATGTAGCCTATCCAACTTTCAGTATAATTCAGTGGCTTGGAGGGAATTACCATCTAAACTATGTCATCTTCCCTCTGATCAAGCGAACCAACTAATCTCTGTTTTATCTCAGTCTCCCAGTGTGTTCCGTGATACTCCAGGGCTCGCTTCTTTGGCCTTGCACGACATCGATGTAGGGGATGCAAGTCCCATTCAACTATCCCCTACCGTGTCTCACCACAACGCAGGAGTATACTGCAGGTCGAGCTTGACTTCATTTTTTCAAACAAGCTGATCACAAGGGCCTTAAGCCAGTGGAGTAGTCCGGTCATACTTGTGCCAAAGCCAGACGGGAGCCATAGGTTTTGTAGGGACTATAGGCAAGTCAATGCTGTCACAAAGAACGATACCTACCCACTGCCACGGATCAAAGATTGCATTTACCAGGTTGGCCTCATACAGCAGTAAGTTTAATTTAATGAGAGGATTTTGGCAATTAGCTCTCCCTTGTAGCGAGGTAAATATCATGCTTTTGTAGTGCGCTTTTAAGCCTTCAGCTGTGAGATGCCTTGCAGTTCGAGTAACGCTCCAGCTACGTTCCGGCTATGTTCTGATGTGGTACCTGGAGACGTTGCCTACTTTGGGTGATATCCTTATTATATCCTCATTATAATCTTGCTATTGCCAATCTGGTGGTGAATCTATTTATGTATTATGTTTTAATATTATGTACTATACTCCTTAAACTCTTTTCTAGGGGGGAGGTCTGACATACGGAGCCCTGTATGTTAATTTAAGAGTTAGAATTAGAGTTGAAGGAGTCACACTACCCAAACGGTGAAGCAGACTAGCGAGCGAACTAGCGAGTGGGGAAACTAGCTCGCCCGCATACCTGCAAACAAGCCTTCACACCTGCGTGCGTCATAGGGGACCCTGCAAACTACTCCGATGACCCGACACTATGACGTATGTTCGACGCCAGGAGCTGTGATTGGACCATGCACCTGCTATGCAACTCGAGGAGCTGTGATTGGAGCAGGCACCACCCCCCGCCTCCTGATTCGTTCCTACACCATCATTGTTTAGTATATAAGACCCGAGTTGTGGGCATTCAAATCAGTCTCATTTGGAGTTGGGGAAGGTGAACTTGCAGCTGGAGGAAGACGGGGTGAAGTATTATAATGGGATTGTGACTGTCAGTCAGATTATATAAATGTGTGTTAAGTGTGTTCGGTGTAAACACTTACGTTATGTTGGTTAGTGAGATATGTGATTGGGAATTAACGTGAACGCTACTATTACGTGTTTACCTATTTGATTGCGAATTAACGTTAACGCTACTATTATGTACGTAACTATTTGATTGGGATTTAACGTTAACGCTATTATTATGTACTTAACTATTTTAGTTGACTAACTTGTGGACTAAAGCAACTCTTTAAGTAATTGGGTTATGATGAAAGTAATACTATTGTTTTATATTAATACTTACGAGTTCTTTCATTTTCTTTTAATTAAGCTTACATTGCTTAACGGTGCTTAGTACGGTGATGCTATTGTCTCGTATTAGTAATATCGCCTTAGACTAACATGGCTGTGTTAATATTACTTCTAGTGATTTCCTAAGCTGAAGACAATTCTTTTGCTTCAAAATATTATATTTTGCTTTTCATATTATTTGAGTGAGACCTGAATCGAATCTATGAAGCGATCCTGTAACTTTATTTACTCATAATCAAACCTCAATGTTACGTGGTTAAGAAATACATTTAACTAATTATTAAATATATATCTAACTTTTTATGTGACTTTGATATTAATCCTGATGATAATAATAATATAATAATATTAACGTAAGACAAGAACCAAGAATAATTACATTAAATATAAATAAAAGGACATAGAAGAAAACTATCTATTCATTTAAAAAAGGGTAAGAGACAGAAATATTCTTACTTTAATATTTATCTTTCAAGACTTTTTATAAAATTAATAGTCCTTCTTTAGCTATAACTTATTCGGTTCATAACCATAGCCTACTAAGCTTCGGTTAAATAATAATTCTTTATAAATACTACATGACTTTAATTAGTTTCAGTATTTTTCATATTTAAAGAGTATCAGTCAATAAAGGATACTAAGTCCTAAGATCCAAAAGGAAAGGAAGCAACAACAGAACATTATTTTATTAGATTTTACTTTTGTTTTGCCTTCAGCTGACTGATACCTTAATATATATCTCTGTGCTATCTAGATTCATCAAGTTAACCACTTGAGGATCAAGATACGTAACAATATATATATATATATATGAGAAATAGACTTGCCGCGTGGAAAGCGCAGTTTTTCATATGAAGAACAAGACCAGGGTTGTGACAAACATCTTCACGGAGGTCATCTTTATTTGCAACGTTTCGGACTCACACAAGGTCCATCATCAGGCCTATGAATAAAATACAATTCTTACAATAGGAATGTTTAAAAAATAACGTGGTAAGATTTTCCGGTGTGACAGTTACAAGCCCCATCGATGTTTGTGTAGCCTATAGGTATGTTATATAATAGTCTTCAGTCCTATATATGTCCTTCCCGTCGCAAATATATTATAAGGGAGATATAGGCTAGGGTAAAACACAGAGTCTTGTCTCCATAATGACTAGTCCTGTTTTACGGGATTTCTGCTTTATAGTTTTTTTTTTCCCTCCTACCTTACTCGGGGGACCTTACAGTTGCGCGATCCAGTGCTGCTTTGGTAATTGCGTACATTTTATTTTCCCTCCCCTATAAAATGTTCAGTCCCCACTGCACAAAGCCCTAGGTTAGGTTAGGTTAGGTTTCTTAGTTAGGTTCATGACAAGGTATCAGCTGGTTGGTATGGGATAAACTAGGGACACATACTAGCTGGTAGGTAAGGGTTATTCTTGTATCCAACATTCTAGGTTAGGTTACTGTGTTTTTTTACTTCAAAAAATCGCTAAACCCGAGCCAAGTTTTGGCAAATGTTGGCTCGGGTTTTCAAATTTTGGGGTTTAATGAGTTTCAAAACAATTAAAACTCGAGCCAACTCTCAAAATTCAATTACTGTTTTGTTTTACTTTGAAATATGCCAAAAGCCGAGCCAACTTTTTTTCCCTATTTTGGGGTTTTTGTACTCTGAAAAATACCCAAATCCGAGCCAACTTTTGCCAAAACTTGGCTCGGATTTTCACATTTTAACGTTTTCTTACTTTTCTATATTTTATTTTCAGTTCTTCCCATATTACCCCTCTTTTTTCCCCTTTTACCCCGCAATTTCCCTGATCTTCATAGCCCTCCCCACTAGTGGGGGCCGTGTTTTTAGATTGTTGGATAATGGGTAAATACTCACTTGCGACAGTCCTTGGTATAAAACAACACTGTATATCAAAGAAAAAATGCCAAAAAATAAAAAAACATATGCTAAAACTCGTGACTGTCACACCGTATCAATTTACCAATAACGATAATCAGAAGCCTAGACAACATAACAATCGGCAGATAAATGAAAAGGCATCGTAAAATCCAAGGTATTTATGTAGTAATTATGAAATTGTTAATAATATAGACACAGATAACAATAGCGATACGTTAAGAAAACTATATATATATATTTTTTTTTTTGTTTTTTTTTTTTTTTTCTATATTCCAACTTACTTCCTCTCGGGCATAGGCTGAGAGCCTTAACATTCACCGCTTTACAATGAACAGTGAAGCCCGTGAGGTCTTGTTCCAGTCTAGGGAGTGAGACATGTGAAGCACGTAGAGCACAACGAGCACCTGCCATCTTGCCTTCACATGAGGCACGGTGCTCACTCATGGCCCGAAACGACCCCATCCCTGAAGCCATCTCGTTCCCGTGCTTCACTGTCTCACCCACTACACTCGGACTCTCACACTTACACACACAACGCCACCTGTTGAGCAGATAACTCACCAGGCATTGCACCCCTATAGCATATTTTGAATATGGGAATATTCATACAGTGCTATTTAATCAGGGAACAATGAGGGTATTTTATTGACGTTTCGGTGGCCTTTGTGGTAATGCACTGATACTAGGTACAGCACAAATTCCATCCCAATAATATCTTCCCATTGATACATCGGGATTTGAACCCGGGACCTTTGGATTACCAGGCCAGTGGCAAGACCACTCCACCACACCTCCCCAATGTAATTGGTGATCATTCGGTAACAAAAACGCAATACTGAGGAAAAAGCATTGGCAGGCAAAATATATTACTCAGGGGAATCAAAAGTATTTACGAAAGTTGTTGAAAATTACATATAATAGAAAACGAAAATAATATAAAAATAGCGATAAATTAAGAAAACAATCTTACATGTTTACGAAGTAAAGATCGTCGAACGTTTGAAAGAGAAGAAAAAGGGCGATATATAATTATATAAATTGTCTAATCAAATTATATAAATACGAAACCAAAACTAAAATACAAACGTTTATAATTTATATTGAGAATAGCGGAAGGTTACTAGTAAATCCTAGTACATCCTAAGCATTAACAGACACATTAACCCTTCTTTAGCGGCCTATGCGGTTTATTTATATGTACCGCCCAGCGGGGTGTTTTTAGCCAAAATAGGGCTGTTTACGTGATCATTTTCATGCCTAAATAAGACCCAGAACGTAAAACAAGTATCTATCCCTGAAAGGGCATGAACAGAGCTTTCGAATGACACCATAACGATCCTTGTATGATGGATAGTTTTCTTGCAATAACCGTGCAACGCGAGTGCAAAAAGCATGTAATTCGGTACTTTCCCCATACAATTCAGTATGTAGCGAGTGAGAGAGGGAGGAGGGAGCTGAGATTCGTGTCAGTAGGTTCGCCGCGGTGGTCTGGAGCAGTCATACGCTCGCTAGTCTCCTGCCACCACTTGTCTCTCTCTCTCTCAGCAACATTACGTGCTGAAATTGCCACTCGACCTATGTCGAGCGCCGCCACATAGTCCAGCTTTATTAAATACGACTTATGTGGTGAGCCGCTTTTTAAGGGTTAAAAACTAAACCTACATATCTAGTGTTATTACTTACATTAAAAACAAAGAAGAGGTACAGAGGACTCGTAGCCCCTATGCTGGGGCGCTCGACCGCCTGGTAGATACTCTCTGGGATGAGTAGATCCGTGTCACTAGAGCTACTGGCTAAAACTGAGAAATTGTCTCTATTTATACGGTGGTCATTGTTATGGGAGTGATCACGAATCGATGAGTGAACAGCTCTCGATAATGGATGACCCGTTCTCAATGATTTGCCTAAATGTTCAAGAATCCTAGCTTCTAATTGCCTCTTCGTTTTACCTATGTATATAGCCTTACAGCTATCACATATGTACTGATAAACCACAGAAGAGACAAGCTTGGTAGGAATTACATCTTTATATTTAAAAACAAATACCTATAGTGCGTCCTGACTTAATATGGCTATGATGAAAATGACGTCCCTGGTACTGAATGGGATATATATATATACAGTATATATATATATATATATATATATATATATATATATATATATACAGTATATATATATATATATATATATATATATATATACAGTATATATATATATATATATATATATATATATATACAGTATATATATATATATTTGGATACCGACGTATAGGGACATTAAAGGCTGCGCCATACAGAAGTCGAACCCAACCGAACCCGGCCGAATCGATTTAAAAATTCAAATTTCAGCCAGTTCCGGTCGATTCTGGTAACGCTTCGGGTGATCTTCGGTTATCTTCGGGAAGTTCTTGGGATGTTCTGGGCTTGAGTCGAACATCTGGTGAATCGGCCAAAAGTTAATGCATGCGTTAACTTTTGGCAATGAATCGGGTCAAAAAACCGTTAAAAAACTATCGAGTCATGATCTAGTTACGTTCCAGTTACATTCGGATATATTCGAGTCATATTCGGGATACATTCGACCTATTCGATTGTATTTTGAATTGCCAATGATGACTCGAATTACTCGAACTTGGGTCGAATGTAACTCGATGATAGTCGATATTACCCCGAAGGAAACTCGATGATAACTGGATGAATCTCTCATAAAATCGAATGTAACTCAAACGAGAGTCAAACAAGATTCGATATTGACCCAACCATGACCAGAAATGGCAGAATACCAGACAATGGAAAGTCGACACTCGAATAACAGTCGAATATCACCCTATCCATCTGTTTTTCATTGTCTATGAAATCGACACCTGGATGGGGATAATCGTCTTAAAACAGTTGGCAGAATGGGGCAGAATGGATACAAGCCTGGGAAAGAGAGAAACGGAGAGAAAGATAACAACAAAAGCTGGTGACCCCCCCTTAAGAATTTTGACCTGTTTGTTTAGAACAGGGCATAAGCACATCAATCAATCAAAGGAGGACTACGAGGGGATGACACATAGCCGCACTCACCCTCTAACTCCACTCCTTGGGGTTGTTTACATACAAATAAAAACAAATGTCAGAATGACACATAGCCGCACTCACCCTCTAACTCCACTCTTTGGGGTTGTTTACATACAAATAAAAACAAATGTCAAGGTGGCACACACACACACACACACACAGAAAGATAAGTAGATAGTTTATTGACCACGAATTTGTTACAGCTTCGTTACACACACACACACACACACACACACACACACACACACACGCTACAAGATATACATTCTAAGCTGAGTACATTGTTGATTTCGTGTGTGCAATGTAGAATATATTTGGTTGTAGCAAAACTCGTCTACATACTATAAATAGTAATTATAACACATTGAAGGAAACGCCACTAATCCGAAATTAATTATAGAACAAATTTATTATAAGAACCTTTTCAGTACCGGTGATGTCCTATTAACTTTGCTCTGGTTACCATTAGACGATATTATTCAGGTTAAAAACAATTTGCAGGTTTCGAATTGTTTTACTTAATCCTTTTTAATACCACAGATCCTTCTTCAATATACTCTCATTATACTCTGGCAACTATTAAACGATTTTATTCAGCGCAGGAAGGGCGTCTACCCATTGAAATGCTTCAGACAATATCAATTAATCCCTTTAGCTACCATAAATCCATCCTAAGCTTCATAAAATCGTCTAAATGTTGCTGAAATCAAATAAATATGACGTCACCGATACAGAAAGGGTTAATGAAAGGTAATATAAGCGATTATTTAACTTACTATGATCTTCGACCTATTCGACTGATGTTCGACCTAACTTCTTCTATTTCGGTTGTTGATCGACTGAGCTTCAGCTGAGCTTCGGTAATAATTCTGGTTATTTCCCCGTCTTTGGGGCATATTCGAGTTATATTCGACACAATTGATCGAGGCTTCTTCGTTCCACATCGGGTTTCCTTTGAGTTACGTACGGGGATTCATCGACTGATCATCGACTTTCATTTAGGTCCATCGGGTTATATTCGAAATTCATTCGGGTCAGTGTCGGGTTATATTCGACTCCGAGTTACTTTCGGGTAATTCGGTTGCATTCGGGAGAAATATGCAAGTCATCGACCTCGGGCGGCAGTCGGCCAACGTTCGACTTCTGTATGACGCGGCCTTTAAGGCCACGTCATACAGAACTCGAATCCACCAGCACCCACCGGAATGAATTCAAAAATTCAAATTTTAGCCACTTCTTCCCCATTCTGGTCTATTCTTGTACGTGTTCTGGTTAGATTCTTGTCTATTCTTGTGTTTCGAGTGATGTTCTAGTCGTCACTCAATTGATCGAGTGAGTAAGCAAAAAGTTAGTGCATGCGTTAACTTTCTACGATTTATCGAGTGAAAAAAACTTTAAAAATTATCGAGTTACATTCTAGTCGTATCCTGGTCGCATCGAGTCGCATTAGAGTCGCATTCTACCTATTCTGGTCATGTTCTGATGTAATTTTTATAGTCGATGCCGACCCGAATTACTTGAATGTAACTCGATGCCACTCGATAATGACCGGAAATCAACTGGATGACAAGTTGATTATTCCACTTTAAAATTGAATGTAATGGAATGAGAGTTGAATATAACCCGAATTAAGAAGAATACAACTGGATGCCGACTAGAATATGACTGGTAGATGACTGCATACTTGCTTGATGTATCGAGTGTACACTGGATGTCGACTCGAACATGACAAGAAGTACTAGAATACAAGTGGAATCCAAGTAGAAGGCAACTGGAATACAACCAGAATATAACTCGACTAGGTCGAGTTGAAAAGGTCGGATTGAAAAAAAAAACAATCACATAATAATAAATAAAATAAAATATAAAATCGGCCCTATACGAGGCCATTGTATTTCAAGTAGTACCTGGAATCAAACTTACTCATCTAACTCTCCACACCTTAACTCCGGCTTCCCTTCAGGTGTGTCTACCAATGAAAAGTGTTCTTTTTGGTCTATTTTATATTTAGCCTATATATATTTTTTTGTTTTTACTTTCTTCGCTAGACATCCATCAAAGCTTAAAAAACACACTCAATTCGAGATTAATTTGTAAATTTTTCGGTAGAAAAGTGTCCCAGCCGATGGCCAGTTCCTCCTAAAGTTACAGGCTCGCTATCGCTCGCCAGGAAATAAACCTATGCCTAAATGGCACGAAAGGTCTTAATATTAACAAAGAAATAGGGCAATTTTTTGTATAACCGCCAAACTAATGGAATGAACGTCATAACATCTCAAAAACTAATGGGGCTAAACATGAGGGAGAAGGGGGTCCAGAAAACCCCTATCTCCCCCCCCCCCTCCCCTCGTGTACGTGTATGTGTGTATGTGATTGAAAGTGCTTATGTTGCCGTGGTGAGTGCCCTGTTATTACTGGTGTGCCTGTGAACTAATCCTCCCTTTATATACTCAAAGGTTCCTCATCGAGTCACCTTCTGCCTATTCGAGTCACGTTCCACTTACTTTCGAGTTATGTTCAACTTAGTTCCACTTACGTTCGACTTAACTTCATGTAATTCTGGTCATGATATACTGACATTCCGGTCTCATTCTGGTCATTCGAGTTGCATTCGACTTGGGATCGAATAGTCTTCTTTCCACATCCGGTTTCCTTCGAGTCACTTACTGGTTAACATCGACTCATATTTGGGTTACATTCGAGTCCATCGAGTTACGTTCGAGTTACATTCCGGTCATTGACGGGTCGTCGCATTCTACTCTGAAGTCACACTCGATTAAGGCCGCGTAATTCTCGTCAATTCCGGTGAAAAGTTCGATTCCAGTGGGTTCTGGTGGATTCGAGTTCTGTATGACGCGGCCTTTAGTATACATCGTACATATTGCTAACGAGATAATGTGTCGACATCATAAGGATAATGGGATTATCACATTTGTCAATCTTACCCAATTACACAACTTAAGCCTGAATAAGTTAAAGTCCCCTGAGTTTAAAGACCCGGTGGAGTTCTGTTGCATGAACCATGAACCTCCTACGAGTCGGGGCTTCAGTCAAGTTGGAGTCGAGAATACATTATTACGTAGGTCTTCTGGGAGAGCAGAAAATTATCAGAGTTTGTGGATGAGAGAGAGATTAGTTGCATTATCCAATACCGGTTTTGAAATATGACATAGAAAATAACTAATCGGTAGATATCACCAACCAAATTATAATACATCAGAAACTACCATTACACAAGTGATGAAGCTTGTAATCGGTGACTGACCTATATGCTGCACAGGGGAAGATGGGGAAGGGAACTTGGTAGAAACAAAAAACAGGAGAGGGGGAAGGGTTGATCAACATGTAATATGCAACGTTACTACAAATGTCAGAGTAATCCGATTGAATGTTCGGATATAGCAACAATTAGCTAATCTAAAAGGGGAGATGAAACATGAGAATACTGATAGGAATAGTGATATATATTCGATTTCTTTATATTATTTGCTCATATTTCTTTATATTATTTGCTCGTATTTCTTCTAAGCAATTCACACAACTTTCCCTCGATCCCTTTCGTGTACAATATTTGATCTGCTTGTTATAATCACTCAAATATCCTATAACGATTAAAAAAGAAATACAAAAATGTAAGAAAGAAAGTTAACCATTAACTTCCTCCATCCATGCACGACTTATGCTTTGTGCACTGTACATCAATTGAATTTGACCGATTCTAATGAGTCGTTAGTGAAGTTGCCGTATTTCCTCACCTTTTGTCTTGTTCTTGCTTCTTCAGACTTTACGTTCTTTGGTCAATTATTCCTATATGCTCCGGTACATCATTGCATTTCTTCAACCTGATTTATCGTTGACGTTTTTTATATATTACTTCACATTTACTTTAAAGTATCACCTTGCCCTATCTCAGCCAACGTGGTTGTTTAATGTGGTTTAATCTCTCTTCAAGTCGTATTAGCTACATATTCTCCATCCTTTAAACTTTCTTCTTACATGTTTGATAAACGACGCTAAAGAAGTTAGGAAGAGATTATTTATTCACTTAACGTTTAGGTGTCCCCCTTCAAAAGTGTCTCATACACTAACTTCTGTATTTAGACAAAATTCGGCAACTATCTTGATTTGCTATACTCGCCGAGGTTATTGTTTACTGCTGGTTTAATTTAAATAACCCAACACTCTTCGCTCACGCAACTTCTTAAAATTACTAAGAAAAAATTTGTTATTGTATGTTTGGTAAATGTTTCACACATGCATAGTTTATTACGTATCATACCGTATTCATCAAGTCACTATCGGTAACAGAAGGAAAGGAAGTGTTCTACAAGTCAGTGGAGTTCAGTATAAGCTTGTCTGAGGTATATGCAAATTTTCTTAAGCGCCTTCTCTTGACTTTTTCTCCACCCTGATCACCCTCTTCACTCATGCTCTTCCTTTCCCATTACCTTCACTATATTATCTCCTATACTCCTACAGCCAGTGATTCAGTGCCAACCTTATGTGGCTGTGACCTGCTTGTAAAATATCCAGGTCCAGCTTCCCTCCCCTTCCCTACCACTCTGCTGCTCTCAACCCGCCAGACTTATTACACCAAATCACGTGGTGACATGCACCTCATCGTTTCCTCCATAATCCTCCCTCTTTATTAGTTATAGTTTTGCCTTATTATTTTTATCGCTGACTTTTAGGCGAGTGGAAGGCATATTACCGATAGTCTCACTGTTTTTGGTGGAAATGGTGTTAGTGTTAAATATAGTGTTGGATTTAAATAGGGAACAAAGTTGTCTGGGATAATTGAAGGTTAAAGGCCGCGTCATACAGAGGCCGAACGTACTAGGACAAAGTCCCGAATAGGATGACTTGCAAAAAAAATTCAAATTTCAGGCCGGTCGGGTAGATTCTGCATAATTCGGCATACGTTCCGTAATATTCGTGGGTTGGTCTGATGTTGGTCTGATGTTGTTCATGTATGTTGCCGACATTCCGGAGAGTCGGAAAAAATTTAGTGGCTACACTAAATTTCTACGAACATTCGGGTAAAAAAAACGATACAAAATGGTCGGATGTTGGTCTTGAGTTATTCGTAACTCGTTCGGGAGTTGTTCTGATTAATTCGTAGTTTGGTCTTATGTTTCGGGACTTGTTCGGTACTTTTTTCAATTGCCGAATCTGTTATGAACTACCCGAACAAATCCCAAACAAATCCCGAACAATTCCCGACAAAACATCGATAAAATTACGATGAATCCCTCGTATTCCCGACTAAACCCTGTACGAGTTACGAAATATCAGAACAAGTTACGATCAAATTAAGACAAATATACGATTAATTTACGATGAATGCTCGATTAATCTTGTTTAATTAAGAATTAATTCAGATTTGATTACGAACTAATAGAATTAGCTAAGAGTAACAACGGAACTTTCCCCGAATAACTGCCTACGTGTCGGAATGCTAGTTTCGGTCCCACGTGGGTGCGCGTGGGTACGCACACCTTTCACAATTTGCACACGGCACACCTGAATCACTGGAGCGCGGGACCGGGGCAAGCGCAAAGTGCACACGACACCCTAAGTGAACCCGACTGATCGTACGTTGGCAGCCACCCGCACGGACCCCTATATATAGCTGCCGGGAGATGCATCACTCACAGTAGTCAGTGATTCACCACTCTATCCAGCCACCCACAACGACTCTACTCTACACACCTTCACCATGCCCAAGGGATCAAAACTCAATTTTAAAGGGAAGAAGGCTGCCAAGACCCCAGCTCCTACTACAGCCCCTGACAACACGTCCGTCGACCTGTTCCTCACCCAGGATTCCGTGAATGTTATGTCATCAGCCTCGGAGGAGGAGACAGAACACAACACACAGTATGAGGCTGCCCAACACATCTCCGATGAAGACGTCTCCGTCAGCAGCAATGCAGATGAAGATGTCACCACCCTACCCATAAAACGCCGCTTTTTTCCAAAGAATTTCCCGGAATTAGGTGACAGCCCGATGCACGAGTCGGACAATGATGAGGACCAGACGCAGATGTCTACCCAGCAAACGACATCAACCGGCTCGACGACCCACCCACAGGACTCCCAAGACACACCGGCTTCTGCAACACCTCGAAAACAGCGCCCAGCCGATAAAAGGAAGCGTGTCTACGCCATCCTGCCGGAGGCACAGGAGGTGGCTGTCGCGGAGTGGTACCGCGATAATGAGTTCCTCTACAACAGGAAGCTGAGGGCATTCCGTGACAGGAGTATGAAGGACAGCGTGCTCAACAAAAAAGCCATGGAGTTGGGTGTTACAGGTGAGATATAATGGAATTCTTTTTAATATTTTGTGTTCAGAAATGTATGGAGTGTACAGGTATTTATGTATATTTATTGTTTTGCAGTTCAAGTACTGTTTAAATGGTTGGAGGGGATGCGGACGCAGTATGGGAAGCTGGTGGAGGTCAAGTCTGGTTCTGGTACCAAGTCCCTGACGGAGCGAGAGCAGTGGATAAAGGCGACTTTCTTCTTTCTCCAACCACACCTGGTCAAAAGTACGACCAGGAAGAGCAAGGTACGTGTGAAATAATTAACCACGTTAAAATGTTGATGAGATAATATTTACATATGGACAATGGAAACAAGTCGTGCACTTTGATATTGAAAAGAATTGTTTAATTTATCCAACAAAATACAATACAATTTGCCAAATGGACACCAAATTCACATGTTGTTATGCATCATAAAAAAGTTCTTTACAAGTGTACATTGTATATTAATAATATAACTAATAATATAAGTAATGTTCATGAGTCAATTATACATTACAATTTGTCAACTGTGTAACACATTAACATGTTATATGCATCATAAAGTCCCTTCACAAGTTACATATAAAACTGATCTACGTTATGTTCATGAGTACATTATTCAATACTAGTGAAATATACAGTAAATTTACATGCACTTACGACATCATAAAGTGTCCTACAAGTTAATAGTCATATTCATGTTATAAATTGTGTGAATGTGTTGTGTGAATGTGTCATAATTATAAATGTTGTGACAATATGTATTTATATGTTATATATATTTCACAGAAGTACAAAAAAGCTGATGCTGCCCCAGTCCCGGATGCTGCCGAGGAGAGTCTCGACGACCCGGAGGTAGAGGATGTGGCTGAGGTGTCGCCAGCCGCTGAAGTTGTTGCCTCCACGTCCACGGCCGTGCCCACGGTACCCCGGCCCCGCACCAAAGCAGCTGCTACTCCAGAGGACCCCATTGAGAGGGACCTGTATGATAAGGTAATAATGTTATAATGTTATTAATAACGTTATTATTATATTTATGTATTTGTAATGTATATCTTGTTCATGTTCTAATGTACAACTTTTCTGGCAACAGGGGGAGGAGAACCATTTAATACCTGGCTACAGTGTATGAATGTTTATGTAATTTTAATGTTTATCTTGCTCATGTTCTAAAATAAAACTTTTTTGGCAACAGGTACGTCAGGGTGAGGAGAACCTGTAATACCTGGCTACATTGTATGAATGTTTACGTCATTTCATGTTTTATCTTGTTCATGTTATAAAGTTCAACCTTTCTGCCCACAGCTACGTCAGGGGGAGGAGAACTTAAACGAACTGTACCGCCGCTGGGACACCAAGAAGCAGGACACACCAGCACAGCAGGCGATTAAGCTGTTCCACGGCTATGTCCAGAACAGCCTGTTGGATCTGGAGCCGCCTCTCGTGGACCACTACTTGGGGGAGGTGATGCGGTTCACCAACGCTATGTGGTGCCATAGCCGTGGCACAGGGAGCCTCCCACGGTTTGGCCCTATGGACTCGGATGCCCAACAATCTCGTACATATCCACCACAACCCTACTATAAGAATATGCAACCCCCCGGGCCTTCCTACTACCATGGTGGGAAACAAATGGGCGCCCCAAACACACCAAGATCTTTGAGGTCTCACCCGCCAAGCATGGGACGACCTGAGGCCACACCAGTCGAGTCTCCCAGGGCCCACACACCACGCATGGCTGATATTTCCCCGGGGTTTGTGGATCGTATGATTAATGATGAATTCCAGTAAACCAACACTGTGTACCTGCCTGTCTGTGATGCTCTCCAACCGTGTACCTGCTATCATTCTAGTTTAATATAAAATATATATACAGTGTTATAAATAAAGTATTACAATGTTTGTAATTGTTTCGTAATTTCTCCTAAAAGAAGGGTTTGTAAAAACAGATAATTCACATGCCACATAATTGGAAACTATTAATATGGGAAACTATTATGAATGAAAAAATTAATTTATATAAATGATTTATCTTAGTAATGTTCACAATGAATAATACTACAAGAAATGACTTGGATAACCTTTTTAGTAACAATAGCTTGGTTAGATTTATAGTAACAATAATTGATTTACACAGTTGACTAGTAAACATTAGGAAAGACAAGTTTCATATTAAATAATAAGAAAAATATAACTAGGAATACTTGGTTATATTGATATTGGGTTTGTAACAACAGATAATTCACATGCCACATAATTGGAAAATATTATTATGGGAAACTATTATGAATGAAAAAATTAATTTATATAAATTATTTATCTTACTAATTTTCACAATGAATAATACTACAACAAATGACTTGGATAACCTTTTTAGTAACAATAGCTTGGTTAGAATTATAGTAACAATAATTGATTTACACAGTTGACTAGTAAACATTAGTAAAGACAAGTTTCATATTAAATAACAAGAAAAATAGAACTTGGAATACTTGGTTATATTGATATTAGTTAAAACAATTAGTTGACTATTAAACAGTAACAATATAATAACTGGTGTCAATGCAATCATAGTAATAAAGAAATGATAGACCGATGGAAATCAAAGTAGGCAATATAAATTTAATATACAAAATTAACATGGCAAACGTAGTGCATATTAAAATTTAATGAACGCTTGAATGACTTTTGAGTGGATAAACAATACAAATTAGATTAAAAATAAGTACTTACCGGTTTACTGGCGAGGCACCTGCCAGGACAGGCGCTGTTGTGGCCTGCTGTAGTAGTCTGTCAATTATTCCCTCACAAGTTTGGCAACGGCTGGCCCAGTCTGGCGTTGCAATGGCTCCAGTCCATCCAAGGGGTCCCTGTTCCAGTCACCTTGTGGCTCGTTGGTTGCACAATGTTGATGTTGTCATTGTAGTTCTGGGCGTCTGTCAATGAGTTTGTTATGGAGAATGCAGGCTGCGAGGACTACCTTCTCCACGGTGCTGGGGTGAATATTGAGAGTGGTGAGAAGACACCGGAAGCGGTTCGCCAGCATACCAAAGGCATTTTCAACCTGCCTCCTGGCCCGAGAAAGTCTGTAGTTGAAATTCCTCTTGGGTTGATTGAGTCCTCGGAAAGGGTATGGCTTCTGCAACCACTCCCTCATGGGGAATGCGTCGTCACCCACAAGGAAGTAGGGCACTGGCTTGTCATCCCCTGGGAATGGCTCAGGTGCCGGCAGTCCTGCTGCACCGTCCTCCAGCGCCTTCCGGTTGTCGGTCACCTGGAAAATGCCCCCATCAGATGCGGACCCGTTCGCTCCAACATCCACATACATAAATTTCCCCAGGTGATCAACAACTACCAGGAGCACAATGGAGTTGTAGTGCTTGTAGTTGAAGTAAATGGACCCAGTGTTTGCAGGAGGCTATATGGCAATGTGCTTTCCGTCGATTGCTCCCACGGTGTGCCGGAAGTTCCACCTGTCATTGAACCCCTTGGCAACCTCCTTCCAGCCTTCCGGTGTTGATGGGCAGACAATTACCTACTCCATGTACTCTTGAATTATGGCCTCGCACGTCTCACGTACCACCAGGGAAATTGTGCTGGCACCAACAAGAAAATTGAGTGCCATACTCTTGTATGCCTCGCCCGTTGCCAAGAAACGTAGAGTCATGGCAACTCGCAAACCAGGCTCCAGGGGCTTCTTCCAATTGGTTTCCTCCTTCTTGATCCAGGGTGTCACACGGCTTACGATTTCATTGTAGAGCTCCTCGTCCATACGGAGATAGTACTTGTAGGTGGGCTTGTCGATTGCCATTAGCGTCTTCATCAATTGGTGGTAGTGTCCGTCGGATAATCTCTGTCTATACAATGGCTTGACGCTGCAGCTTCGTGGTCTCCTGGCACGTACACGGCGGGCCCGCTTTAATTTCAGGAGGGTGTGGCACATCAGCTGATGATTAAGGGTGGCAACGACAAGCTCCTGGTAGTGTATGGCCCTCTCCAAATCATCCACAGGTCATCAGGGGGTGCTGCCATGTTGCCGTGTCGATCGCTGGGTTGAGACTGGTGGGGTGTGAGCCAACCCATTTCTTTTATATAGGGCAGGTACAAATGTTCTTGCTACAGTACGAATGTTCGTAAAGCAGTCTGATGTTGTTCTAATGTTGTTCTTCTCTATCGGTTGTTTGTCGGCATCTCATCGGTTTTAGTTCGGTCAAGTTCGGTTCATTATCGTAAATCATTCCAATGTCATTCGGAACTGTGTCTGATGATTCGGGTATGTTCGTAACTCATTCTTTGCATAACGAGTTTATGTTCGGTTCTTGTTCGGTAGTTGTTCGGGAGTTTGTCGTAGGTCGTTCTTGACTATCGTATATTATTCTTAACTCGTTCGGGCCATGTTCGTAGGCCTCACCAATCGAGAGGGTCTCGGCATAATTCGGTAAAAATGTGCCAAGTCATCCTATTCGGGACTTTGTCCTAGTACGTTCGGCCTCTGTATGACGCGGCCTTAAGACTGTCGCTGAGAGTTGAACAAAAGAGGTGGCTTGGCAATGTAGGTGGCTTAGAGGACATGTAGCTGCCAGTATAGGTATAAGTGACTTGGTGAAGTTCAACCGGTTGCTGAAAGTTCATTGATGATCAACATATGACTGTTTGACGGAAGGTCATACCGTACCAACCGGTCGAAACAATAAATTCAACCATTTGGCACTACGCTAATTACTTTGCTCAATCCCTGCGCGGCATGTTGCACGATTACATTCCCCTGAGGGTCTCCCAGTCTAATGAATAGGCTACCTGGATGCTGTGGGATTCCTATAACAGGGAATCTTGGGGCTACTACAATAACCACAACAACAACTAATACTTTTGGCTGATAAGATTCATTGAAAAGATTGACATCTCCCAATCTTCCTCAATTCCTGGAGAAGAGAAAGAGTTACATATAGTTACATAGCTACACAGACTGCACAGACCTTGCGGTCCCTACTTGGCAGTCCGAACTTAATGCTAAAAGTAGAATTTGCTACTAAGTGGAAGGCAAGGAGAGCAAAGCAGAAGGCTCTCTCACCACCCACCACTCCGTCCGACCATTGGTTGGCATGAAATTATATTTGGGGATACAAGTCCCCCAGCAGAATGAGACAAATTTCTACTGGGAAATTTATAGTAAAGAATTAAATTGAGAAATATTATATACTACTGATGCTTAACATATTTTTGTTGTTTTTCCTTTTTTTTCCCTACATTACTCCAACCTCCTGAAAATGGATGTCTAGACTCGTGTTGAATGTGTCAATTGTCTTACATTGTTCCACTTTCTCTGGCAGTTTGTTTCACTCGTTGACCACACTGTAGGTGAAGAAGTGCTTTGTGACATCAGATTCGCCCTCCTGTTTTTTAATTTCATTTAATTTCCCCGAGTCAATTAACTATTATCGACTTTGAAAAGTTAATCTTCATCAATTGTGTGGAAACCCATTAATATCTTGAAAAACTTGATTAATTAACCTCTCACCTTTCTTGTCTTAAGTGAAAACAAATTCAATTTGTTTTAATCTTTCATGAAATTATATATTTCTTAGTGACAGTATCAACTTTGTCGCTGCTCTACGCTGCACAGACTCGAGTTTCTCAAATGTCCTTATTTAGATAAGGAGACCAAAACTACACGCCATATTCAAGATGGGGCCTCACTTTGCCTTTAAATAACCGGTACTATAATGTTCTCATTTTATAACTAAAATTTCTTTTAATATATCCCGATGCTCGATTGGCCTTGTTCGCAGCTGCTGCACATTGATCTGATGTCTTTAGATTTTCAGATAAAAGAACCCCCAGGTCTTTAACTAATGCACTTGTTTTGATTGGCTGGCATTTCATCTTGTATTCATATTTTGTGTATTTATAACCTATTTTCAAGACCTGGCATTTGTCAATATTGAATAGCATCTGCCATTTTACTGACCACTCAACAATTTTAATTAAATCAGATTGATTTTTAATTCTGTCTTCTTCGGCTAATACTGAATTTCCTATCTATGTGTCATCAGCGAACTTTGAGATAGTATTATTTAGTTATATATCGATGTCATTTATATAGGTAAGAAACAAAACTGGACCCAGGACCGATCCCTGAGGCACTCCAGTATAAACTGGCTCCCACTCAGATTCTACTTTATTTATCACAACTCTCTGCCTTCTGTTTGTGAGCCAGCTTCTTATCCATCCGTGAATTTTTCCTTTAATGCCTAACATTTCCAATTAATCAATAAAATGCCATGTGGTACCCTATCGAATACCTTCTGGAAATCTAAGTAAATTATGTCTAATGATTTTGTCAAGTCGAGTCGTTATATGTAATTAGTTTAATATAAATTCAATCAAATTAGTTAGGCATGAGGAAGTAAAAGAGAGGTGTGGTGTGGATGTAGACGTGCTGGAAAGTGTGAAAAGGAACACCTTGAGATGGTTCGGCGTATGGAAAGCGAGAAAATTACTAAGAGGGTGTACGAGAGCGAGGTGGAAGGACAGAGAGGGAGAGGTAAACCGAGAGAGAGGTGGAAGGAGGGAGTGGAGAAGTATATGAGTGAAGACGGTGCTGGATGGGAGGAGGGGCGTCGACTGACTGGGGACAGAGGTGCATTGGGGCGTTTCGTTCGTGGCCACCCTTTCGGGGATCATGGCGTCAGGCAATAGGTAGATAGATAGACTGACTTACTGGATTTAAAGCCATGTTGGCTATCTCTGATCAACTTGTTTGACTCTAGATGATTCACTACGGTACCTACCGTATATTGTCTCTTAGAATTGTTTCCAGAATTTGTCCTATGATTGACGTTAAACTAATTGGTCTATAATTACTTGCTTGGGCTTTATTTCCTTGTTTAAATATTGGTGTAATATTTGCAGTTTTCCAATCACTAGATACAGTTTCCTGCTTGAATGACAAGTTAAATATTTTAGTCAAGGACTGAGCTTGTTCTTCTTTCACGTTTTTCAGAATTCTTGGGTGAATATTATCCGGCCCTGGAGTTTTATTTGTATTTAAATTGTTCAACTTGCATAACATTTCACTTTTGATTATGATAAAGTTTCCTATTTCGTGTGTCGTTACATTTATTTCTGGAGTAGTGTTATATTCTTCTTAAAGACGGAACAAAAATATTCATTAAGTAAATTTGTAATGTTTACGTTACTGACGGTATCGTCCGAATTTCATGGATGTTATTTATCTCTGGCATAATAGTCCCCCTATATAAGGGCAAAGGGGAAAGAGGAGTGTGTGGTAACCACCGAGGAATATGTCTTTTAATGAATATGTTTGTTCTGTCTATACTAAGGAAGCATATAACACTAGCTCTCTCTCTCTGCTTCCCCCCTCCCTCCCTGCCACTTCCTTCAATAATAACTCTCTCACTCTTGATTTACCTTCAGCCTTGTACACCCTCGCTGTCTCCTCTTATACTACCCTTTCCTCTTAGTGTCCATCTTGTCTTCACTAACCAGTAATCCACCGTCTTGCATTTGCATCAATATCTGACACATATTATAGTCATTAGTTCTGTATATAAGTTTACTGTTCCTCATTATTTTGTTTCGCGAACACTATTTTATTGTATGTTCCTTTTATAATGGTACAACCGTCATCTGCTTGAGCCAGGCTCAACTTGATAGTTTTTGATAGTTTTTTATCCGACTGAATGAAGAGTTACCGCTACCTAATGTTGTCATCAGTTGTGTGGCTATCTCTCTTATCTTCTTCCCTCTATGCATTATTTCTCCCTCTTTACACCTCTTTCCTATATGGATACCATGTGATGTATTAACACCTAATGAGGAATTCTGTTGCTTGCAGACCCACTCTCAAAATATCAGCTTTTGTTCAGTCTCTTGTTTCCTGGCAGTCGCGGTCATATTGTGTGTTTCCTACCACTCAGTCCAATGTTATTTCCTGGTGTGTCCTGTCCTATTTGACTATTCTCTTCTACATGTGCCTCACATCGCCGAGTCCCTCTACCTTGTATGGATTTATCCTGTCCACTTTTGTCCTGTTGTGTTATTGTTCCCAACCCATGCTTGTTCTTCCGTGTTATACCATGCCTACCCTGCTATGACCCCTCTATC
Source organism: Paralithodes platypus (assembly GCA_032716605.1). Lineage (NCBI taxonomy): Eukaryota > Metazoa > Arthropoda > Malacostraca > Decapoda > Lithodidae > Paralithodes > Paralithodes platypus. Next base: position 5,758,014 of record CM064516.1, read on the forward strand.
TCTGTAAGTCTGCCGTACCATATAGAACTCTTATCAAACTCTAGCTAGCTTGCAATAGTTTTTTTTTCAGTAAGCATAGGCCTATCGTGTAGTGAATATAACTAACATCCTAGAGCTTCTCAATTGTCAATTTCTCAATTTGCTGATGTATAATACCTGTAACCTATCTTCTCTTAAGCTAACAACCTGATATGCCTCTTTCCAGATGTTGCCTACTTCTACCGTGGCTAAAACAGCTCTTCTGTGCGATTAGTTGCAGGGTTTTATTTTATTTACTATAGGATATTGACTTCCTTATCTCCCATATACCACCATCAGTTACTGGAATCCCTCACCAACAACTCTCTTTAACTACTCGTCTCTCCCCTCTCCTCTCCACCCATTTCTGTCTGGCTGTCGTGCTAGTATTTATATATCTCTCCAGTCCCTCGGGGCCTGTCCATGTGTCTCCCTACACCATCTCCCTTCAACAACCTCGACCCACCTCTCACTACACATAACTGTCTTACCCCCCCGTATTGTTATCTGGGTCCTACTACCTCCTCCAGTCATCAAGTATGTCCTGTACCTCCTAAAATGTTTAAATTTCCAATACCTGTACTGGAAACCCCAAAATGAGGCATGGATCCATAATTACGACATTATGCGGGTTACTATAGTGTGTATATTTTAAGCTGAGGGTAAATTGCCATGACCTCATTATGATTACTCGGCTATTAAGGAGATTGGGTACCGACATATGTTGTTACTAATAAATATTTGGTACATATATGACACAGAAACACATAGCAATTTCATATATTTCCATTGTCTTGAGATATCAGTTACTAAGGGGTTCAATTTACCATCAGCTGGAGATTAATATATTTTAGTATTCCCAGACCTAACAAGCTAAATTATTATATATTTTCCACCAACCAACTTCACTTCTAAACTTAAATAATGAAATCAACAAATACATGTGGCACTCCAAGGACTCGAGCCTAGAATACTCACATCGAAATTCTGCGCACTTATGCATTACGCTATCATGGTCATAGAGTTAAGGCAGGATGGGCTATATATTTGCTACTATATTTATCTGCTTATTATTTGTTCGTGTCCTCCCCAGACCTCCATCAAATTAAAGAAAACATCCCCTAGACCCCCCCCCCCCCTCATCGAGATACATTTGTACATTTTCTTGCCAGGGAAAAAATTGACACATAAGTGGAACGAAAGGTACACATATTGACGAAAACATGGGGTGAAAGGTAATACAAAAATGTATTCACCAAATTACAGTAATTGGGATAACTTCTTAAAATCTGAAAACTAATTGGAATAAACATGGGTGAGAAGGTGGGTGGGGTGGGGGGTGGGGGGGCAAACATATCAACCATCCCCCCAAAAGGAATAGTTTACTAACCCTCCTTTGTGATAAGACCAGTCAACTAACTTCGTCTATCTTTTAATTATTTGTTTTCTGCTTTAATCAGTTTTTGTATATTCCTTCATTTCTAAGCATATTTGTTTATAGTTTTCCTGCAAAGCTGCCTAAGTATATTATCATCAACAACATTCAAGTTAGTGATTTTTCGCATTTCCCTATACCTATGGCCTTCCTCTCCCTCTCCCACTGCAGACACGCTGAACCAGACATTACTCTATTTCTGTATGTTTTCACTTTCTGTCCCACAATGCACCATTCCTTGTTGTCTTGTAAACAAAATCTGTGGCTCCCCTTTAGTGCTGTACACAATCACCATTCTCCCCCTTGCCACTCACTACGGCAGCTGTTTCCACATTTCATCAATCGTCCTTTACACACCCCAGCTTCCCTCCAGGTAACTCGATTTAGCCCTCTGTAGTAGTCCAACTTACATTTATATTGCTAAGTTATAATTGAAACTCACAACCTTCTTAATAGTCTTGGTTACAGTCACACACATTTGTGACACATACGGTATAGTTTTCTATATTTCCATTTCGTATTACATAAACACATCTTACACTCCCATTTCCCTATGAACTTCAATTTCAGTCAGTAGTTCAAAATGTCATCATAGGCGTACCTGGAAGAAATTTCACAATGCCATGAATAATTGAATGAAGGAGAATCTATATCCATAAGACAAACAGGTGTTTATTGTAACCACACGACAGCTTCGACAGTAACTATTTTCAGTCACGTGGATTATTTTCTCCTGTCATCATATCACTTACTATAGCAAACTTGTCATCTTCATTTCCAGTGTTAGTTATAGTGTCTTGTATTAATCCAAAATGCCTCTTGAAAGAATAAAGTTGACTGCCATTACAGAGGGAGAGAGAGAGAGAGAGAGAGAGAGAGAGAGAGATAGAGAAACACAACTTTGGAATACGCATATTAAAGTCATGGATAACTCCTGACGCTAAGTTCTTATTACCTATGATTATTATTTTTGAGTCTTAGTTTTTGCGTCAATGCTATAATTTTAGCATTCCCTCTAATGTCTCGCCTTATAGGCCTATCTACTTTAACTCTGCCATACGTTGTGTCACTTTGAGTAATGACCCTGTTTTTTTCTGGACCCCCTTCTCACTCATGTTCAGCCCATTAAATTAGAGATTTAAAGACGTTCGCCACATTTGCTAGGTGATTTTAAAACCTTTCGCATAATATCTTTGTCAGGTGTCGATTTTTTTTCCAGGAGAGCGCCTGCGAGACTGCTATTATATGAGGAACCGGCCTTCGACGGGGAAATTGTACCAATGTACCAATTTATCCCGAAGGGGTATCAAGGTGATATTGTTTTAAGCTTGATGGAGGTCTAGGGAGCAAACTAAAAACCTCCCCATTCTGACAACATGGCTTCAACAGTCACTTTCAATAGTTACACCATCCGTACCTTCATCCTCACTCCAACCAACATCACCAGTATTTACTTTGTCACTTTCAGCCAAATCCCAGCTTCAACTCTCCACTTCAGCTGCTCCTCTTTCCATCCCCACTTCCACTCCACCACTCTCGGCAGCCACTCTTGCCACTCCACCAAGTTATACAAAGGCGTCCCACTTCTGGCCAACACACACACTCAGGCTGCCACAACAGAAGAGAGAGGCCCTCCACTCTCTCACATGGCTCCCTCCCACCCTCTTCAGGCTTCCAGATTCGTTTATCTCGGTTCTTGTGGTTTATTGATGTTTCTATCGTAAATATTTGAATCGTGTTTCTTGCTTAATTGGATAGGCCTAATTATCGTGGAGTCTGTCAAATTAGTTGTTATACTTTCACTCGTTTTACTGGTTTCTTTGTGTTCTATATTTGGGATTCTCTTGATATTTTCATTGTTTCGTTTTCTTTATCTAACGGTATGTTAGTTTCTATATCTTGTGTTATCAGGCCTCCTTTGGCTTTTTTCCACGCTCTTGGCTCCTATAATTTATCTTTACTGTTTCATGCTTCCTTTCCCCAAGGTGTTAGCATGTGTCTCTTGTAAGTGTCTGGTTCGTGTGTTGTGTGTTTACCTCTGCCTGCCTCACCACTTTGATTTTCTGTTTCCGTTTATCTTTATCTCTCCTTTCTTACTTTACCCTTCTACCTTGGTTTTACGCTTTCTCTTGATTCCTTGCTTTCTATTTAGTGTACAGTCTGCCGTAGATCTGATGGTTAATGTTCAGAATCATTACTCATTGTTAAATGATCATACACCACCCTTTGTGAATGACTAATCACTATAATACATCAATCTAAGATATATTAAATGCCGTGGTCTGTGACCAGGTGAACCAGGTTGAAATGTATACGAATTGTACATACAGTAATAATATGTTACACAAGTCTTTATTCAACACCTTTCTCATCTTCAATAACTCTCGTTCTATCTCAACGGAGCCTTAATTTTCTAACACAACCAAGTATCCCTCTCTCTCTCTCTCTCCTTAGTATCCCCTGAAAGAAAAGTTGAACGTAAAAGCTATGGAAAAAGATATGTGATCTAATCAGGATTTGTCTTCAGTCCATTTTCCATTTTCAAACAACTCTATAATCTATCATCTTTACTTTATCGTTTCTTTCTCGTACCTCAGTTCCTTCCCAAACCCCCGAGATGTAAAACTCACGCTAAACTAAGAAGCGACAAGTTCCCAAGTCCAAGAGCCGCTGGTTTTATTCCACGTGTTTTTCGCTAGTGATGTTGTTGCTCCCGCTGAACTTGTCGAATTCACTTTTTTATAATTTGCATTATATTTGATATTCGTAATTCGACAGTAAGTTAATTTGATAATTATAATTAGCGTTTGTGTTTCTGTCTAATAGTATTTTTTCAGACTTAATCACTTCAAATAAAATATATCTATGTAGTTAATTTTCTGACTGCAAATTATTACATCGTTGTTAGTACTGTTCAGATGGCTTCGATATTATAGTGTAATTGTTTTTCGTCTTGCTTGCAAAAACCTATCTGTTTTAAGTTACCTACCGGGTAGTTTTTTTCTCGTTTACCTGGACCTGTTTCCATTGCCTTGACTATGCTATGTAGACTTATAGATGATCCATCCAAGTAGTGTTAATGTTAGAAAATATAATGCTGTAAATACTAAATATACCTATAACCTATAATACCACCAATCTTCGTAGATAATAACAATCATTGTCTGCATCCTTATATTGTAATATTAGCGTAATTTCCCTGTCCTGTTGTCTCTCTGCTGCTGTAATTACCCTAAAGAGGAGGATGCCCTTGCTGCCACAAGTTTAGTACAACTAAATTGGGAAAATGGATACACCATGTTTACAATGTCCTCCAACTAATGATAATGTCGGGCAGTTTGGGAGAGAGGTATCCAAACCAGGATTTGAACCCACTATCTCCAGATATTTTTGTCAGAGTTGGGCATCGTATCCACTCGACCATGAACGGATGATTGAGTGGATAATCTCACACTAATATCTGGAGGGTTTGGGTTCGAATCCTGGTCAGGATACCTCTCTCTAAAAGTGTTTCCACTTAGGTTTGTTAATCAGAGACGGCTTAATTTAAGAGTAATCACGTAGGCAGAAGCTAATGGAAATACTCGTTTCCATTTTTTCACTAGGGTAGGTTCTCTGAAAGTTTATTAGATACCGGTATCAGGGACGCACAAACAATTATCACACAACATCTCTGTTAATTCTGACAGGAATTATTAAACCCTGACTGCTATGACATATGTTAATATGTGGCCAGGTTTCTTGTGTGTGTGTGTGTGTGTGTGCTTTGTAGTACCGTATATTTCTGTTGAAATATATTGCTGTTAAAGAGTGTTTGTTGTATTGTGTAAGTGTTGATGTGAATACCTGTTCAGTTAGTCCTATATTATTGTATGCTTTATACTGTATATATTTCTACGAGTCTGTAACTGTGTATGTGTTGGTGTGTAACTGTGGTGTGGTAGTAGTACAGCAGTATACTGTATGTTATAGCCCAGGGAGGGTTCCTGTATAACCCAGTGTCACACCTTGTTCACAGCTACAGTCTGTCATTGTGTGCTATCAACGACAAAAGTGTGTTCCCCCAACCAGCCACTGAGTGAATCCGAAACACCTGGGGGTCGACAAACGAAACATCTGAAAGAAATGCCATTTACAGCCAACAAATGCTTCGTTTTTCGACTTCCAGGTAAATCGGATTTACAAAGTGTCAGGTTTGGGGAACGAACTTGTGTCGTTGATAGTACCTGGACTCCTCAACACCGACAACAACACTTGGCCTATAAACCAATGTTAGCCTTAACTGGTTAATATTGTAAAGTCATTCAACTTAAGGACCTAATCTTAGTCACAGAGTAAACCAGTAGGGTATCACAAATCTTTTTTTTACAATACTATGAAAGCAAGTATATTTTCTATTCAGTTTAGGAAGGGTTACAGTTGGATTATTGCCAACGCTGACAATAACCGGGGTATGGGCAGGGCGATCAGCTGCGTCTGTATTACGGTGTAAGTACAGTAGGTATGTCTGTCCTCCCACTTGATGTGATGGTGGCAGGGACAGTCCGTAGATTGTACTAATAATTACCAATGGTGAAACGTTTTACAAGTTTGTGCTCCAAGAGCACTGACACTTTTCCATGGGCGTACCGTATTAATTTGGTGGTAGTATCTGCCTGGGGGGGGGGGGGGGGTATGGTACACAAACAATATAACATTGAGTTACATGTTCATTATTAAAGCATTCTCCTCCTCCACAAGCATCACTATTTATTCCTACAGTACGCAAGGCATGAGTTAGCATCCCAACTGAGTAATGTCTACTTAGTATGTGATGATCCTCATATGTGTTGTTTTATTATTTGTACATCCTTTCATTGCTTGTTCATTAACATTACCATCAGCCAGAAATAGCTTGTCCCCATGTTCTGCACTTATATCTGTTGGAAGTTTACCGGTTACATCCCAACCCGGCTGACTGTCTTGGTTCTTGATGGGGTTGTTTGTGTTAGAGATCCTCCAGTAAGAGAGAGGCTGGCCTTCTTTGTCTTTGAACGCCATTCTGGTGCCTCAATTACCAAAGAAAGATATTATATTTTACTTCTGATCATGTAGAATGTATAACCAAAGACCAAACTATATATCTTGCACCTGCATCCTCAAATACTTATTACAGTTATGAAAACATTTGAGTGTAAAGGGCGGATGTTATCACCAGTGGCACCCAAATGGCGGAAGTTGGCCAATCTGTGTTACTATATAGGGTCTCTAGTCCGTGTACCTCTTCCTCTCGTTTGGTCTTTGAAGCCTCACTCACTTTAGTAATCCAGCTGTAAGTCTGTGATCATCTCTATGAAATATGTGACTCACACATAATTTTTGTTTTTATGTAACGGTATTATCTTTTAATTATACCAAGAGGCTTTTGATTAGCTCTACACGTCACGCTCAATATTTATAATGTACATAAATGTTAATGAGTTTAGAAATATATACATTTCAGTTATTTTAACGACATCAAGTACTAAATTACCTGATAATTCTACCACCCAAGTGCCAACCAAAGCCAATGTTATGATCTACCTGTGCCGCCACTAAAATCTGTATTCTATTGGTTGCAGGAGGAATACCATCCACAACAAAGAAAACTTTAGTTTTTGTAATCACTAAAGCAACTTTAATACTTGGTATTTTCCTATGTTGGCAAGCTCATAGACGGTCGATAGTGTTTTGTATTACTCATAAAGACCAATAGAGAGTGGTTGGGTAGTAGAGGGAATGAAGATTTGGAGAGGCAGAAACGAACGAGGTATATGGAGAGAAGGAGAGTAGTGAAGGAAAGTAAGAGAAGAGTAGATGAGGAACTTGGAAGGAATCTGAGTGTAAAATGGAGGGAGTGTAAGAAACTGTTCTGGAAAGAAGTCAAGAAAGTTAGGGAATGTAGCAAGGGAAACAGTAAGGGTGTGAAAGATAAGAATGGGAGAATGCTAGCCAAGAAGCAAGAGAGAGTAAAAAAATGGAGGAAGTACTTCAACGAGTTGCTAAATGTAAGGAATGAAGAGCCAGCAAACATAGTTGGATATGGTATGGGAGGAAGAAGAGGAGCAGTAGTGGAGGAGGAGGTGGGGATTACGAGGTCAGAAGTGTGGGAAGCCATGAAAAGAGTGAAGTTGGGGAAAGCACCAGGAACAGATGGAGTGTGTGGGGAAATGTTGAGGTATGGTGGTGAGATAGTGATCGAATGGGTATGGAAAATGTGCAAACTAGCATGGGAGAAGGGGAATGCACCTGATGACTGGAAGACTGGTATAATAGTCCCCCTATATAAGGACAAAGGGGAAAGAGGAGTGTGTGGTAACCACTGAGGAATATGTCTTTTAAGCGTAGTAGGAAAGGTGTACAGTAGGGTAGTGATTGAGAGAGTGAGAGTGAGAACGGAGAAATGGATAGGCGACGAGCAGGGAGGTTTTAGGAAGGGAAGAGGATGTGTAGATCAGATTTTTACCCTGAATTGTGTTGTGGAGAAATATCTGGAGAACCAACAAAAGGTGTATGTTGCCTTTATGGACTTGGAGAAGGCCTATGACAGAGTGGATAGAGAAGGCATGTGGAAAGTACTTAGAATATACGGAGTAGATGGCAAGTTGCTGAAAGCAGTGAAGAGCATGTATGATGGTGCAAAGGCGGCAGTACGTGTAGAGAATGAGCAGAGCGAGTTCTTTGACCTGAGTGTTGGGTTGAAACAGGGGTGTGTGATGTCCCCTTGGTTGTTTACTGTATATATGGATGGAGCCATGAAAGAAATACTAGGAAGAGCAGTGGATGTTGGTGTATCGCTGAAAAGGGAGGGAAATGAGTGGAAGCTGCCTATACTGCTGTTTGCGGATGATACAGTTCTGATGAGCGATAATGAATTTGGAACAGTGTGCGAAAAACGGAATTTGAAGGTAAATGCGTGGAAGAGCAAGGTTATGGTCTTCGAAAGGGGTGAAGTCACAGAGTGTGAGGTGAAATTCAATGGTCAGGCTATGGAGATCGTCAACTCTTTTAAGTATCTGGGCAGTGTGTTGAGTAAAGATGGGACTATGGATGAGGAAGTGCGGGAGAGGGTACAACAGGGGAAGAGGGTTGTAGGAACGTTGAAAGCAGTAACAAGAAATAGGGTGGTCAGTATGGAAGTGAAGAAGTCCTTGCATGACAGTGTGGTAATCCCAACACTAACTTACGGAAGCGAAGCATGGACGTTCGGGAAGAGACTCAGACCAAGAGTGAGAGCAGTGGAAATGAGCTACTTGAGAAGTGCGTGCAGAGTTACATGGAGGGATAGACAGACGAATGAGGAAGTAAGAAGGAGGTGCGGTGTGGAGGTAGATGTGCTGGAAAGTGTGAAAAGGAACAACTTGAGATGGTTCCGTCATATGGAACTTATGGAAAGCGAGAGATTGACTAAGAGGGTGTACGAGAGCGAGGTGGAAGGAAAGAGAGGGAGAGGTGCACCCAAGGAGAGGTGGAAGGATGGAGTGAGGAAGTATATGAATGAAGGCGGTGCTGGTTGGGAGGAGGAGCGTCGACTGACTTCCCCAGAGGTGCATGGGGGCGGTTCGTTCGTGGCCACCCCTTCGGGGATCACGGAGTCAGGCAATAAATAGATAGCTAGATAAAGACCAAATACAGGCAGTTGTAACTAAAATATTTAAGCTAACATTTGTATTACTAATTATATAAAACAATTAAATACTATGTCCGTATACGAGATATTTAGTGTGTGTGTGTGTGTGTGTGTGTGTGTGTGTGTAGGATTTCCCGAAAATATCAGATAAACTAGCCGAAGTCCATGTTAATGTAGAATAAGGCGATGCTTGGCTGTGGCTTAATTAATGTGACACCACCATAGTCTAGTCGACAGGACTGGCCTTTTTCGGGCCTATACCTGGTTTTGTTCAAGGTACCTTGTGTTCTCTTCAGCAACATGTCAGAACATTTAAATTTATATATTTGTTTTGCAAAACATTATATATGTCCACGTTGTGTGCTCAACAGTAGCGTGCATTATATATGTCCACGTTGTGTGCTCAACAGTAGCGTGCATTATATATGTCCACGTTGTGTGCTCAACAGTAGCGTGCATTATATATGTCCACGTTGTGTGCTCAACAGTAGCGTGCATTATATATGTCCACGTTGTGTGCTCAACAGTAGCGTGCATTATATATGTCCACGTTGTGTGCTCAACAGTAGCGTGCATTATATATGTTCCACGTTGTGTGCTCAACAGTAGCGTGCATTATATATGTCCACGTGTTGTGTGCTCAACAGTAGCGTGCATTATATATGTCCACGTTGTGTGCTCAACAGTAGCGTGCATTATATGTCCACGTTGTGTGCTCAACAGTAGCGTGCATTATATATGTCCACGTTGTGTGCTCAACAGTAGCGTGCATTATATATGTCCACGTTGTGTGCTCAACAGTAGCGTGCATTATATATGTCCAAGTTGTGTGCTCAACAGTAGCGTGCATTATATATGTCCACGTTGTGTGCTCAACAGTAGCGTGCATTTTGTACTTAGCTTATATTTTACAATTACCGGTACGTATTTTCCTACTACTTAACTTCAGTTTATCCTCTATCCACTGCCTATTATTATCCATGCATAGCCTATTATTCAGGAAATGTAAGTACTACAGAAAAAGGACAAAGGAAATTAAATTATATGTTTGGATATGACTAATCATATCTATGGAAAGTGAGAGCTACTGGAAAGCTAGTGAATATGATAATATGCAGACATTTGAAGCTTTGCAGTAACCTTAACCTAATGAAGATTATAAAGTATACTTTTCTATTCTGGAGTAACCTGAGCCTGGCCTCTCTCTTGGTAATTCACATTCAAGTGTTGAGTTGATCAGTTCTGGGCACAGTCAACAATGGGGTGAATTCGCCCTTCTTGCTTGTCAAAGTTGCTATTTGGTATACCTTTCGCTCTATCTATTTCGATATATTTAAATACATTAAATTTCACTCGGGCATTTTCAGCATTTCGCAAGTATTGTGATGAACTGTCTCGTGTATATTTAATGTCCTCTAAATATTAACTATGATTAGTTTTCAAGTTTAGTTTATTGCGTTAACGTTAATATGTTTCAGTCATGACACATCTTTTTCATTGGCAATATACTCCAGTAAACGAAATGTTGTATTTAAGAGTTCCTCACATTATATTTGTATTCATTTATTGATTACCTATATGGATAAAATAATAGATAATGCAGCATATCACAGTTTTATAATGATGAGTTTATTGTGATTATAGTGGTAAACGTACTAGATATTAAGTGATCAAAGAGGACACACGAAAAGATGACAACAATGCATTTGTCTAAATTATTCAAACATTTATTATTGCATATTTATTTTTCCAGGTGAGTAAAAAGGGGCTGCAGAATCTTTATGCCTGTGTGGTTGACTAATGCTGGGGTCACACATTCCCGTATATGCTCCCGTATGCTCCCGTACAAAGGTTTATTGGTAGTTGGCAACCGATTACGTAAAACGTAAGGGCATAGTACGCAAAACGTAAATGAAATTGTGTACAGTCGGGGGGAGGGGGGGGGTTGGTACGCATGGCGGGAGTAGCCACGCGGGTCGGGGAGGCGGTTGGTGCGGGCGATGCCGCCCGGTATGTTTTGAAATTGGAATCAGATACGTGGCTCGCGCTCACGTATGTCAAAAGTCGGGAACTTTTACGACCGTCCGGCCTACCACGGCCGTCTGACGGGAGCAGCCCCGTCAGACGTAGCCGCTCGCACGTCAGACGTGAGCTGCTCACGTCAATGTCAATCGTAAAATATTCCCGTCAAACGGGAAAGTTTACGTTCGTCGGGAAGTATACGGCAACACCGCCGCACTGCGGGCTGGTAGGAAGACGCGGCAACGATGTACGAGGGGGGAGGGGGGGGGGGTATATAAGGACCAGCGGGACACACTGCCGTCAGTCATACCTCTCGCCATACCGGCCACAAATATCCCAAATCCCTCCTCCCACCCACTCGCTAACTGGGTCCCGTCAGAAGGAAAAAAAAGGAAAATCTGTGGCGGCGAAACGACTGCGCCAATCGGTTCCATATTTGTGTGACAAGTCCATTACCCTTCTGCCTTCCCCCCCACCACACCCCCAACCGCTTCCCACCACCCACTTCTAGCGTATCCGTACGAAGAAAAGGAAAAAAAGGAAAATCCGTGGTGGCGAAACTACCTCACCAATCGGCTTCATATGTGTAACACAAGTCAATTACTCTTCTACCTTCCCCCCACCAACCCCATAACCACCCTCCCACCACCCTCCCACCCATATATTCCGATACCATAAAAGTATTTGTAGTCTATAGTGTCTTTTCAGCTACTTTCGGGACCATTGGGGACCTGATTTCTGGCGAGGAGAGTGTTTTTTTTATCCTTCCTTTCTCTCCCAACTTGATAGATTTAGCCAAAAAAAAAAAAAAAAATTACAAGGATGAATGGTCTCTCCTCTTGCTCCTTTCCTTCTTCTCTTGTTCCTCTTGATAGATGAAGTTTGCTATTGCAAGTAGTTCCAAGATTTCGATGTAGGAAAGGATCCATTGCATTAGCCGCGTGTTATGCCTGTTCTCCGGTTTTATTAGGGAGTTCACAAAATTGAACTCCTCCAGGATGAATTCCGCGATGTTGCGATCGGCACGATGGTGCCAACCAGCACCGCCTTCGTTCATGTACTTCCTCACTCCATCCTTCCACCTCTCATTCGGTCTACCTCTGTCCCTCCACCTCGCTCTCATACACCCTGTTAGTCATTCTCTCGCTTTCCCTACGTTCCATAGGGCCGAACCATCTTAAGTTGTTCCTTTTCACACTTTCCAGCACATCTACCTCCACACCACACCTCCTTCTTACTTCCTCATTAGTCTGTCTATCCCTCCATGTAACTCCGCATGCACTCCTTAAGTAATTCATTTCCACTGCTCTCACTCTTGGTCTGAGTCTCTCAACCAACGTCCATGCTTCGCTTCCGTAAGTCAGTGTTGGGATTACCATACTGTCATGCAAGGACTTCTTCACTTCCATACTGACCACCCTATTTCTTGTTACTGCTTTTAGCGTTCCTACAACCCTCTTCCCCTGTTGTACCCTCTCCCGCACTTCTTCATCCATAGTCCCATCTTTACTCAACACACTGCCCAGATACTTAAAAGGTAATAGAGGATAAATATAACACAGAGTACATTCATAAATTGTATTGTTCAAGGCACATAAATATTAATTCAGACAAGATATAGGTAATTATATACTGTATATTAGGGCGGTCCTTATTTTTTTCAATTTTGATTATTAATGGTCTCACCCCCCCCCCCCCCCCCCCCACCCCCCAAACTGTTCCTTTTGGGCCAAAAACCCATTGTGTAAACTTTCACTAAGATATATGAATATATAGAGGTGGCTCAATGGATCGGAAATTTCTCACCTATCAAGTTCTTGCACTCATCTGCAAAAGCATTTCTTACAAATTATTTGAATTTTGTTATTTGTATTATGTTAAATTGGTTATTTGTATTATATCATTAATTGTGTTCTCTTCATTTCAGATATAATTAAAACAATGGCTACGGCAAAGACAAAGTGTAGTGATTCTGCTTCTAGGACACGTGAACAAGTGTACCTTATCGAAGACTATGTGGACAATATTAATGGTACAAAACTACCCTCAAACAAACAAGTTTTGGGTTTTTTCCTACATTTGCATCGGAAGCAGGGTGAAACAGTTCACAGCTCAGCTACTAGGTCTGTCGAGCAAGTAGCAGACTTTTGGAATAAAGCAAAAATTCCAATGAGGGACCAACAGCATTGCATCAAAAATTTGGAACCCATGTTTACAAAATGGAAGGGGCTGAAAAAGAATTCAAACCGTCAAACAGCGACCCAGATGAGAAAAAAGAATTAATTCAAGGACTGCTTTCAGGATTTGTTTGACACTGCACATGCTGAAGCTCTTTCAATGATCAAAATTGATGAAGATAGAACATTTTTGATTGCTCAACGGGAAAAAGGATGGAGAAGATCAATAACATCAGTGGACAAGAATTGGCAGAGGAAGGAGATGCACTAGGAGGAGAGAGAGGAAAATGAAAGGAAGCGAAAATTGAAAAACGAAATGGGCACTCTTAAGCGTGAACGAATGGTAACTTGGGAAAGTACATCCAGTTCCAGTTCCAGTACTTGGGAGAATGAAGGAGAAGAGGAACCAGTTGCTGAACAAAGTCAAGAGGAAACCCCTCCAAAGAAGCGTGGACGAAAGCAAGTGATTACTCCAAGCCTTGCAGCAGCTTTGGAAGAAACAAGGTGTCAGACAGAGCAGCATTAATGATTGTTGGTGAAACAGCACAGAGTTTAGGCCAAGATCTCCAATCAGTGGGTTTAAATCGGTCAAGCATTTGTCTACAACGTCAGATGCATAGGAAAGACACTGCAGCAGAAATCTTTAATAAACTTGGACCCACAGTTGCCCTTAATTGTTCATTGGGATGGCAAACTTCTCCCAGACCTTTCTGGTTCAGAACAAGTTGATCGCCTTCCTATACTAGTGTCTAACAATGGGAAGGTTCAACTGCTTGCAGTGCCAAATATCTTTCCAGGATAAGGAGAGGCAGTTTATGATGCGCTCAAGGAATGGAAAGTTGAGGAGAAAGTCCAAGGAATGTGTTTTGACACAACCACCTGAAACACAGGCAGACACAAGGAATTTAAATTGATAGCTCATCCACCTTTCTCCCCTTTGGCCATCAGTGGGGAAAAACATGTCCATTGAGCCACCTCTAAATATCAATACTTTTCCATGAAAACTTTACATGGTGTGCCATAGAATCACTACACTATGTCTTTGCCATAGCCATTGTTCTCATAATATCTGAAATGAAGAGAACACAATTAATGACATAATACAAATAACCAATTTAACATAATACAAATAGGAAAATACAAATAATTTGTACGAATTGCTTTTGCAGATGTGTGCTAGAACTTGATAGGTGAGAAACTTCCGATCCATTGAGCCACCTCCAAATATTCATATATCTTAATGAAAGTTTACACAGTGGGTTTTTAGCCCAAAAGGAACAGTTTGGAGGGGTGAGACAAATACTTCTCAAAATTATTTTGTTGTTGTGTATATATAAGGACCACCCTACTGTATATAATTGATAACGCACGAACAAGGATCCACAATTAACCCTCAAGCCACCGGGCCCAACATATGTCGGTCGAGAGAATAATGGCCACCCCTGTGGTGCCCGACATATGTCGGAAGGGATGTTGAGCACATTATTGGCTGGGAGAGAGTCAACGCGTTGGGAGGACGATAGACGGGCTCTGACCCCTCGGCACGGACCCAGTGCCGCGACTGACACTACCTCTGCAACATTCCACACCCACGGCCTCGCGAGACCAGGAAAAAACTCGAGAAATTACCGTATTTTAGGGTTTTTTCCCTCGTGTTGCGCGATCGCTACATGATAACCCGTGGTCGTACAAGGATGATTCAGGTGTCATTGGAAAGCTCTATTATCGCCCTTTCATGGATACATAATTGTATTACGCTCTGGCTCTTGTTTATGCATGAAAAAGAGCATGGAATGAAGCTCGTTTAGGGTAAATATGCCCGCCTGGCAGGTAGTAGAAGATACAAACATCCCCTTTGGTTAAGAGTTAATATCTAATGCAAATGACACTGCTTGTTATAATATCACACTGAGTACTTTCTTTAACCCTTCCTACCCGGTCTGCCTTATGTAAGGACAGCACGAAAGAATGGCCGCTACCCGGTATGCCTTATCTAAGGCATGAGCTTAATAGCCTAATTAAGCTTGGTCCGAACGCCGTGCGTACGACGTATGTCAACAAACCCAAGCGTTCGTCACCGCACCTCCGAAAACAAGAAGGAAAAGACTCCTCAATGTTATTGTTCTGACGTCATGACGAAATTAGTGT
Source organism: Paralithodes platypus (assembly GCA_032716605.1). NCBI lineage: Eukaryota > Metazoa > Arthropoda > Malacostraca > Decapoda > Lithodidae > Paralithodes > Paralithodes platypus. Next base: position 5,773,462 of record CM064516.1, read on the forward strand.
CTAAAAAGCCCCCATATTGGCAACATCTCTGCAATATTGGCTCCACTGAAATCGTCATCACAACTGAACCAGTTGACTTACAGAGCTCTACTCAATGCCAGAATACAGATTGAAAACCGCACTACGATTATAGATGAGTGGGAAAGTTCTAGCAGTGAAAATAAACATAAATACAGTAGCCTAGGCCTAGACGTTTTTCAGCCATATCGCCCAGGTAGGGGCGACCGTCATTGGGTAAGACAGCCCGGGGAGGAAGGGTTAATAAGGTACGTCACTAGTACTTCTTCGAGGTCACACTGAGTATTTATATAATCAATATATCACACTGAGTACTTCCTTTGTTTAACCATGTCACTAGTACTTCTTCAAGGTCACGCTGAGTATTTATATAATAAGATATCACACTGAGTACTTCCTTTAATAAGGTAAGTCACTAGTAATTCTTTGAGGTCACACTGAGTATCTATATAATCAAGGCACATTTGTAGTATTCTGAAGAAGTTCTTGGCCGTGGTGGTGGTCCTGACGTGAATGTTGACAGCGGATGGAAGTCGATAAAGAACTCTTGGGTGTTGGGTCTTAAATGACTATGTTCCAGTATACCAGTGTATACGTGTACATATCATTGAGCTAACGTAAAGAGAAGTTATACCAATGTTGTACTATCTCTTTAACTACTCTGACCGGTATAAGAATTTTTATGCAGAACCTTCCAGCACTCTTGGGTGTTTTATCTTGGATGCTATGTTCCGTTATACAAGTGTATATGTATACATATCATCGGACTAACGTAAGAGGGTTGATTTTACGCTACGTCTCTTAACTGTTCTGACCATTATAAGAGTCTTTCAGGGACTGGTGGATTAGTTGATTTGGGCTTTTAACGCATACGTGTCTTAATGTCAGTGCCTGGAATCACGTACCGTAAGGACTCTTATGAAAAGTGCCGTTATGCTTAAAGCTAAGGTATCTCGCAGAGCCCTACCTTTTAAAAGCCAATTGCCAGTGCGTGAAATTTTAAAACGGTCCATAGGAGGTCGGCTTGCTACCAATAAAATGCATGTAAAAACAGCATTCTTTATTGACAGTAATTCCTGGTAATCGAGGCAGAGGAACTAATATTAGGTTGCCCCCAGTGGTATCTAATAATGAATTCCTTTGATGAGCAAAGATCTAAAAATCCTGGATAAACCTTTATATGCCAGTGCTTTAATAATTTAACAAGTATATACCTAAATCTTCCAGCTCTTAAATTATCTTCCAGTGAAGGATATTTTATGAGCTTTCCAACTGTATAGATCTTTGACTGTCATAGTCTTACCTCTTCTGGCGTTTCTCCCGGTGTACCTTCTCCGGGTAAGAAGGACAGCTGTGCGGGGAGGAGGCCCTGGGGCGGCTAGGGTAGCCCCTCCGGACTTACCTCTCATGGTGGTGATGCGGCTTGGAGGAGGAAGAAGGACGCGTGAAGGTATAGTGCGTATGCAAGTTTCGGCTTGCCTTGCTTTCCTCTCCACCTTTCCTTTTCTTCTTAGCATCGTGGTTGTGTATGGTCACCATGATGTCCTTGCCGGGTGTTGGAGGGAGCGCAGGAGTTATTGAGGTGACTCTGGCGTATCTTGGTGGTGTGGTGGTTATAGCTTTCTTTCTCGGTGGTGTGGTGGTTATAGCTTTCTTTCTCGGTGGTGTGGTGGTGTGCGTGGGAAAACTGCTTGGCAGCAATGGCGTGGTGCTTGATTTTTCCATTATAGTACAAATATTACGAAGATGAAAACAAATATGGCGTTAATTATGAAAGCTTGGTGTTTACATGATCCAGATACAGTAGTTATATAGTTTCCCATTAACCCCTTATGTACCAGCGACGTCTTTATAATTGTATTCTAGCTATATTTAGACGATTTTTAGCAATTTATGAAGGATATGTGGTAGTAAAAAGGGTTAAGTGATATAGTTCGAAGTTTGTTAATTAAACTACAGATAATTGTTTAACAGTAGCCAGAATAAATATAAAATGACGTCACCGGTACAGAAAGGGTTAAGTAAAGGTATCATAAATCAACTGTTATGGGATTCAGTATACTGTCAGCTGAAAGAAAACAGAGTATAATGGTAATTGAATGTGTAATAAACTGAAGGGGCATGGTAACATAAATGTATTGTGTATAAAGTGGGATTGATATAATAGAAACTAGTTTAATGCATTAAACTGCTATGTATCGTAGTTTTAGGATAAGATAATTGACTGGAATCACCAACCACAAAAATCTACCCGTATCTTGCCATATCCTGGCTTGACAACACTCCACATACCGCTCACTTCATTTGTTTGAAGCACTTTGTTTAGCCCATCTGATTCTTTAGGAACCCGTTTGTTCTGAATCGTTTTGTATATCTCTTCTGTTTTATAAGGAACCCCTTGGTTCATAATCACATTGTATAGCTCTTCTGTTTGTTTAGGATTTGTTTTTGTTCTGAACCCATTTGTTCTAACCCACCCTCGATTATGATGTGTTTGTCTATGAAGTTCTCTCCTTATTTATCTATTAACGTATGTATCGCTGCACTTCATCTTAATAAGATACAATTAATCTGTAATATCCAGTACATTTTTATGATATTGTATGTTATGCATGTAATATTTATATGTAAGTTGTTGTTGTTGTTCCCCAGGCTGTCTGACCGAACAGCCCCAAGTTCCCGAGCAAGGCCAAGGTCATAACCGAGCGCCCCCACAGAACCCTCCCTGCTTTGCCACTAAAAATGCCCAGGTGACCGAAGCCGCTCCCAGGCGAGGGGCTGAGGAGGATGCAGAAACGCCCGGGACACCGAAGCCCCACCCAAGGCCCTATGCCCCTTAACAATTATGAAAGGAAATTTGAAGAGCAAAACAAAAATGTGACACTATGATTTCCAGTCTGGCAACCTCTAGGTTGGCTGTATAGAGGTCAATCCACGGAAGAGACGCCGCCACTTGAGATCTAGAAAATATATAATTATGTAAAAGGAAGAGTCAGAGTAAGGTATGGGTATGGCAGAGAACGCTCAACTCTCACTCTGATAGACCAGCCCATCACCACTTAGAGTATATGCAAGTATAACACTTCTCCGTTGCCATGTTACCACTATGACCCATGTATATCCTTTTAACTGTACTAGTCATCAGTATTAATCGCTATAACTCTTACATAATTTAACGTCACCAGTGTTTATTACTCTATTCGCTTTCTTAATGTAATTACCTGCCAGATTCTCCTCTCATTGGACGAATTTGCTGAACCATTTTTCACCCTCCCATCCATTCTTCTTTGTCCAATGTTCCTTTCACCTTGAGAGCGCCACATTCAGGCAGCGCCACTTTCTCCCCTTTCTCCTCCTGGTGTGACATATGTCTGGCAATATGTCTCCGGGTTCTCCTCGTCTTAGACCGTCTCCCCTCTCTATTCCTGCTCTTCCCCTGTTCGTGTATGTTTGTTGATTTGCTTTACCTGGTGTTGTATTGCAATTTAACTCTTGATAGGTAGGGTTCTTATTAGCTATAAGAACAAGGTACCGTAGCATGCTGTAAATCTATATCTGGAGATATATAATGTTGGGTAACTGCAAGAACGTTAATACTTTTGGATTACCTTTGTAAGTCCCAGTGTCTTATATCGTCATCATATTATATTATGCTATGTTTTTTGTTGACCATTGTTCTCTCACTATAATAGTCTCTGCTTCCTCCTCGTCATATTTATGTTTCGTATACATGGTTTCCTTTATCTTCTAGTACCGTGTCCACGTGTTTATATCTTGCAATCCGTCACAGTGATATGGTTTCCTTACTCGCTCTATACCTCTTTTGTTTTTATTTGTTTTCCCTTAGTCTTTTGTCGTGCCTGTTTTGTCTTTCCTTCTTCTTGCCCTCGTTTGCTGACACCTGTCTTATATTGAGAGAGAGAGAGAGAGAGAGAGAGAGAGAGAGAGAGAGAGAGAGAGAGAGAGAGAGAGAGAGAGAGAGAGAGAGAGATCCCTCCACACCTTGTACTATTCATGTTGGGCCTTTGGGTTCTCTCACCTTGCCATACCTGCCTCGTCATACTGTCATTACTCTTATGTGACTTTTGACTTTTGTTTACAAGTATTTGTATTATACATGCGTGTTCTTTTATTGACTCTTAATTCTTCCGGCCAGCCCGTTAACAGTCTCATTTTGCGACTGATAGTTTGGTTACACTACATATTACAAATATATACAGTATATATATAAATATATAAATAAAAACAAGATATATAAAAGCATAATAATAATTCTTCCTTTTCTACTACTTGTCCATTCGTATATTGTTTGTATTTGATTTGTCATTGTTTAATTGTTATATCTCATGCTTCCTTTAAGCTATTTTATTATTTTGTTAGCATGTTTTATGATATAATTTTTAGTGCATTCCGTTCTACATATATTTCCTCATCATCATGTATTCCTCCTCTTACTTATTGTTTTTTGACACTTTATAGTTATGCTTTTATTCTTCTCTATTTCCATGCATTTACGTTTTCCTTTCCAATTCCATATCTTCTTGTTTTGTACCCTCTTCTCTATTTTATCATTGCTATTTTCTATCATCTATAATTTGTATTAATATTGTCATCTTTATCTTGTCTACCGTACTTGTATAGTATGCCTTTTCTATAATTAATATCATATTTCCTCTTCTTTCTTAACTTCTATCTATCTATCTATCTATTGCCTGACGCCGTGATCCCCGAAGGGGTGGCCACGAACGAACCGCCCCCATGCACCTCTGTCCCCAGTCAGTCGACGCCCCTCCCCCCAACCAGCACCGCCTTCGTTCATGTAGTTCCTCACTCCATCCTTCCACCTCATATTCGGTCTACCTCTCCCCCTCTGTCCCTCCACCTCGCTCTCGTACACCCTCTTAGTCATTCTCTCGCTTTCCATACGTTCCATATGGCCGAACCATCTCAAGTTGTTCCTTTTCACACTTTCCAGCACATCTACCTCCGCACCACACCTCCTTCTTACTTCCTCATTAATCTGTCTATCCCTCCATGTAACTCCGCGCGCACTCCTTAAGTAATTCATTTCCACTGCTCTCACTCTTGGTCTGAGTCTCTCAACCAACGTCCATGCTTCGCTTCCGTAAGTCAGTGTCGGGATTACCACACTGTCATGCAAGGACTTCTTCACTTCCATACTGACCACCCTATTTCTTGTTACTGCTTTTAGCGTTCCTACAACCCTCTTCCCTTGTTGTACCCTCTCCCGCACCTCTTCATCCATAGTCCCATCTTTACTCAACACACTGCCCAGATACTTAAAAGAGTTGACGATCTCCATAGCCTGACCGTTCAGCTTCACCTCACACTCTGTGACTTCACCCCTTTCAAAGACCATAACCTTGCTCTTCCCCGTATTTACCTTCAAATTCCGTTTTTCGCACACTGTTCCAAACTCATTTACCAGACCCTGCAACTCCCATTCATTATCACTCATCAGAACTGTATCATCCGCAAACAGCAGTATAGGTAGCTTCCACTTAATTCCCTCCCTTTTCAGCGATACACCAACATCCACTGCTCTTGATAGTATTTCTTTCATGACTCCATCCATATATACAGTAAACAACCACGGGGACATCACACACCCCTGTTTCAAACCAACATTCAGGTCAAAGAACTCGCTCTGCTCACTCTCCACACGTACTGCCGCCTTTGCACCCTCATACATGCTCTTCACTGCTTTCAGCAACTTGCCCTCTACTCCGTATATTCTAAGTACTTTCCACAAACCTTCTCTATCCACTCTGTCATAGGCCTTCTCCAAGTCCATAAAGGCAACATACACCTTTTGTTTCTTCTCCAGATACTTCTCCACAACACAATTCAGGGTAAAAATCTGATCTACACATCCTCTTCCCTTCCTAAAACCTCCCTGCTCGTCGCCTATCCATTTCTCCGTTCTCACTCTCACTCTCTCAATCACTACCCTACTGTATACCTTCCCTACTACGCTTAGAAGACATATTCCTCGGTGGTTACCACACACTCCTCTTTCCCCTTTGCCCTTATATAGGGGGACTATTATGCCAGTCTTCCAGTCATCGGGTGCACTCCCCTTCTCCCATGCTAGTTTGCACATTTTCCATACCCATTCTATCACTATCTCACCACCATACCTCAACATTTCCCCACACACTCCATCTGTTCCTGGTGCTTTCCCCAACTTCACTCTTTTCATGGCTTCCCACACTTCTGACCTCCTGATCCCCACCTCCTCCTCCACTACTTCTCTTCTTCTCCCTCCCATACCATATCCAGCTATGTTTGCTGGCTCTTCATTCCTTTCATTTAGCAACTCACTGAAGTACTCCCTCCATCTTTCGACTCTCTCTTGCTTCTCGGCTAGCATTCTCCCATTCTTATCTTTCACACCCTTACTGTTTCCCTTGCTACCTTCCCTAACTTTCTTGACTTCTTTCCAGAACAGTTTCTTACTCTCCCTCCATTTTACACTCAGATTCCTTCCAAATTCCTCATCTACTCTTCTCTTACTTTCCTTCACTACTCTCTTCACCACCCTCTTACTCTCCACGTACCTCGCTCGTTTCTGTCTCTCGGAATCTTCATTCCCTCTACTACCCAACCACTCTCTATATGCTTTCTTCTTTTCTTCCACAGCTATTCTTACCTCTTCTGTCCACCATGCTGTACCTTTCACTCCCCTCCCTCTTCTCCTCACTCCACACACCTCCTCACATGCTGCACAGATCTCATCCTTAAACACCTTGCTCATCTCCTCCACTTCCTCCATAACTTCCAGGTCGAACCCACCTAGTCGTCTTTCCACTGCTCTCCTGTACTCCTCCCTGACTTCCTCCTCCTGTAACCTCTCCACCCTCCTCACCATTCCACCCTCCTCTCGCCTCCCTCCCGCTCTCCTCACCCACTTCTTTTGTATCCTAACCTTAGCTACCACTACATAATGATCAGACAGACCCCCTCCAACTTTCTTAACTTCAGGTTATTAATTTCTCTCTCTCTCTCTCTCTCTCTCTCTCTCTCTCTCTCTCTCTCTCTCTCTCTCTCTCTCTCAGCTGCTCTTGTTCGGCCTTGTCCACATCTCTCGGGATGTTGTCGGGAGTCCAGGTTGAGAGGAAGGGGGGTGGGGGGGGGTGGGGGGGCGGTTGGAGGGGGAGGATGTTATTGATTTCGTGACTGACTGGAGACTAGGTTACTGACTGACTGATTGATAGATAAATGCATTATCTGATTAGTTACCTGTTGAAATGTTGGCCAATCAAGGATACATTTTCACTTAACCCTTTTAGTACCAGTGCCGTCCCATTAATTTTATGTTGTCTACTATTAGACGATTTTTCAATTTAATAAGGGGCTCGAGCAATTAGCAGGTTTCGAACAATCTTAATTAACCCTTTTTATTACCACAAATACAGTTTAAGTTGCACAGCACCGTTTACATAAAGTTGAAATCAAATTAAAAAGACGTCACCGGTACAGAAGGGGTCAAGGTTTTTTTCTGGACCCCATTATCTTATATTTGATATTGTTTTGATAGTTCAAGTTGTTCGCCCCATTAGTATGACGACTTTAAGAGCTTTCACCAAATGTATGTCAATTTTAAGACCGTTCCTGCCATTTAGGTGTTGATTTTCCTGGTGATCGATAGGGAGCCTGTAAATTAGGAGGAACCGGCCTTCAGCCGAGACATTTTTCTACTTTATCAATACATATATTTATCTCGAATAGAGGCCTTGGGGGTATGTTTTAAGCTTGATAGAGGTCTAGGAAGCAAACTAAATACCTCCCCTTAACCAGTCATCCAGCGTGCCAGTCAAATAGCTTGTTATCCAATCAACGAGTCTGTTATCTAGTCAGTCTATTCTCGAGTCAACCAACCTATTATTTAATCTATACGACAGTCGGCTAGTCTTTCACTCTGTTAAACAGTGACCAGTCTATCTTCCAGTCAACTAGCATATTACACGGTCACCCTGTCAACCACTCAGTCAACTATTGTCTTATTCAAACAACTACATTAGGTAGACATCCATGCACTCAACCTGTCTATTAACGGTATCCATGAATCATCCAACCAGGCAGCCCACCTTTGCATCCATCCACGTTCCGTAAAAGCAACCATTCCCCAAATTCACCAACGGTGGTACCGATCAGTCAACGAGTACATGTGAGCGAGCAAGGGCGGGTGAGGGGACGGGTGTCAAGCGATAGCCGAGTCCTTTCTTTATTATTGTATATGCAAAGATCAAACTATGGTTTATAGTTCAAATTATGTTTTTAAAAATTATAAAATGGCGGCCATACCAATGGTATTTCATGTTAATGTTCTTGTATTTCTTATCATATCCATTCAAGTCTTCAAACAAAATTGGTCCGGTTTCACACCCTGGACTGAGGGGACGTGATTGAACTGTCACTATATAGACATTTTCCTCTCGCAGTTGCTGCCAGTACTAACACCAGTATTGTTTATTTGTGCATAGTCATTGTTATGTCGAGCTATAATATTTACAGCTCGTGATGTAGCCTCTACTAAAATCCAGATCTGGACTTATAGACCGTAAATAACTCAACAGGGTCAAATCAGCACGTTCTTAATCTCACAAATAGGTATTCAATCAGGTACTACAAATCTCAATAACAACACACATACCTGTTTATTCAAATAGATATATACCTGAAAATCAGAATGCAGCTTCACCTGGATAATTATTGGGACTATCAGGCAAGGATTACAAGGCATATAAATGGTAGATCATAAATGGGGAGCAATTGCTCTTCAACTGTGGTTATAACCAAGGTGAATAATATGCAACTAACTAATACACGTAACTTATAGAATCAACCCTTAATAATAATAATGGTGTTAGTCGAGTGTCTTCCGTGAATAAAACAACAAAGAAAGATACTAGAACACAATCTCAATACAAGAGAAACTGGGCGAGTTGAGAGGGAAAATAAGCACCCGGATAAGGTGGGTGAGGGCGCGCGCGAGAATCAGGTAGGCTGGCTACTGGGTGCGACTTTTGTACAGGTAACTGGTCAGGTCATCTATTTTACTGCGGTGTTGGAAAATACAATTCTAGTTTGAACAATTATGAATTTAGTTTCAATGATATTATGATGAATTGGTGGCAATATATGGCAATTAATTATTTGCACAATTTATTCTCAAGGAAACTCAAATTAGGTAATTTATGATGGGAATCTTATATTCACTTCAAACGATCGTATGTAATAATAACGAAATGCGCCGAGGAATTCAAATGTAAATTTAATATACAATTAGGAATGGGATATAGAAGAATACCCGGTATCTATTAATAGGCCTAGGCTATGCAATTGTCTTAAAAAGTGCTTCACATGTCTCACTCCCTAGACTGGAACGAGACCTCACGGGCTTCACCATTGAATATACGGTTGAATGTACGGGCTCTCAGCCTATACCCAAGAGGGAATAGTTGGAATATAGAAAGAAAAAAACAGTACGAGCCCTTGTGCGTTATTTTGCCGGGTATTTATTTGTATTATTATTGTGGGGTTAATGAACGATTTCATTAAGGCAAGAATATGATGTCATATAAGTTAATGTGTATTGTGCCTCATTTATCTGTATTTCTTAATATCGGTAACAACATTAGGTAAACATGGTTGCTGCTGGTGATGAAGAGGAGATGGATTACTGCTAGCGCGTTTGTACTCGTACCTCATTCTTTCCCGTATATAGATTTGTTCTCACTAATTTTTCGTTTTATAAGTGTTGAGAATTGTCGAAATAAGTTTAAGTGCATAGGATTAAAGTCAATTCCGTACGTCACTCGCCCCTACATCCCACATACAACTCCACCTCCTGTCATTCTGGACAATACTGACTAATATTTTGCTACATACTCGGAGTTATTTGAACCACGATGGGGAATAAAACTATTTTCCATTTTATAATCAGATGCGTTGTGCTTGACACTGCGTTAGTTACTTCTACGGTAATTGCAGTTATATTATAGTTATCGTAATCAGCATTATTATTGCCAGTATCCTAACAATTAACCACTATTTTAATCTGTGATGACATTTATGTTGTTAATATTGGTTTTCATACTCTGCATCACTTTAACTTTAATCATTGATCATTAATTCATCATCAATAATTATAAAATCATCACATTTACTCATTATCAGTATTATCATCACTTTCTATCTATGGTATCGTTGTCTAATTTACCTTTGTTTGATTCAGTTTACCTGTTGAAGGTCACGGACAAGGGCATAATATTTCTGTTCTGATTATTTGATTGTGACCAATATTCAGAATTTGTCTGAATCTGTTTGTTGACAATTTAGTTCCAGAGAACGGACAACTTTGCACCATGCCTCCATGTTGTGGGTTCTGGGTTATCTGTATGATTTTGTAAGGTGTGGTAGCTCTGACTCGTGAAAGGTAGAATTTTAGTTAGCTGCTAGGCTAGGGCTACGTAACCTACACATATTCATAGACTGATGACCAATTATTTACTTCGTTAGATACTCTATACGCCAAAACAAATCGGTAATTATTAGAGTATAAACTATGTTTTTGTTATAGTCATCGGGTGAAAACCCAGTTTTAAATCCCAGACAAGTGAGGTTGGATCCACCTCCACTCAAGGTAACAAAACATGAGCCTAGAAACCATTACAATTGGGCTAATTGGATTAAAGTAAGCCCTAAACGAGATGACTTCACTCACATAACAAGACAGAAAATATTGATTTGATTTTCATTTGGCCATCACTTCGGGGATCACGGCGTCAGGCAATAGATAGATAGATAGATTTACATATATGAAAGATAATTAGGCATAATACAATAGTTGTACATAGAGGTGTGGTTAGCAATGTGGGGCGTAGGAACATTTTCCATGTCGCATAGAAAGGGGAATATTGTCATGTTGAAACCCAGCTTTTATACAGCCTTGAAAGGACCAGAATACCTTGGAGTCTCATCTTTGCTGTCATTATATCTTTCTATCTATACAGTGATACAGTGATGTATGGGGCTGAGACATGGGCTCTGAAGAAAAAGGAGAAAAGAGGGCTGGATGTGATGGAGATGAGCTGCTTGAGGAGTATGTGTGAAGTTACTCGTAGAGACAGATTGAGAAATGAAGAGATACGTAGGAGAGTGGGGCAGCAGGAACATTTGTCAGCCAGAGTGGACAGAAGGGTGCTGAGCTGGTATGGTCATGTTGAACGAATGGGAGATGAAAGGCTTACAAAGAGAATATGTGAGTCAGGTACAAGGGGAGATAGAAGGGCAGGAAGACCCCCATTGAGATGGAGAGACTGTGTAAGAAAGGCTTTGGATGATAGAGGAATGACTATAGATCAGGCAGGGGAAGTGGTGGTGGACAGGAGTGAATGGAGAATGCTTGTGAATAGTTGAGTGAACACGTGGTCTTTTGGAGTAAGGGGTCGGGCGCAAGTTGGACTAGATAATAGTCCATCAGGCGCCTGGCCCGGGGAGATGATTAATATGAAGGGTGTGCCTGGAAGTGTGGTGGGAGGGCTTGTCGCTTTGGCTCCGCTGTATGTCTGCCTGCCGAGATCGGAACCTCTCCTGGTGGTCAGGGGCCGGGGGAGTGCTGGAGCGACCTTGGTAACCCTGGTTTCTGGGTCTTCTCCTGGGTGACCTGGATGTGTGAGAGTTTGTGTTTTTTATCTGTGTTTATTTTTTGTTTTATGTTGTTTTTGTGTTTTCCCTGTTCTTGCTCTGTCTTGAGTCGGCTACCCCCAAAATGGGGATTGGGCCTGAGCATATAGATAGATAGATATAGATAGATCTATACAGTGTTACATATATCTCTTTAGCTTCTATTTATCAATTACTACTCCGTGTGTGTGTGTGTGTGTGTTTGTGTATCAGGCAAGGTGGGGTAATTAAAGCATGCAGACAATTATGTTTTTAATTCAATCTTGGTTCCTTTTAGTGTGTGACGGACCTCGTCACACACTAAAAGGAACCACGATTGAATTACAAATATTACTGTAGGAGGAAAAAGAGGAAAAATTGGACGAGTCGGTGAAATATATGGAGGAATATAATAGATGTTAGGAGAAGAACCATGAGATGAAGATAACATGGACACAGACACATACACACACACACACACACACACACACACACACACACACACACACACGCACACACACAAGTACGAACATGAAGACAATATTGAAGACATTAACCAATAATAGAAAGCAAAGAAGATATAATCAAAGAATCCTATAAATAATATAGTAAAGAAAAAGAGAAACTTACACAAAAATAAGAAAATAAGGAAGAACATAAGTGAATAACTTGAAACACTGATAAAAGCTGTAAGGAAAGAAAAACGCGAAGATCCCGAGAATAATAGAATCATTACGTTGCAATAACAGTAATTGAGAAGTGAGGTTGGCTAGTAATCAAAGAGGAACCACCAGGAACGAAGGAAGAACAGTGTCAGTGTGTTACAGGTACAGTCGGCTATCATTCCATCTGGGCCAGGGCCTCTAATATTTATGTTATTATAGCGTAATAAAGTACAACACTGACAAAAGTAATATACAGACTTAGCCTACCCACTAATTTGTTCATTTCCATCTTTTGCATTTCTCATTTTTCTATTTGTAAATAGTATACATACCATAAATATAAGAAACCCTAAGCCAGTTGGAACGCTGGCCGGCTGTTCACGGTAATATGACCATTACCGCTTGCATGATATTTACCTTCCTTTACAATAATCTCATACTAACCATTAATAATAATAATAATAATGTACACAGGATTTGGTACAGTTGCTGTCACTTCCGCTTGAACTAAAGTTCCTGTTTGTAAGAGTGTTTCTTATATGTATATTGCTTAACTTCACTAAGCAGTTCCAACTGGTATGCGCTATAAGGAAGAATGACAAGAGTCTCACCAACCATCTATATTAAAGAAAACCTTGAGACAAATACAATTAGATATAATGGAGGTTCTAACAGCTATACTCTGTTTTTATCCAGCTGATAGCAACTAGCCATGTCCTCATCTCGAATTTTCAGTTAGTATGACAGTTTTGTAGCCAATTATGTTGCCAATTAGGAAAACCTGAAATTAATATGAAGTAGGGACAAAGTAGTTTAATATATATTCAGTAATGTATATGAAATCAGCTGCTAAAGGATCAAATTTACCATCGGCTGAAAACAAACCGACTATAATTACTGTAAAGGGGAAAAAACTACCCATTGAAAGTTCAGTGATACAGTGACAGTTGTACCCATTGGCGACACTAACAAACAAAGAGTACACCCCAGATTCATTTTTCAACAATTGTACCTCCAAAGCCGAAGTGCGCACAAAATCTAAGAGTACCTCAGACCAAATACCTATTAGCAGTTGGAATCATCTCATCTTAGATACACTCTCCCAATAGAACTTTAACAAAAAACGTTGAGATGTTGGGCCTCCACTGATGAGACAACGTGTCTATCCCATTGTTGCCACCATTAGCAGCAGTGGCAATGTAACACAAGAAGAGAACAACACCAACGGCAGTAATAGCAGGACAGTACATGAAGCGTGCACTGTAGTAGGGCATTGCAGGAAGCATGTCACCATAGCAGGTCATCGCAGGAAATGCATTATAAGTGCAGTAGTTCGCATGAAGTGCCTATATTGATCCCCCCCCCCCTCCCCTGACCATCAATAAAAAAAAAAGTTGAGATACTAAACAGAAGATTACTTTACTGTATGTTACCCTCAGTGCCAGACCATCAACACCGTCGTCAGCCAGTGCCTGCCGACCCTACTCAACACCACCACCACCATCACCAGTGTAGGCTAAAGGGTCCTGAATCAACTTCCCTAACATCAGGAAATATCTTCGGAGGCCTATGACAGGAACTGTCTGGAACATATTTACTGAAGTACTGTCCATTATATTCAATAACAAGTCTACCTAGAAACCAGCGTGCATTGTTGAACCCGTGCAAGAGACCTGTTTCACCAACAGTCACAGCTTTCTCATATTTAACAGATTATTACATCACTAATATATATCCAGAACTGCTAGATTTTACCAAAAGTATGCAGCCTGTGTGAAGTCGGAAAGTTAAACAACTGAACCAAATACACCGCAATATACTGACACACCAATCCACCCATAGCATACAGGCATACCGGTACTCCCGCAAATAGTTGTTGAACAATGGCTACAATATAATTATGTAACATACCTATGTATAACAGGCATGCACAAATTACATACATACTCCCCTACCCCTGACACACTATCATCCTTACACAATTTCTATACGAATGTAACATACTGTACACAACCAGAAAAATCCTGGACAATATAAAATCTCCAGCGGGTACGTGAAAATATCCAGTGCTACCCGCTGGTTTTGTGATGAAAGTATGAGAGAGGAGAGGACAAGTGAGAGAAAGAGAGGGAGAGGGAGGGGCGGGGGGGGGGGGAGGTGAATGGAAAGAGAGAAATGCATTAGCAGAAATTTCTGAAAAGTTAAAATTGAATTACGTTCCCTGATAGAGGAGAGAGATAGACTTGAGGGAGACTTAATGAACCAAAGGGTAAGGACACTGACGGAACATCAACACCAATAATGTCATCAATCCGGTGGATATTGAATGATAATGTTTATGAAACTTTTAATCTTGGATAAATAAATTAAAATTGTATATGAAAGTTTCTATGAAAAGAATTTGAGGTGTGAGAGTATAAGCTTCAGTCCATGAATATAATAACTGACGATATTATGTGTTTTATTCATAGAGAACATTTATATCATGGCTATAGGATGAATCATAGACTACAGTAAATCTGGACCTGACACGAAAATGGAATTTTGCAGTAAGGGACCCAAAATCTGACAACGAACCCCCATTTTCGAACCTCGAAACCGCGAAAATTTGATATTTTCGCGGATTCGAGGTTCGAACTTGGGGGTTCTTTCTCCGATTTTGGGTCCCTTACTGCAAAGTTCCATGTTCGTGCCCAGTCCAGATCTACTGTAGTCTATGGATGAACAATTTTAAGTTATTGGATAATTGAGTGATGCACTCAATTATATTTATATGATCGTTGCAATTATTGAATTTTACGGTACGTGAGAAAATAGGACTGCTGTATTAGTACGCTTATTATATTTAAATATAATTTATAAACCTACATATATAGCTAGATATAGCTAAATATAGATATACGAATATTTAAAAGACGTCGCCGGTGCAGTAGGGGTTAATCCTCTCCTGAATGTTTCCTTACATTTGTAAACAAGGTGAAGTACCCGTATTATTATTAGGTCCAGTAAGGTCATGGGGAGATGCTGGCTATTTATTCTTAACTTTCAGAGAGTTTCTTTGTGTTCAGGTTTGTTACTTAATAAATAAAACATTGCAAGTCATTCCAGTACTTTATTAAACGGACCATGAACGAAATAAATGGATGTATTAGTGGTTTTGTGTTTTTAAGCCAGACGATTAATTTACTTATGATTTCTTATCATAGAATATGAAGCCGTTTATCCGTATATTAGTTATGTTGAGGGGAATAAAAAGGGAACTAGGTCAAGTTATATTATTTCCAGGCCGAGGTATGTATTGTTGGCGGGAGGAAAAATACATAAGGTCATAGATGAGGGTAGCTGACCTCACGTGAAATATTAGGGGTGTGTGTGTGTGTGTGTATGATTATCTGCGTGTGTGTGTGTGTGTCGGGGGGGGGGGTATCCGTATCAAGTCAGGAGGGGTCACGTTGGGTCCTACTTGGGAAGGAGAGCAGTCATTTAACGGGAAACTAATTGATGTGTTAAAGGTTTTATAAGGTCCATTTTCCTACCCTCTCTCAGTATGACCGTGTTGGCATTGTAACATTTCTGATATATTTAGGCTATTTAGAATTAGCTATGGAGGATCTCGATATTTTCTGAAAGTCTTTGGGTCATCTGGCGGATTACAGGCTTTTGCAAGGTATAACAAGTAATAATTGATACATGTTGTGTGATAATTCATGAATGAGGAAAGCAGCAGTATCTGGTGGCTACCTTAAACAAGTGGTTCTCGTCTCCCTGTAAAACATTATGAAGGGAACAGACAAACTGGAGTGAAAGTAAGGATGGGCATAAAGAAAGTAATAAAGATGCAAAGGGAATAGTTTATATAGGTAAGAACTCCTGTATCGGTTTAAGTTATATATATATATATATATATATATATATATATATATATATATATAGATTCTCTTTTAAAAAAGACGAGGTTAAAAGCAATAGCAGTTTCAGCATTCAGGATTGTATTGTTACAACTTTCAATAGTTCTAACAATTTTCCTCTGGGGTTCAGAGATGAGGTACGAAAGGTTAGCAAAATTCATGGTGGATCCAACGTTTCACAAGTAAACATCTTGCATCTTCAGGGAATGGAGAGGTAATGGTTAGAATAGGGACAATGCATCTTATTTATACAAAATAAAACCTACTAACAATGGCCAATGTCTTAATGGGGAAAGTGAATGCCCTAAACGATACCTACAGTCCACCATCGCTGCCTATGTCAGCAGAGCCCTCACCCATTGCACCACCTGGAATGACACACACAATGAACTGGAAAGGCTCACCCAGGTCCTAGTCAACAATAGGAATTCCAACACTGACGTCACCAATGCCATCAACCACCACCTAGAAAAATGGTACAAACAAGACCCCCCTAGCACCAACCCGGCCAATGACATTACATTTTTTTACAGAAACTACATGTCTTCCGACCACACAACAAACGAATCCATTATGAAAGAAATAATTGACAAAAACGTCCTGCCCACCAACCCTGACAATAAAATCAAACTCATTATTTTCTACAAATCTCCTAAGACCTCCAACCTTGTCCTCCGTAAACGCCCCCTTTCCACCAACAGCCAACCGAAAGACGATCATGTGATATACCAGCATATTTGCACCTCTGGGGACTGTGGACCCCTATCCTATGTTGGAATGACACAGACTCGCCTTTCCCGTCGACTAACCCTCCACCTTCAATCTGGTGCTATAAAAGATCACCATCAAGCCCCCCACCATCTTGCCCTAACTTGCGCCGACCTAGACAAACAAACCACCATACTCGACAAAGAATCAGACCCCAGAAGACTAGCTATTTTAGAAGCTCTATACATCCAAACACTCAACCCCAGCATCAACAACCAAACACAAGACCTTCAAATTCTTCTTTCAGGCAAGCGCTAGAGCCATGCTGCCCCCCCTCGTCTCGCCCCACGCCCCGCTTCCTTAGGCTTCCACGCTCAGCACACAACTGCCAACACCAACCAATCACAGCCACCCACAGCCAACAACCAACCAACGATAAGATTTAGTGCCCGTCTCGCGAATAGACTACCTTCCACCAATGAACAGCCACCACACACCCAGTAGCTCCGCCCACCTCCCTCTACTTGATCCTCGAATTTTGTATAAATAAGATGCAACAGACCATCATTCCACACCCTCAATTCTCCCCATTCTCCACTCACCATGGCACGTACACACATCACGGGCTATAACTACCGCAACCCCAACACTAGACCAGCACACCTCTCAGTCACCATGACCAACAAAATTCAAGGGACTGTGAAGTGGTACAACTACAAGAAGGGGTACGGATTTATTAATAGAAACGACAACCAAGAGGATATATTCGTACACCACACAGGAATATCCAGAAAGAACACCAGGCCATCACTAGATACTGAAGAAGACGTCGAATTTACCATCGGAGAAGGAAGAAAAAAGGCCCAGAAGCACAAGAAGTAACAGGACCAGGAGGATCTGAAACCAGAGGATCTCCCCATGCTGTAGAAAGAACACCAAGGAGAGCAGAAGAAAATTCTATGCAGGCAAAAATCTATACATGCATAGAAACAGCTAAGGCAATTGCTGGCTCAAACAAACATCATTTGAGCCATATAATTCCTTTAATCCTACAACATAACAACCTGCCAGCCATAAAAATCCCGCAAGAAGCTCTACAACCACCCAAACATCCAAACAGCAAAATCCAGCAGAAAAAGGACCTCATGGTGGAAGATGTCACCAACATCACCATCAATGAAGAAACAGACTCCTCCATCATCCTCGAAGATCTCGAAGAGGAAGATAATGCAGAACAAGATGATGAAGAATATGAAGAAGAAGTGGAAGAAGAAGAATGTTTACACCAAACTCCTGAGAATACTCCTTCCCCCCCTCCTCCAGTTCTAACACCACAAGTTGTGAAGATGAAACCTGCCAGTGATACAACCATCAAACCAACAACCAGGAAACCACCAAAAACATACAGCGAATATGCAGAATTTCTTTCAGATCTCCGAAAATTGCCACTTGCCAAGATGAAACAAAAATATCCTGAATCAAACATAGAACAAGCAAAAACACCTACAGGGACATATGGTTATAATACACTAATGGAACAGCAAAGGCAAATGGAGGCAAATGGATATGTGCTGTATGAAAATGGATTAAAGCTAATCCTTTAGGAGTAACTATCTTACAAATTAGTTATACATCAGTCAGAATTTACCTTACAAATTAGTTAGCCTTTAAAAACTAGTAAATACCAAAACACTTAGGCCAAAAATTAGAAATTATCCTTCAGTAACTTATAACAATTATTACTTAATACCTGCCTTCAGCAACTTTGTAACTATTTCTAAAAATTAAGAAGATGAATAAATAAAAACAGCAAAGTGGCCGGCCCACTAACTTTCTCCCTTCTACTGTACTTCATAATTTCCTACTTTACCTTCCTGACCAAACCCTCTCCTTATTCCCCCTCTTTCCTAAAAAAAAAAAAAAAAAAAAAAAAAAAAAAAAAAAAAAAAAAAAAAAATCACGAACATGCAATTTGGTTTTAGACAACACAGATCGACACAAGAAGCACTAAACATTATCACAAACTACCTTCACATAAACAAACAGTCCAGACGAAAAAACAAGACAGCCTTAATTACAAAAGACATAAAACGAGCTTTTGACACAGTGTGGCACGAAGGCTTGAAGTACAAAATCTGCGAAAATTTCAACTTCCCATTAATTACTCAGAAACTTCTCTGCAACTTTTTGGATAATAGAACAGCCAAAATTAAGTTTTCTAATCTTTATTCAGATTCATTTCCACTAAACGCAGGCGTACCTCAAGGCTCAGTGCTCGCTCCTACCCTCTACATCCTATACACAAATGACTTTCCCAACCCCACTCACAATGACTCTCTCACAGTAATGTACGCAGACGATGTGACGCAAATAATAAGAGCAGACACAATAGACGCATTGACAAACAAAGCTCAAAGAGAACTTGACAAAGTAGCACAATGGGAGCAAAAATGGCGGATTCAGGCTCATCCTCAAAAATCACACGTCACATACTTTGCCAAGGGACATCTCCGCCCAAGACCCTTATTCCAGAACTCCCGAGCACCTGTCCGTAACCGCACACAAATAAATGTCTCTCCCACAAACAAAGTACTCGGCCTCACATTCGACAAAAACATCCGATTCCACAAACAAGCACAAACTTCCATTGCCATTGCATCAAAATCACTACAAACCATCTATCGTTTCAGAAATGCCTCAATAAAAACCAAGCTTCACTTATACAAAGCACTTATAAGACCTCTTTTGTGCTACGTCCCACTCAGCATTTCACTTTCGGCCCCTACCAACCAACTAAAATATCAAAGATTACAAAATAAAGCACTGAGGTGGATGTTCGGGACTCAGTGGTATGAGTTCCAGACGGCACAACATCTTCACAATCTAGCCCACATCCCCCCTCTAAATACTTATTGGCAGCAATTAGCAGAAAAACAAATTATAAAACTTGAGACCTTTCATGATAACTTCATCCAAATTTTCAACATAATTTTTACACCGCCCCATGTCAAACCTCCTTCACCCCAACAACAGAGAGGCACCCATTCCAATATTCACTTAAAATCAGGATTGGTAGAGGAGGTGGGTCATGCCGGCTCGTCCACAGTCCAGCCTCCCTACCACTCCTGACCTAGATTCCTAGCTTCACTTCCCATTAAAATGTATAATTTCACAGACAAAGTACAAGACAACAACCTTTTAACGTAACTCCTATAATAATAACAGTACAGCCTTCTTACAGGTTCTGCCACTGACAGACTTCCCCAGCAGTACCCCTTTTGACTCAATGCCACCCAAAATTACCTCCCCCTATACCATTTTCGAATACTACCACCCAAAAATACAACCCCAAAACATGCAAGCACTTTCGATCTTATACCATCCAAAATTAACTTGCTCCCCATCCCTTGCCCCCTTCTTGGCAAGCCATCCTGAATCACTAAAGTAACTTCTCCAACTAAATCAACTCAACCCCAGCTCAATTATTCAACTCACGCACGTTGGGTCAAGCCCCGACACCCTATTTCTCCCACTATTATCACTGTCTCTCCTACTTAACCAATAAAAACTTCCCTTCTTTCACCCTCACCCACCTTTTCTATATTCATTCATTCATTCATTCATTATTAAATATTACCCACTACCGCCCATTAGAAGCCCACTTGTAGTACGACGCCGAACCCTGAAGGCATTGCCATGAAGGGGGGGGTTTAGCACCTGGTTATAGGAGGCAAGTGGGTAGGGTTTATACTTCAAGTAGGTTAGGGTCTGGTGACATAGGCTTGCCTACAGTCCAAGGACATAGGTAGGAGTTAGGTTTTTTCTGGGGACATCCCATAGGGGTGCCCCCTGGGTACAGTTTTAAAATTCTCCATAAAAATGTTCAATTAACTCTACCTCCCTAACTTGTTATTTTCCCCATTCATTTTCACTTTTCTTATAGTTAGAAATTAAACTTGTTTCTCCCAATGATTCAGTATGGCACTGTATGTTAAATTTAAATGCATTAACAATCCCCCTGATGACCCAGGCTCTCACATATTTAGTATCACTCAAACCCAAATAGTCAGAGTTTTCAAAAATATCAATGTAATCAAAATAAGACTTGCTTCACAAAAAGATCTTGATGCATATCTCAACCCCGCCACTCTAAAGAAACTCCAATCTGCTGGTTATGAACTAGTCCTCTCCCCAGAACTAAAAGCTGCCTGTACAGTCAAAATTCTGCACCCTGACAAGAACATCTTCAACAAAGACGAAGATGAGATTGCCAGGGAAATTTCCAAGAAAAAACTCCATCACTGTCTGTGAAGTATATAAAACCCAACGTCAAGCCCTCAAAATTCGATGTGCCTCCCCTCAGGAGGCCAGTAAGCTTCTAAAAACAGGTCTCAAGGCATTTCATGTGATTTTGCCGCCTGATTTTCTGACCCCTGAGTCCTGGATCAATCTCAGGCAGTGCTATAACTGTTATGCTTACGGACATCCCACAGCCCAATGTCAAAAAACAGTAACTTGCTCTCGTTGTGCTGAGTCAGGGCACTCATTTACCACCTGCTCTTCAATCACTCTGAAATGCTCAAACTGCAATGGCCCTCACATTGCAATCAGTGCCGAATGTCCCTTCCGTCTCAATGTCTTAAAAGACACTAGAAAAAACGCAAAGGCCACTCCAACCAATCCCAACCAAACACGTCCTTTATTCTCATCCCACCCAGTCACTGCCAAATCATATGCTTCAGCGAGCACCTCACACATCCCTCAATCCTCCCCCCCTACCCCACCCAACATCAATCCTCCCGGCCCATTGTTCAACCGCGAAATATTCGCCCAAACTTCAGTCCTTGTTAATGTTGCACTCCACCTCACGAACCAAAAAGTCACCCCACAGTTTAACAAGCTACTAAATGATGGCCTGACTGCCCACAATCTCCCTGCCATCATGATCCCTGAGTCTTGGTTCCAGCATAGCAAGAACTCTCATAATCCATCTCTCTCAGCCACTCCTCTTCCTATTCCACTACCCTCAACCTCTACCTCCAACTCATCCTCCACTACCCCTATTCCTCAACCCCCAAGCGCCAACGAAATCCCTGAAATGTCAATCCCTCTCACCACTGAAAATGAACCTCAAGATCTCCCTACCCAAACCCCCCCCCCTCACAAATGTCACTGACCCAACTCTCAATGCATCTGACCCTGACCTTCCTAACCTTACTACCCCAACATCCTTCATGCCTCCCCCACCCCCTCCTACACCAAAAACGCCCACCATTCCTCCCCAATCTCCTCTAAAACGAAAACCCACCAGTCCAGCTGTGATATCCTCCCCTGAATTAAACCGTTCTCGGTCAAAGTCACGTAAAGTCGAAACCCCAAGAAAAAACACCAAATCTACCTCCAAATCTCCATCTTTTGGAGGAGTCCGCTCCTTATCCTCTCCCTCTCCAACCCGGGCCCCACCATCCCCCCACTTCCCCACACATAGCTCACTTCACGATACCCCATCATGTTAAGAGTCATCCAATTCAACATAAGACACTACTACAATAACAGACACCTACTCACACAATTAATTTTAGATAATGACCCAGACATAATACTAATTAACAGCACCTGTACGTACAACACACATAAAATTAGATTCTTTGGTTACACAACACGACAGACCGACGGCGATGCCAACGATGGAGTTGCAATCATGATAAAAAGCACCATTCAACACGAATTCATCACAGACTGGACATACAAGCATTTCCTTGCAGTTAAAACACACACAACACTCGGACCCCTCATAGTTGCCACCACATATGTCAGACCCCATACCTACATCCCTTACACAGACTTAAATACCTTATTCAATAACAATGCACCTACACTTATACTTGCAGACTTTAACGCTAGACACCAAGCTTTCCAACATAATACCATTAATCAACGTGGAATTCAACTATTAGCACTACACAACCACAAAAGATTAACTTTTCAAGGCCCAGATTTCAACACAGTTTTCACACCAAACGGTAATGGTAAACCTGACTTAATTTTTTCAAACCAAGCTTTTAATATATTCCATCATGATATTTCCCCAGGGCCACTTTCAGGATCAGATCACATCCCAGTTTTCATGTCAATTTCTTCAAACCCAATTCAAGTCCCATGTCAATCTCATTTTAACTACTCACAAGCAAACTGGGAAGAATTCAAAAACATTTTATCAGAAGACAACTACATACACGACTATGAGGGACAACACTACACACACATAGACCAACAAATTGAGAACCTACAGAACAAAATCATAAATGCAGCCAACACAACCATCCCAAAAACTACATACAAAATCAAACACACTTTCAGACCCTCCATCAGAACACAACGACTCCTAGTGTGCTATCGTCGTCGATTCGAACAGAACAAACACAACCACATACCAGGCCGAGTACGTTACGATCTCTCCAACCTCAGAACTCACATCCTCAACAGCCTGCAATCTGATCATGATGCTCACTGGACTCACCTAGTACACTCAGCAGAACAAAACAGGAAAACTAAGCCCTGGGAATTCTGGCAACATATAAAACGTTTAAAAGGTAATACCACTCCCAGAACATCCTCCCTCACTGTTAATGGCAACAAAATTACTGATCCTAGGGCTATCACAGATACATTTAAACAGACATGGCAACAAGTATACCACCCACACCCCATTGAAAGGCCTGCCGAACAACACATCCGCAATATAGAACAACATCTCACTACCATCCCTGACAACATCTCCCATGACACACACATTAACCTAAACACACTTGACCCTCAAAACATACTCACTGCTCCCATTGTGCCAGACGAAGTCAAATTCATCCTGTCTAAAGCACGGAGAAAGGCGCCTGGTGCCACGGGTATTAATCACCACCTTGTAAAGCACCTACCTAACACTTTCATACAGCACTCACTCGCCTCTACAACGCCATCCTGGCATCAGGCTACTTTCCCGTCTGCTTCAAGACAGCGACCATTATCCTCATTCCCAAGAAAAACCAAGACAAGACTAATCCACTAAACTACAGACCCATTAGTCTACTTGAGACTCTTGGGAAGACTCTAGAACGTATCATAAACCACCGACTCAGACTATTTCTCGAAGACGAAGGACTCCTCACGAACATGCAATTTGGTTTTAGACAACACAGATCGACACAAGAAGCACTAAACATTATCACAAACTACCTTCACATAAACAAACAGTCCAGACGAAAAAACAAGACAGCCTTAATTACAAAAGACATAAAACGAGCTTTTGACACAGTGTGGCACGAAGGCTTGAAGTACAAAATCTGCGAAAATTTCAACTTCCCATTAATTACTCAGAAACTTCTCTGCAACTTTTTGGATAATAGAACAGCCAAAATTAAGTTTTCTAATCTTTATTCAGATTCATTTCCACTAAACGCAGGCGTACCTCAAGGCTCAGTGCTCGCTCCTACCCTCTACATCCTATACACAAATGACTTTCCCAACCCCACTCACAATGACTCTCTCACAGTAATGTACGCAGACGATGTGACGCAAATAATAAGAGCAGACACAATAGACGCATTGACAAACAAAGCTCAAAGAGAACTTGACAAAGTAGCACAATGGGAGCAAAAATGGCGGATTCAGGCTCATCCTCAAAAATCACACGTCACATACTTTGCCAAGGGACATCTCCGCCCAAGACCCTTATTCCAGAACTCCCGAGCACCTGTCCGTAACCGCACACAAATAAATGTCTCTCCCACAAACAAAGTACTCGGCCTCACATTCGACAAAAACATCCGATTCCACAAACAAGCACAAACTTCCATTGCCATTGCATCAAAATCACTACAAACCATCTATCGTTTCAGAAATGCCTCAATAAAAACCAAGCTTCACTTATACAAAGCACTTATAAGACCTCTTTTGTGCTACGTCCCACTCAGCATTTCACTTTCGGCCCCTACCAACCAACTAAAATATCAAAGATTACAAAATAAAGCACTGAGGTGGATGTTCGGGACTCAGTGGTATGAGTTCCAGACGGCACAACATCTTCACAATCTAGCCCACATCCCCCCTCTAAATACTTATTGGCAGCAATTAGCAGAAAAACAAATTATAAAACTTGAGACCTTTCATGATAACTTCATCCAAATTTTCAACATAATTTTACACCGCCCCATGTCAAACCTCCTTCACCCCAACAACAGAGAGGCACCCATTCCAATATTCACTTAAAATCAGGATTGGTAGAGGAGGTGGGTCATGCCGGCTCGTCCACAGTCCAGCCTCCCTACCACTCCTGACCTAGATTCCTAGCTTCACTTCCCATTAAAATGTATAATTTCACAGACAAAGTACAAGACAACAACCTTTTAACGTAACTCCTATAATAATAACAGTACAGCCTTCTTACAGGTTCTGCCACTGACAGACTTCCCCAGCAGTACCCCTTTTGACTCAATGCCACCCAAAATTACCTCCCCCTATACCATTTTCGAATACTACCACCCAAAAATACAACCCCAAAACATGCAAGCACTTTCGATCTTATACCATCCAAAATTAACTTGCTCCCCATCCCTTGCCCCCTTCTTGGCAAGCCATCCTGAATCACTAAAGTAACTTCTCCAACTAAATCAACTCAACCCCAGCTCAATTATTCAACTCACGCACGTTGGGTCAAGCCCCGACACCCTATTTCTCCCACTATTATCACTGTCTCTCCTACTTAACCAATAAAAACTTCCCTTCTTTCACCCTCACCCACCTTTTCTATATTCATTCATTCATTCATTCACTCTCTTTAGCTGACAAGTCTAAGGTACTGGCTGGCGAGAGTCGAGTGTTGAATTTATGAAGTATTAAATCTAACCACAATTTCACCTATCCATCATCTGAGCGTGAATTATAACTCATCACCTCAAGAACATTCTCCATTTAAAGTAATTGCTAAATATATCTAGTAAATTCAGACATTAACCTAACATGTATAACCCTACGTCGCCACATTAACAATGGGGAGGACAAGAATAAAATACTCTCACCCAGGTGACAAACAACAAGCTAGGGTCCAACTGTTGGAAGCCTTATCACGACAAGGAGTGTATGCTACCAATATATACATCTCAGACACAGGATTTGTTGTAATTACAGCAAATGATATTGATCAAGACAAAATCTTTGCAAGAGACACCATCACTAAACTGAATGCAGCAGGGTACACACCAATTCTACCTCCAGAGCTTGCAGCAAAAAGATCAGTTATTATATTCAATGTTCATGACCTAATTTACCTGAACAACGAACAGGTGATACAAGAGCAAATAGAACAGAAAAATGTCTGGGCTCAGGGAAAAGTGGATGCCGTCTATAAATTTGACAAAAGCCGCACACTAAAAATAACTTTTGAAAGTGTGGACAATGCACAGACAGCCACTCAGAAAGGCATGCTCATGTTTAACCTAAGCATACCACATGAGAAAATAAGACAGGAAGACTTTATTCCTCTCACCAACTGTTTCAGATGCCACAAAGTCGAGGGCCATCACACCAATCAATGCCCCAAGGAAAAAGAATACGAACTTTGCTCAGAATGTGCTCAGGAAGGTCACACCTGGAAGAATTGCACTGCAACAGTCAAAAATGTGTAAACTGCCTTCAGGATCATAGGACAAATTCAATGAAGTGCGAAGTCCGGAAGCAAGCAATCAAAAAGAAAATGAAGGAGAAACAAGAGGCATCAAAAACAGTACATGCCAATAAAACCTACAGTCAAGCAGCCGGTCACCAGAATGCAGCAACATCGGCAACAATGAACCCTCAGACAATACCCCAAGTAGACATAAAACCGAACACAGCCAGTACAATGTTAGCATGTATGTTGCATGCCCACTTACATAACATGGCAAGACCCGGATCATATGCAACAGAACTAAACAGCATGCTGAAACAAAATGGATATTCCCAAATGAATTTCCCAAACAACCCACCTTCAAATGACTTGTTCTCAAACATTAGCGGCGAAGAAACCATGAATATCATGAAACAAACCCATAACGACATTCCGACCCAAAATCAAGCTGAAGACACCATCAGCCAAACAGGAGAGACCCCCATGAGCCCCCTTACTTTAGATGAGTCACATGAACAAGAAACCGAAGAAGCAACTCTGAGTGACTCTGACAGCATATCTCAAGAAAACACCGTGACACGCCGAATGGAAACAATGACAGTACAAGAAAAGGAAGCCTTTATAAAAGAGTTACACATCAAAATATACCACAGTGACCAAAACGCGCCAAATAATATGAATAAGAAAAAACTCATCAACTGGCACAGCCAACGGCAAGTAAGAGTGAGATTTACAAGAACGAAAAACTACCAGGAAACCCATCAAGTTATTCAAGACATAAAGGATGGACTACTAGACCATCACTTTACTTCTGACCTAATCCGTTATCACCATGTGCAACAATCAGCACTAGAAAATGACATTAAGTCAGGCTCCTATACCCTTGATGATAGTAGTGAATATGAAACAATACATAACGTACCAGTTGCCAGTCCGAATATAAAGAAGTCGGTGCTAAGACACAACAAGGGACAAAACAACAGACCATAGGAGACCCTAACAAGCTAACAATAATACAACATAATGTGTTACACTGGCAGAATAGGAAAATCGAATTAACTAATACATATCTATCAATCAACCCTGATATAATCTTAATTAATAGCCACAGCAATACAAATAACGAAACAATAAAGATAAATGGATACCATACCCACTCAAAGAACTCTTCAAATGAAATTAATGATGGCAGTGCCATTCTTGTAAAAAACACACTTAAATATAAGCTGTATGATGACTTTATTTCTGACACTCTCTGCATTACAATCGAGACCTCCTTAGGACCAGTTAATGTTGCAACCATGTACCTACCCCCTAGACGCCCCTACCTTCCTTTCCCTGATATACATAGACTTGCATACAATAATTTACCTACTTACATTCTAGGTGATCTCAATGCAAAACATACCCTATTGAGAAATAACTCAAATAATGCAGTAGGGGAGGGCCTAGCCCGTTTTATTAACCAAAATAGCCTTGTACACCTAGGCCCCCACTTCCCAACATACCTTTCGCATAACAGAAGTACTACCCCTGACATCATACTAACAAATAACAGAGCCTTTCATAATTCTAGAATTGAATGTGGCCCGATCACAACATCTGACCATCTCCCCATAATATTCACGATCACTGCCGATAAAATCACCATTCCCAGCACCCCCAAATTAAACATGAATAATGTGAACTGGGACAACTTTAGAGAAACGGTAGACTTAGAACTAAATAGATACAACTTTGATCTTAGTGAAGGAGGAGAAGAAGAAATAGACACTGCACTAGACAACTGGTACCACTCAATAACAACTGGCATGGAAAACACAATCCCTACATCTAACACAATCACAATAAACAAATCCATAATAAATCCAGAAATAAGAAGAATACAAAGAGAATACCAGGCTATCATGCAAAACGCTATAATAGGAGGATGGCACAGACACTTATATATCAGATTTAGACTACTGCAACAGCAATTAAGAAATGAATGTAAAATAAATTATGACAGAAATTGGGAGAATCAGCTCGAAGACCTTTCAAATAAGCATAGAGATCCAAAAGCTTTTTGGACAAAAATCAAACAACTTAGCGGTTCTAGCAATGATCCAACTAATTATATACTAAACAAAGACAACAAGAAAGTATATGACAATATAGGTAAAGAAGCCACATTTCGTGAAATATGGGGAGATATATTCAAAATATCTGATGAAGAGAATGAGCAGTTCGATGAAGACAACGAAACCATGGTCAGAAACTTTATCCAAAGAAATCTAAATAGAACACTACCTAATGAAGCCATCAACCTAAATATTTTTAATAATCAGAACGCAACCACAAGGGCAATCGATATCCATGAAATAAAAAATATCATAAAAAATATGAAAAACAAAGCCCCTGGACGGAGCAACATTAATAAATAATAATCTCCCAAGTCTCTGAGCAAGCAATACTAACACTAATACAAATATTTAATGCCACACTTTCCCTAGGATACTTCCCTGACAAATTTAAAACAGCTGTAATTCACCTAATACCCAAAGAAGGCAAGTCACCATATGACCCAATTAACTACAGACCTATATCGCTACTGGAAGTGCCAGGCAAAATACTTGAAAAATGCATTTATAATAGGCTAAATATACATCTAAACATGAATGACCTTATCCCGGCTAGTCAACATGGTTTCGTCAGCAAAAAAGGCACAAATACAGCCACAGCAATCATATATGAAACTGTTTCCCAAGCAAAGGCCAGGAATAATCAATGTCACGTAATTCTTAGAGATGTAAGTAAAGCCTTCGACAAGGTATGGCATATGGGCCTGAAATATAAACTACTACAACTTAATCTGCCAAGCCATATTGAGTCAATATTGTGTGATTTCCTAGAAGATAGAAAGGCACACATCCGCATTAAAAACCACTTAGGCCCACCAATACAACTACTCAGTGGTGTCCCACAAGGCAGCATATTATCCCCAATATTATACACAATATATACCATGGACCTCCCACTACCTGCTATCGATTGCACTACAATTCAATATGCAGACGACATCACCCAGATAATTACATACCCAGGCAAATCACGAAGACTTATGGCGGAAAAAGTAGGCTTAGAAATCAATAAAATAAACGAATTCGAAAAGAGATGGAAAATAAAAACCAATACGACAAAATTTACCATACTTCCAATTGCTACCTCAAAGGAAGATGACATAATTGTAGAAGGAGATTTATTAGATACACACCAGGAAGGGAAAACACTGGGACTAAAATTGACTAGGGGAGGCATACTAAAACATGTGACAAGTTTAATTAACAAAGGAAAGGCATCCCTAGGAAAACTTTACAGATTTGGTGACCTCTCAGAAAAAATAAAAACTCACCTAGTAAAAGCTCTAGTACTTCCTGTCTTGGAATATCCAGCTGCACCATTATCCACCCTAAGCAAAACACAAACACTGAGGCTGCAACGGATACAAAATAAAGCGCTCAGATATGCACTTAATGAAAGATATCCATACAACAGAAACACCAGACAGTTGCACGAAATAGCTAAGACAGAGGCTATGAATGTCAAACTATTTAGAAGAACAAAAAATATATGGTCTACGTTAGAAAGATTAAATGACCCAAATTATGCAACCATAGTAGAGAACAGACCAATTAGGAAACACTCATGGTTTCCCCCTTCAATAATAACCAACTTAAATCAAGAACCAAACCCAATATATGTATGAACACTGAAAGCCTCTAACAAACTAGCAAAATAAGTACAATTCAGTAAAGTTGAATGCTTAAGTATGCAAAACGAATGATGAATGAATGAAGAAAAAAATAAAATAAAATAAAAAATCCCTTGTAATTATGAATATTATTAGATGTCTATGTATATGTTATCATGAATTTGTTAAGTATGTACTGTCTCCAACACAAATATTATACTCTAAATACTAATGAATGATAGACTGAAAAAAAAAAAAAAAAAAAAAAAAAAAAAAAAAAAAAAAAATGTCCCTTGTAATATGTCCATGTGTATGAACATTGTCGTGTCCCTGTATATACTAGCATGACCTCTGTTAAATATGTACTGTCTCCAACAAAAATATCATACTCTAAAGTAATAATGAGTGATAGCATGAGTGAAGCCACAATGAATGAATGGGAAAGTGGAAAGAATGAAAGAGTGAATGTAATAATTAACAAACAACAAATATTCATAAACAAAAATCGAATGAATGAGTGAAATATTAAATATGTAATAATTAACAAACAACAAATATTCATAAAAAAAAAAAAAATCGAATGAATGAGTGAAATATTAAATATGTAATAATTAACAAACAAAAAATATTCATAAACAAAAATCCATAAAGCAATAAAAATGTCCCTTGTACACTGTATATATTTAAGTTCTGTACCGTCTCTGACAAAATAATAAGTTATAATCTAAGGTGAATGAATGATTAAAATAAATGGATGAAATCAGAATGAATGAAAGCAATAATTATGATGTAAGACATGAGAAAAATTGAGTTAGCTAAGCTAAAAACACCCACTTGTCGAGAATTCTCCAATCAGAGCCAGGGTCGCAAAAAATGACTGACGCATGAATACTCGCTCGTCATTGGTCGGTGAGATGGAGAGAGAGAGAGCCTTGCGGGATAAGTTCCGGGGGGCTCTCTCTCTCTCACTCTCACTCTCTATGACAAATCATGCTAATTACAATGAATTCGTCCCTGTAATAAAAAAAAAAAATAAAAATAAAAAAAAAAAATAAAAATAAAAAAAAAAAATCAATAAAAGAAAATAAATATAATTAATTTGTTTTTTTAGATTTTAAGACAACTTATCAAAACACCAAAGAGTAATAACAACACAAAATAAATAATTATAACACCGGAACGATGCTACAATGCATATGAAAACAAACAAATGCCAAATTAAAAACAAATGCAAACATGGAGGCAGGAAATAAAAAAAGGGAACATAAACATGAAGCTGGTGGTATGTTCTGCTCACGGAATATATATGCAGTGTAATTTAAGTCTTAACCAAGAATAGCAAAGTGGACGGCCCACTATCTTTTAATCTCCAACTTTACTTCATATTTCTAATCTTATTCTTCTTTATCCACTGATAAACTCTATTTTCATCCCCCCTATTCTATCCCCCTATGCAAATTCTGTTGGAGTAAGAGATTTTACCACATTTGACCAATCAGAGCCTAGTAAATCTACTTCTAACACTTAACGTAAATTTAATCATTTCTACATTTTCAAACATTAAAGTAATTTATATTATTTAACTAACATTCAATTTACTACTTGATTTGATTTAATAATAAAGTAAAGTAAATATTCAATCTTTTTATAATCATTTAGCCTAACATAAATTGATATTTCTTCTTTTATATCTACAGCAATTCCACTCTTGCCAGCAATATCCGCCACCTAGAGTCCCCTGTTGTATTCCGACGCTGAACCCTGAAGGCATTGCCACGAGGGGGCCCCTTAGAGGGGTGGTTACAGGAATCAACAGGGTAGGCAACCCGTCTCCTTACCATCTGGGTAGATGGTAATCTAGTGCTAGGTCCCCTTCGGGGGCAGACTGAAAGCAGGCTTTTCGACCCTCCCTTTGTGTTGCCCAAGAAACACACCCCTTTTAGCAGGGGGGGGAGTTGTAATCGGTGCCTCTTTAGCTGACAGTCTTAGGTAGGTTTTTCTTGCTGGCGAGAGTCGAGTGTTGAATTTATGAAGTATTAAATCTAACCACAATTTCACCTATCCATCATCTGAGCGTGAATTATAACTCATCACCTCAAGAACATTCTCCATTTAAAGTAATTGCTAAATATAACCACAGTTAAGAATCTAGTAAATTCAGACATTAACCTAACATGTATAACCCTACGTCGCCACATTAACAATGGGGAGGACAAGAATAAAATACTCTCACCCAGGTGACAAACAACAAGCTAGGGTCCAACTGTTGGAAGCCTTATCACGACAAGGAGTGTATGCTACCAATATATACATCTCAGACACAGGATTTGTTGTAATTACTGCAAATGATATTGATCAAGACAAAATCTTTGCAAGAGACACCATCACTAAACTGAATGCAGCAGGGTACACACCAATTCTACCTCCAGAGCTTGCAGCAAAAAGATCAGTTATTATATTCAATGTTCATGACCTAATTTACCTGAACAACGAACAGGTGATACAAGAGCAAATAGAACAGAAAAATGTCTGGGCTCAGGGAAAAGTGGATGCCGTCTATAAATTTGACAAAAGCCGCACACTAAAAATAACTTTTGAAAGTGTGGACAATGCACAGACAGCCACTCAGAAAGGCATGCTCATGTTTAACCTAAGCATACCACATGAGAAAATAAGACAGGAAGACTTTATTCCTCTCACCAACTGTTTCAGATGCCACAAAGTCGAGGGCCATCACACCAATCAATGCCCCAAGGAAAAAGAATACGAACTTTGCTCAGAATGTGCTCAGGAAGGTCACACCTGGAAGAATTGCACTGCAACAGTCAAAAAATGTGTAAACTGCCTTCAGGATCATAGGACAAATTCAATGAAGTGCGAAGTCCGGAAGCAAGCAATCAAAAAGAAAAGGAAGGAGAAACAAGAGGCATCAAAAACAGTACATGCCAATAAAACCTACAGTCAAGCAGCCGGTCACCAGAATGCAGCAACATTGGCAACAATGAACCCTCAGACAATACCCCAAGTAGACATAAAACCGAACACAGCCAGTACAATGTTAGCATGTATGTTGCATGCCCACTTACATAACATGGCAAGACCCGGATCAATGCAACAGAACTAAACAGCATGCTGAAACAAAATGGATATTCCCAAATGAATTTCCCAAACAACCCACCTTCAAATGACTTGTTCTCAAACATTAGCGGCGAAGAAACCATGAATATCATGAAACAAACCCATAACGACATTCCGACCCAAAATCAAGCTGAAGACACCATCAGCCAAACAGGAGAGACCCCCATGAGCCCCCTTACTTTAGATGAGTCACATGAACAAGAAACCGAAGAAGCAACTCTGAGTGACTCTGACAGCATATCTCAAGAAAACACCGTGACACGCCGAATGGAAACAATGACAGTACAAGCAAAGGAAGCCTTTATAAAAGAGTTACACATCAAAATATACCACAGTGACCAAAACGCGCCAAATAATATGAATAAGAAAAAACTCATCAACTGGCACAGCCAACGGCAAGTAAGAGTGAGATTTACAAGAACGAAAAACTACCAGGAAGCCCATCAAGTTATTCAAGACATAAAGGATGGACTACTAGACCATCACTTTACTTCTGACCTAATCCGTTATCACCATGTGCAACAATCAGCACTAGAAAATGACATTAAGTCAGGCGCCTATACCCTTGATGATAGTAGTGAATATGAAACAATACATAACGTACCAGTTGCCAGTCCGAATATAAAGAAGTCGGTGCTAAGACACAACAAGGGACAAAACAACAGACCATAGGAGACCCTAACAAGCTAACAATAATACAACATAATGTGTTACACTGGCAGAATAGGAAAATCGAATTAACTAATACATATCTATCAATCAACCCTGATATAATCTTAATTAATAGCCACAGCAATACAAATAACGAAACAATAAAGATAAATGGATACCATACCCACTCAAAGAACTCTTCAAATGAAATTAATGATGGCAGTGCCATTCTTGTAAAAAACACACTTAAATATAAGCTGTATGATGACTTTATTTCTGACACTCTCTGCATTACAATCGAGACCTCCTTAGGACCAGTTAATTTTGCAACCATGTACCTACCCCCTAGACGCCCCTACCTTCCTTTCCCTGATATACATAGACTTGCATACAATAATTTACCTACTTACATTCTAGGTGATCTCAATGCAAAACATACCCTATTGAGAAATAACTCAAATAATGCAGTAGGGGAGGGCCTAGCCCGTTTTATTAACCAAAATAGCCTTGTACACCTAGGCCCCCACTTCCCAACATACCTTTCGCATAACAGAAGTACTACCCCTGACATCATACTAACAAATAACAGAGCCTTTCATAATTCTAGAATTGAATGTGGCCCGATCACAACATCTGACCATCTCCCCATAATATTCACGATCACTGCCGATAAAATCACCATTCCCAGCACCCCCAAATTAAACATGAATAATGTGAACTGGGACAACTTTAGAGAAACGGTAGACTTACAACTAAATAGATACAACTTTGATCTTAGCGAAGGAGGAGAAGAAGAAATAGACACTGCACTAGACAACTGGTACCACTCAATAACAACTGGCATGGAAAACACAATCCCTACATCTAACACAATCACAATAAACAAATCCATAATAACTCCAGAAATAAGGAAAATACAAAGAGAATACCAGGCTATTATGCAAAACGCTATAATAGGAGGATGGCACAGACACTTATATATCAGATTTAGACTACTGCAACAGCAATTAAGAAATGAATGTAAAATAAATTATGACAGAAATTGGGAGAATCAGCTCGAAGACCTTTCAAATAAGCATAGAGATCCAAAAGCTTTTTGGACAAAAATCAAACAACTTAGCGGTTCTAGCAATGATCCAACTAATTATATACTAAACAAAGACAACAAGAAAGTATATGACAATATAGGTAAAGAAGCCACATTTCGTGAAATATGGGGAGATATATTCAAAATATCTGATGAAGAGAATGAGCAGTTCGATGAAGACAACGAAACCAT
This sequence comes from Paralithodes platypus, assembly GCA_032716605.1. Taxonomy (NCBI): domain Eukaryota; kingdom Metazoa; phylum Arthropoda; class Malacostraca; order Decapoda; family Lithodidae; genus Paralithodes; species Paralithodes platypus. Next base: position 5,808,908 of record CM064516.1, read on the forward strand.
GGTCAGAAACTTTATCCAAAGAAATCTAAATAGAACACTACCTAATGAAGCCATCAACCTAAATATTTTTAATAATCAGAACGCAACCACAAGGGCAATCGATATCCATGAAATAAAAAATATCATAAAAAATATGAAAAACAAAGCCCCTGGACGGAGCAACATTAATAAAATAATAATCTCCCAAGTCTCTGAGCAAGCAATACTAACACTAATACAAATATTTAATGCCACACTTTCCCTAGGATACTTCCCTGACAAATTTAAAACAGCTGTAATTCACCTAATACCCAAAGAAGGCAAGTCACCACATGACCCAATTAACTACAGACCTATATCGCTACTGGAAGTGCCAGGCAAAATACTTGAAAAATGCATTTATAATAGGCTAAATATACATCTAAACATGAATGACCTTATCCCGGCTAGTCAACATGGTTTCGTCAGCAAAAAAGGCACAAATACAGCCACAGCAATCATATATGAAACTGTTTCCCAAGCAAAGGCCAGGAATAATCAATGTCACGTAATTCTTAGAGATGTAAGTAAAGCCTTCGACAAGGTATGGCATATGGGCCTGAAATATAAACTACTACAACTTAATCTGCCAAGCCATATTGAGTCAATATTGTGTGATTTCCTAGAAGATAGAAAGGCACACATCCGCATTAAAAACCACTTAGGCCCACCAATACAACTACTCAGTGGTGTCCCACAAGGCAGCATATTATCCCCAATATTATACACAATATATACCATGGACCTCCCACTACCTGCTATCGATTGCACTACAATTCAATATGCAGACGACATCACCCAGATAATTACATACCCAGGCAAATCACGAAGACTTATGGCGGAAAAAGTAGGCTTAGAAATCAATAAAATAAACGAATTCGAAAAGAGATGGAAAATAAAAACCAATATGACAAAATTTACCATACTTCCAATTGCTACCTCAAAGGAAGATGACATAATTGTAGAAGGAGATTTATTAGATACACACCAGGAAGGGAAAACACTGGGACTAAAATTGACTAGGGGAGGCATACTAAAACATGTGACAAGTTTAATTAACAAAGGAAAGGCATCCCTAGGAAAACTTTACAGATTTGGTGACCTCTCAGAAAAAATAAAACTCACCTAGTAAAAGCTCTAGTACTTCCTGTCTTGGAATATCCAGCTGCACCATTATCCACCCTAAGCAAAACACAAACACTGAGGCTGCAACGGATACAAAATAAAGCGCTCAGATATGCACTTAATGAAAGATATCCATACAACAGAAACACCAGACAGTTGCACGAAATAGCTAAGACAGAGGCTATGAATGTCAAACTATTTAGAAGAACAAAACATATATGGTCTACGTTAGAAAGATTAAATGACCCAAATTATGCAACCATAGTAGAGAACAGACCAATTAGGAAACACTCATGGTTTCCCCCCTTCAATAATAACCAACTTAAATCAAGAACCAAACCCAATATATGTATGAACACTGAAAGCCGCTAACAAACTAGCAAAATAAGTACAATTCAGTAAAGTTGAATGCTTAAGTATGCAAAACGAATGATGAATGAATGAAAAAAAAAAAAAAAAAATCCCTTGTAATTATGAATATTATTAGATGTCTCTGTATATGTTATCATGAATTTGTTAAGTATGTACTGTCTCCAACAAAAATATTATACTCTAAATACTAATGAATGATAGACTGAACAAATGAAACATGAATGAATGAACTAAAAAAAAAAAAAAAAAAAAAATTGTCCCTTGTAATATGTCCATGTGTATGAACATTGTCGTGTCCCTGTATATACTAGCATGACCTCTGTTAAATATGTACTGTCTCCAACACAAATATCATACTCTAAAGTAATAATGAGTGATAGCATGAGTGAAGCCACAATGAATGAATGGGAAAGTGGAAAGAATGAAAGAGTGAATGTAATAATTAACAAACAACAAATATTCATAAACAAAAATCGAATGAATGAGTGAAATATTAAATATGTAATAATTAACAAACAAAAAATATTCATAAACAAAAATCCATAAAGCAATAAAAATGTCCCTTGTACACTGTATATATCTAAGTTCTGTACCGTCTCTGACAAAAATAATAAGTTATAATCTAAGGTGAATGAATGATTAAAATAAATGGATGAAATCAGAATGAATGAAAGCAATAATTATGATGTAAGACATGAGAAAAATTGAGTTAGCTAAGCTAAAAACACCCACTTGTCGAGAATTTTCCAATCAGAGCCAGGGTCGCAAAAAATGACTGACGCATGAATACTCGCTCGTCATTGGTCGGTGAGATGGAGAGAGAGAGAGCCTTGCGGGATAAGTTCCGGGGGGCTCTCTCTCTCTCACTCTCACTCTCTATGACAAATCATGCTAATTACAATGAATTCGTCCCTGTAAAAAAAAAAAAAAAAAAAAAAAAAAAAAAAAAAAATGTTTTTAGTTTTTAAGACAACTTATCAAAACACCAAAGAGTAATAACAACACAAAATAAATAATTATAACACCGGAACGATGCTACAATGCATATGAAAACAAACAAATGCAAAATTAAAAACAAAGTGCAAACATGGAGGCAGGAAATAAAAAAAGGGAATATAAACATGAAGCTGGTGGTATGTTCTGCTCACGGAATATATATGAAATATAATTTAAGTCTTAACCAAGAATAGCAAAGTGGACGGCCCACTATCTTTTAATCTCCAACTTTACTTCATATTTCTAATCTTTTTCTTCTTTATCCACTGATAAACTCTATTTTCATCCCCCCTATTCTATCCCCCCCCCCAATTCTGTTGGAGCCCCACCACCTGCTACCATGGCTCGAACTTTCATAACTGGTCAAAAATATCGCAATCCAGCCACTATGCCAAACCTTAACATCTCAGGAACAGTTAAGTGGTATAATGTCAAACATGGCTACGGATTCATAACAAGAGCTGACAACAATATAGATATATTTGCACACCATAAGTCTATATCAAAATACAACCCCAAGTATTTTTCCATCACTAGGGGAAGGCGAGACAGTGATCTTCAGTGTTAAACCTGGAAGGAAAGGACCAGAAGCCCATCAAATTACTGGTCCTGGAGGGGTTTCAGTTGAAAGGATCACATCTTGCTCGACAAAAACGCTGGAGAAAACACACAAGACCCAAACCACAAGGAAACTGACACTATGGCCAAATATACGCTTGTGTTCAAGCTGCCACAGCTATTGCCCGGCCATAACAAAGTTCACTCTGTCAGATAATTCCCCCAAACTACTCCAGCAACACAATGGCTTGCCATCAATATCCATCCCTCCAGAAGTCTTGGAATCTAGAAGAACGCGGCAGAACCAAGAAGGAGACGAGAACACCAACCCAACATCATTGAAGAAGACAACTACTCCATCAACTTAGAAGATGATGAAGAGGAGGACAACGCCGAAGAAGACAATGATGACTCCTCCATCATCCTCGAAGATTTTCGAAGAGGAAGATAACGCAGAACAAGATGATGAAGAATTTCATGAGGAAGAAGAAGTAGAAGAAGAAGAATGTTCACACCAAACTCCTGAGAATACTCCTTCCCTCCTTCCTTCCCCCCCTCCTCCAGTTCTAACACCACCAGTTGTGAAGAAGAAACCTGCCAGTGATACAACAACCATCAAACCAACAACAAGGAAACAACCAAACACATACAGCGAATATGCAGAATTTCTTGCAGATCTCCAAAAATTACCACTTGCTATGATGAAGAAAACATATCCTGAATCAGACATAGAACGAGCATCAACACCTACAGGGATACATACTTATACTTCACTAATGGAACAGCAAAGGCAAATGGAGACAAATGGATATGTGATGACAACATGTGGATTGAAGCTAATCCTTTAGGAGTAACTATCTTACAAATTAGTTATACATCCCTCAGAATTTACCTTACAAATTAGTAATAATAAATAAATAAATAAACATCCCTTTAACAACAGCAAGGTGGACGGCCCACTAACTTTTCTCTTCCACTGTATTTCATCTTTCCTACTTTCTCTTCCCCCCACCCACTCTGTGGTGCCTCTCTTCCCTCCCCCTACCTTAAAAAAAAAAAAAAAAAAAAAAAAAAAAAAAAAAAATCCTTCTGATTGCGGTGCAACATGCCACCCAAGACTTCAGGAAAGGCTGCCAAGACCACACCATTTCACAGACACCGTGAACACCAAAATCATAGGGACTGTGAAGTGGTACAATCATAAACGTGGTTTTGGCTACATAACTCGTGAAGACAAAGAACAAGACATATTTGTCCATTTTTCAGGAATTAAACATCATCAGAACACTAAAAGATCCCTGGAAAATGGCGAAAAGGTCGAGTTCATTGTCAGAGGAGGAAGGAAAGGACAATAAGCACACGAAGTCACGGGACCAACTGGCAGCAGAACAAAGGGATCTATCGTCAAAGTTACCAAGAAAGAACACAGCAGAAATGAAGAACACGACATTAATGCAAAAATTGATGCATGTGTTCAAACTGCAGTGGCACTTTCTGGATCCAACAAACATCAACTAAGCCGTATGATTCCACTGCGTCTTGACTACAATAATCTACCAAAAATCAAGATCCCTACTGATGCTCTGAAGCCTTCTACAAAATATAGTAGAAATAAGAAAACATCAAGAAAGGAACACACACCCATCATCCAAGAAGAAGCTGATGAAGAAGAAATTAATCTTGCAGAATACGAGGAGGAAGATGAAAAAGAAGAAGATACTACGAAGAGGAAGAAGAAACTATAACATCTCCTTCACCTCCCTCCCCGAAACACACAAGATTGAGAACGAAACAGGAACAAGAACAAGAAGAAACAGCAAAACGGGATGCAACATACAGACAACTGGACTTTTCTAACCTGAAAAGCATAACTGCAGACACTGATCTAATAGACTACAGCAGACCTGTAGCCAAAATGATCAGAGAACATGAAACAGCCAAAACCGGATTTTTCTGCATAGGCCTCTATGAGATAGCCAGAGAAAAGCAAGAACATGATAACTGGCGTTGGCGAGAGTTGAAAGATAAATATGACTTTAACAGATACTGCTAAATAAACAACCTCCCTCCTCTTCAATATAACATAGTAGATAGATCTACAAATAACGAATAATATTTAAGCAACTACTATCAATCACTTAGAAATCATATTGTAATCAATTCCTAGCCCTCAGCACCTACTGTATATAACTTGCCATAAAAACTAACTTTAATAAATAAAAACAGCAAGGTGGCCGGCCCACTAACTTTTCTCTTCTACTGTCTTTCATCTTTCCTACTTTCTCTTCCTTCCCAATCTGGGATCTCTTCTTTCACCCCCTACCTTATTAAAAAAAAAAAAAAAAAAATATATATATATATATATATAACCATTAATTTTGTTTTGTCCTGCATTTTTGTAGTTTGACTTGCATATTAACCTAATTTGTCTTATTCCCTTATCCTTGACTTGAGGCTTCTTATTTTTTGTTTAAGAAGTTTCAAATCATAGGATTCTTGGGTACTTTTGTTCAATTAATTCATTATATCTAAATTCATTATCTTCTGTCACCATAGCAGGGTTTGATTTTAAGCTTGGCTTTTTAACTTAAATACCTTTTAGTTGTTCGATTTTTAACTCTTACTGCCGCTCATACCCTGCATAAGTTCCCATAGTGGTCACCCATCCAACTGGTGTCCAGACCCCCTGTTGCTTGACCTCTCTTAACTCTTCCTGTGCCAATCATATCCCTTGGTTTTTTGTTGCATCATTTTGCTATAGCGGTCATCCGTCCAATTGGTGTCCAGACCCAATCGATCTCCTCACCATTTCGTCCTTATTCTGACTCCATAATATGCAGAGATGGCTAGGTTAAAAATTAAAAGTAAAAATCCAAAGGACAAACAAAGGAAAAAACAACTGCTAGATATTCTCTCAAAGCAGAATATATATGCCACAAATCTAATCACCTTGGAGGATGGATTTATCTGTCTAACCAAGGATGACTCTGATACTGACAAGATATTTGGTGGTGCATGTAACACCACACTTAAAGAACATGATTTTGACCCAATAATGCCTCCTGAACTGAAAGCCAAGAGGACGGTGATCCTCTTCAGAGTGAATGATGAATATGAAAACAATGAGGAGGATATCAAGGAAGAGATGATGAATTCAAACCACTGGGTAGGAAATGAAATAGACTCTGTGTATAAATTCCCAAATAGCAACACAATGAAGGTTACCTTTAAGCAAACCTCTTATGCCCAGAAAACGATGGAAAAAGGTTTACTACTTTTTAACTTGAGTATCCAGCCTTCAAACATGAAACTAGAAGAATATGTACCACTTATGACTTGCTACAGGTGCTATGCAGTCGAGAAACACACTACCAGTAAATGTCCCAAGCCTGATGATTACCTAATTTGCTCTGAGTGTGGTGAGGAAGGACACATATGGAGGAACTGTCAGACTGACACAAAAGCATGCATCAATTGTAAAGGAAAACATCGAACCACAGCAATGGCTTGCCCTAGGAGAAGGGATGCAATCAAAACCAAGAAGGATCAAATGCAAACAGATTAAACACAGAAAAACCAGAATAGAACATATGCTCACGTAACTCATCAACAAGCCATGCCACCTAACCCCAACTTGGATAAAGAAACCTCATGCAAACTCATGACTCTGGTGTTTTACGCACATACACGTAACATAGCACAGCCAGGGGTATTCAATGCAGTGCTTAACGAATCACTCAGGCTGAACAACCTGCCCACGGTCATATTGCCAGAAACCACACAGTCCAGCAGCCAAATTTTTGAATACACAAGTAGCGCACCTGAAGTGTTCTTGCCGGAAAATACTGCAGTATCACAAGCACATGCAGAAGCATCAACCAGCAGGACAAAATCCAGTCAAAGGAGAGAATCTAAGGAACATAGTGAAGACACAGAACGGGCACGAAGACATAAACACAAGGCATCTGAAATGGGACTCTTAATTGCGACGTCAGGCTCACAAGGTTGGCCCCAGAGCATATCCACGGATGTGCTACTGGATGGTATAAAGAAACACAAATTCAAATGGATATACAGCAATCCCAATTTTGAACACCAATATGTGTACGATATGCTTATCTCAGATAAAATTAACCTGTCAGACACCCTAAGGGTCATCCAGGATCATGAATACAAAAAGACGAAGAATGGCCTGCAAGCGGATAACTCCATAGAAGAAGACAATAAATCAAAGAGGAAGAAGTCGTGTTAAGGAAAACTTATAGACACTTTTTTAACTTATATCTGTTAAGTCAGGTTATCTTATACCCTTAACTATGGAAACTTTGAAAATAATGCAGCATAATGTACTTCAATGGCAGACCCGCAAACAACTACTGACAAATTCGTATCTACTAGAGCACCCACATGTTATACTAATCAATGGCCATGGCTGTACCCAGCAAGATCAAATACAAATCCATGGATATATAACATATCTTGTCAATAATTCAGGTGAACGAAATGATGGAAGTGCAATCCTCATTAGAAGTGACATTAGACACAAGATAGATGAAGACTATATAACTGAAGTACTCTGCATATCTATAGAAACAACCTTGGGACTAATTAATGTTGCAACCACATACCTACCCCCCAGACGCCCATTTCTACCGTTCCCAGACTTCCATAGACTACAGTCTAAACATGAACCGACTTACATTGTGGGGGATCTGAAAGCAAAACACACGCTTCTCGGACATAGATCAGAAAATCTTGTTGGCCAAAGTCTTGCTAGGTTGATGAGAAATAATAAACTGGTGCATATCGGTCCTAATTTTCCAACTTTTATTAGGGCAAACTCACATACAACACCAGACATAATCTTGGGCAATAACAAGTGCAGGCATAATGTAAGGATTGACCTAGGTCCAATAACTACATCAGATCACCTACCGATTATCATTACACTAACTGCCAAAGCAATCTATGAACCAGCTAGGAAGTGTTACTTCTTTCGCAATGTGAGTTGGGACAGTTTCAGGGAGACAATATCTGACGAACTTAGTAATATTCACAACTACAATGAGGGTGAAGTAGGTGTTGAGGATGTCGATGAGATGGTTGAACAATGGTACAAAATCACACAAAAACCTATTGACAAACATATTCCAACTACGTCATCTAAGATACAATCACGAGCCATTTCCAGTGCTGCATTAAGGAATATCCAAAATCAATACAAACAATTGAGTAGAGATGCAGGAGTGGGGGGATGGAATTATGGCAGGTACAGAGAATATAGGAGACTGCAGCGGGAGATTGAGGAGGAAAGTAAACGAATCCATGATGAACAATACAATGAAAAAATCATAAACTTAACACAAATATATCATGCACCGGTAGAATTTTGGAGAAAGGTAAGAGACATGAAGGGCGGTAAATCGGGAATGCCAAAATATATTATTGACGATCACAACACCAAAATATATGATGATAATGAGAAGGAACAAATATTTAGAAGAATATGGGAACCAACTTTCAGAATATCTGATGATGAAAATGAAGAATTTGATGGATGAGTATGGAAGTGAAGAAGTGATGAGGAGAATGAAGAGAGGGTTCACGAGTTTCTGAGAGAAAACCGACATAGAATAACCCCCGACCATGTAGCAGACCTGTCAATCTTCTACCAACAGGACTTTGTAACAAGCAAAATAACTTTAGAGGAACTACATCACCATAGCAAATCCCTGAAACGTAAAGCACCTGGAAACAGCAAAATAGATTCCACCATTTTGAAAGAACTACCCGAAGAATCTATAAAAATGCTAGTAACTATATTCAACCTGACTCTATCAATGGGATACTTTACAGATCGCTTCAAAAAAGCAATTCCCCACTTCATTCCAAAAGAAAATAAATCACACTACGACCCAAAATCATATAGACCAATTTCTTTACTGGAGGTCCCAGGTAAGTTGCTGGAGAGATGCATATACACACGGCTAAGACTACATTTGAACCGAAATAATCTAATTCCACACCAACAGCATGGTTTTCGGGAGAACAGGGGCACCACCACAGCACTGGCTATAATCTATGAAAAAATTGCACAGACTTTGGCGGAAAAAAATCAGTGCCATATAGTATTAAGGGATGTGTCAAAAGCATTTGATATGGTCTGGCATGAGGGGCTCAAATTTAAGATCTTGCAGCTACAACTACCTGGATATCTAGAGAAACTGTTATGTGATTACCTTATGGATAGGAGTGCTAGAATCCAGATAAACAATACCATTGGCCCTGAGTTTGAGCTGTTGAGCGGGGTGCCCCAGGGTGGTATTCTCTCACCAATTTTATACTCCATCTATACCATGGACCTACCATTGCCAGCACATGGATGTATGAATATCGTATACGCCGATGATATTACTCAGGTAATCAGTTACAGGGGAAAATCGAGGAGGAGGATGGCTAATAGGGTGGAAAACGAGATAACTAGAGTAAATACATTTGAAAGGGCCTGGAAAATAAAGACTAACATTAACAAATTTACAATAATTCCTCTAGCAGTAAAGAAAACAGTAGACATAATTGTGGAGGGTGATCTGATGGAGCCAAAAAGGGAAGGCAAGACGTTGGGCCTCAAAATCACTAACGGAGGAGTCATAAAGCATGTCACCGATTTAATTAACAAATGTAATAGAGCGCTAAAAGATGTATATAAGTTCAAAGATCTTCCACTAAATATCAAACTTCATTTAGTTAAGGCTTATGTTCTACCCGCTGTTGAATACCCATGCATACCTCTCACAGGACTATCAAACACACAACTACTTAGACTGCAGAAAATCCAGAATAAAGCCCTTAGTTTTGCCTATGACGAATCTTACCCATACAATTTCACAACAAAAGAACTTCACAATCTTAGTAAACTAACTCCAGTAAATCAAAAACTGCACAACAGGGCAAATAAGGTCTGGAATAATCTAGAGCTGTTGGAGGATCAGTACTACCTGGAATTAAAAGAATCAATGACTAACAGATCTCATGCATGGTTCCCAACAGCATTACATAATAATCCTCAACAGCCGCAGCCTTTATATACAAGAAGGAATTATCCATAAATAACGCAACTAACAATCTTAACAATACTGATTATAACAGTACCGATTATGACAACGAAACATGACTTAACCAGGGGCTCTGCAGGTTGGCGGGGGTGGTAGAGCGTCCCACATCACTGCCACCTGTAATCCCATGACAACACCGATAGGAATCCCAGTATAGAACCCCCCGAGATAGCACCGATCTCGGGGTAGAGATATCAGTGCCTCATCATAACTATCCCACAGTACCACTCTGAGGCAGTCAATGGTGATGCTCCCGAGCTGGTGCACTGCTAGGGCCCGTGACAGCCTATCCTCCTATCCCTTACTGGAGAAAAATGTACTTTTGGTGAAACTCTTGTCTGGGGCCCACCCTGGTGGACCTCAGGCAGGAGAACCATTAAGACTGCATGTTGTATGGGGAGCATTGCCGCGTGCACTTAATCTGGTAGATGGATCTCTTGCCTGGGGCCCACTTCGGTGGACCCCAGACAGGGGACCAATCGAAGTAGCCGGAACAACAGGACGGCAGGCAGTGAAACATAGTGAAACATATTGGAATAAAATTACCAAAGAGTCGACACACTTTTTCACTGGCCTTGGGTCAACATTTTTAACACATTTTTAACATTGATAATTTTTCTTTTTTTAAACATGATGTACAAGATACAGTATAAATAAACAACAGCAAGGTGGTCAGCCCACCATCTTTATACATCTCCCCCTATTTTCAATTTTCTCGAACTGTACTTGCTCTAACTTCTTCAATCTCTTCCCTCCACTGAGAAGCACTCTAGCTTCTACGTAACCCGCAACCCGTAACCCGTTCTAACCATTACCTCTCCATTCCCTGAAGATGCAATATGTTTACTTGTGAAATGTTGGATCCACCATGAATTTTGCTAACCTTTTGTACCTCATCTCTGAACCCCAGAGGAAAATTGTTAGAACTATTGAAAGCTGTAACAATAAAATCCTGAATGGTGAAACTGCTATTGCTTTTAACCTCCTCTGTTTAAAAGAGAATATATATATATATATATATATATATATATATATATATATATATATATATATATATATATATATATATATATACCGTATATAATACTAGGTCTTTCCACTTCATGGTCATGGTAGTAGTCATGGTTTATTTGCTCTATGGTTACAGGGTTAGTACATCAATACCGGCTGTGCATTTGTGTTTTATTTACTTGTTTTATTAAACTTATCAGTACGAAATGTAATTTTCTATTTGTCTTGCTAACAGTGCAAAGTGCATGACTATGTATTGAAATTCCCACATACACCCCATACAGTACCAGTACGGTACTTCCAATTCCTACATACACCCCATACAGTACCAGTACGGTACTTCCAATTCCCACATACACCCCATACAGTACCAGTACGGTACTTCCAATTCCCACATACACCCCATACAGTACCAGTACGGTACTTCCAATTCCCACATACACCCCATACAGTACCAGTACGGTACTTCCAATTCCCACATACACCCCATACAGTACCAGTACGGTACTTCCAATTCCCACATACACCCCATACAGTACCAGTACGGTACTTCCAATTCCCACATACACCCCATACAGTACCAGTACGGTACTTCCAATTCCCACATACACCCCATACAGTACCAGTACGGTACTTCCAATTCCCACATACACCCCATACAGTACCAGTACGGTACTTCCAATTCCCACATACACCCCATACAGTACCAGTACGGTACTTCCAATTCCTACATCTATTGCCACTAGTATATAATAATATTTCCCATGCGTCCCCAATCCTGCTATAAATGTCCCCACTCAATCACCAGGCTCTTTCTTATCACCAGTCCTCCTAATATAGTACACAGGCTGGATCCCTAAATATCAGGAATGGAATGGTGCCATAGAAGCGACCAAATGTTTCACCAATAACTTATCCACATCAATGTAAACAATATCTTGTAGATAATATTTATAATAGTAGCTTTAACATCCGATACACCCGAATGAAATAAATGAAAGCATGTGATCCTCCTGGGATTCGACCTCAGGACACCACGTACAGAATTTAACGTTCTAACACTACAGTAAAAGGTTCAGTACTTGACCGATACCAGGAGAGGCACCCGTGTTCCCCCAGATATAGGAACGCTCGGTATTCAATACAACTAACACAGGGCAAGCATTTTTCACCGGAATGTGGTAGAGGGAGGAAGGAAAATAAGGAGGAGGAAAGGAATGGATGGAGGAGAGAAATAGAATGTATGGAGGGAAGGAAGGGAAGGTACTATGGAGGGGAGGAACGGAATGTATGGAGGGAAGGAAGAAAATGTATGGAGGGGAGGAAGGGAATGTACGGAGGGGAGGAAGGGAATGTATGGAGAGGAGGAAAGGAATGTATGAGGGGAAGAAAGGGAATGTATGGAGGGAAGGAAGGGAATGTATGGAGGGGAGGAAGGGAATGTATGAGGGGAAGAAAGGGAATGTATGGAGGGAAGGAAGGGAATGTATGGAGGGGAGGAAGGGAATGTATGGATTGGAGCAAAGGAATGTGTTGAGGGGAGGTAGAAAATGTATGGAAGGAAGGAAGGGAATGTATGGAGGCAAGGAATGGAATGTATGGAGGCAAGGAATGGAATGTATGGAAGGAAGGAAGGGAATGTATGGAGGGAAGGAAGGGAATGTATGGAGGGGAGGAAGGGAATGTACGGAGGGGAGGAAGGGAATGTATGGAGGGGAGGAAGGGAATGTATGGAGGGAAGGAAGGGAATGTATGGAGGGGAGGAAGGGAATGTATGGAGGGAAGGAAGGGAATGTATGGAGGGATTAAGGAAGGGAATGTATGGAGGGGAGGAAGGGAATGTATGGAGGGAAGGAAGGGAATGTATGGACGGAAGGAAGGGAATGTATGGAGGGAAGGAAGGGAATGTATGGAGGGGAGGAAGGGAATGTATGGAGGGGAGGAAGGAAATGTATGGAGGGGAGGAAGGGAATGTATTGAGGGTAGGAAGGGAATGTATGGAGGGAAGGAAGGGAATGTATGGAGGGAAGGAAGGGAATGTATGGAGGGAAGGAAGGGAATGTATATAGGCAAGGAAGGGAATGTATGGAGGGGTGGAAGGGAATGTATGGAGGGGAGGAAGGGAATGTATGGAGGGATGGAAGGGAATGTATGGATGGAAGGAAGGGAATGTATGGAGGGAAGGAACGGAATGTATAGAGGGGAGGAAGGGAATGTATGTAGGGGAGGAAGGGAATGTATGGAGGGGAGGAAGGGAATGTATGGAGGGGAGGAAGGGAATGTATGTACTGTAGGGGAGGAAGGGAATGTGTGGAGGGAAGGAAGGGAATTTATGGAGGGCAGGAAGGGAATGTATGGAGGGGAGGAAAGGAATGTATGGAGGGAAGGAAGGGAATGTATGGAGGGCAGGAAGGGAATGTATGGAGGGCAGGAAATGAGGAGGGAATGAATGTATGGAGGGAGGAAGGGAAATGTATGGAGGGAGGGGAGGAAGGAAATGTATGGAGGGAAGGAAGGGAATGTATGGAGGAAAGGAAGGGAATGTATGGAGGGAAGGAAGGGAATGTATGGAGGGGAGGAAGGGAATGTATGGAGGGAAGGAAGGGAATGTATGGAGGGAAGGAAGGGAATGTATGGAGGGATGGAAGGGAATGTATGGATGGAAGGAAGGGAATGTATGGAGGGAAGGAACGGAATGTATAGAGGGGAGGAAGGGAATGTATGGAGGGGAGGAAGGGAATGTATGGAGGGGAGGAAGGGAATGTATGTACTGTAGGGGAGGAAGGGAATGTGTGGAGGGAAGGAAGGGAATGTATGGAGGGCAGGAAGGGAATGTATGGAGGGGAGGAAAGGAATGTATGGAGGGAAGGAAGGGAATGTATGGAGGGGAGGAAGGGAATGTATGGAGGGCAGGAAGGGAATGTATGGAGGGCAGGAAGGGAATGTATGGAGGGAAGGAAGGGAATGTATGGAGGGAAGGAAGGGAATGTATGGAGGAAAGGAAGGGAATGTATGGAGGGAAGGAAGGGAATGTATGTAGGGAAGGAAGGGATTGTATGGAGGGAAGGAAGGGAATGTATGGAGGGGAGGAAAGGAATGTATGGAGGGAAGGAAGGGAATGTATGGAAGGAAGGAAGGAAATGTATGGAGGGGAGGAAGGGAATTTATTGAGGTGAGGAAGGAAATGTATGGAGGGGTGGAAGGGAATGTATTGAGGGGAGGAAGGGAATGTATGGAGGGGAGGAAGGGAATGTATGAAGGGGAGGAAGGGAATGTATGGAGGGGAGGAAGGGAATGTATGGAGGGAAGGAAGGGAACGTATGGAGGGGAGGAATGGAATGTATGGAGGGGAGGAAGGGAATGTATGAAGGGAAGAAAGGGAATGTATGGAGGGAAGGAAGGAAATGTATGGAGGGGAGGAAGGGAATGTATGAAGAGGAGGAAGGGAATGTATGGAGGTGAGGAAGGGAATGTATGGAGGGGAGGAAGGGAATGTATGGAGGGGAGGAAGGGAATGTATGGAGGGGAGGAAGGGAATGTATGGAGGGGAGGAAGGGAATGTATGGATGGAAGGAAGGGAATGTATGGAGGGGAGGAAGGGAATGTATGGAGGCTAGGAAGGGAATGTATGGCGGGAAGGAAGGGAATCTATGGAGGGAGGAAGGGAATGTATGGAGGGGAGGAAGGGAATGTATGGAGGGAAGGAAGGGAATGTATGGAGGGAGGAAGGGAATGTATGGAGGGGAGGAAGGGAATGTATGGAGGGGAAGAAGGGAATGTATGGAGGCAGGGAAGGGAATGTATGGAGGCAAGGAAGGGAATGTATGGAGGGAAGGAAGGGAATGTATGGAGGGAAGGAAGGGAATGTATGGATGGGAGGAAGGGAATGTACGGAGGCAAGGAAAGGAATGTACGGAGGGGAGGAAGGAAATGTATGGAGGCGAGGAAGGGAATGTATGGAGGGGAGGAAGGGAATGTATGGAGGGGAGGAAGGGAATGTATGGAGGGAAGGAAGGGAATGTATGGAGGGAAAGAAGGGAATGTAGGGAGGAGAGGAAGGGAATGTATGGAGGGGAGGAAGGGAATGTATGGAGGGAAGGAAGGGAATGTATGGAGGGAAAGAAGGGAATGTATGGAGGAGAGGAAAGGAATGTATGGAGGGGAGGAAGGCAATGTATGGAGGGGAGGAAGGGAATGTATGGAGATAAGGAAGGGAATGTATGGAGGGAAGGAAGGGAATGTATGGAGGGAAGGAAGGGAATGTATGGAGGGAAAGAATACAAAACAAAGGAATACAAAGGAGAACAAACTGCAACAGACCTATTGGTCCTTACGGGGCAGTTTGGATATCTAAAACTACTAATCTACTGACTACGAGGTAGAGAAAAGGATAGCAAAGAAGAAGGCTCCTCCCCACCCACCACTCCCTCCAGCTAATGCTGGCATGGAAACAGATAGGAAAAATACCATGTAGTATTGAAAAACTGACACGGAAATTCGGACAGGACAGGGAGAAAAAAGAAGTTGATTTGTAATCTAAGCTAACTCTATTTACTACAATTCTGAAAGGGAACAGATGTATGAAAATCAATATACATTGCGGTATGCGTTGACACTTCGTTGCGCGTTATTCTGAAAGAAACTGTGTTAATCGGGGGTTATTTGCCATGTGTTTATCCAGATGGTTCTTAAATGTTTCGACAGTATTACAGTTTACAATGTTCGAGGGTAGTCTGTTCCAATTATTCACAATGCGGTTGAAGAAGAAATGCTTCGCCTCGTGAGAATGAAAACGCTTGCCTATAATCTTATAACCATTGTTTCTCGTGTTTGCTTGATTGATCGTAAATAATTTGCTTACATTTAGGTTGCTGAATCCCTTGAAGATTTTGAACACCTCTATTAGATCACCTCTCATTCTGCGCTTTGTTAAGCTAAACAAATTTAGTTCTTTTAAGCGCTCTTCGTACGGTTTATTACGCAATCTGGGTATCATTTTCGTGACTGCGTTGCACCCTTTCAAGTTTATTTATGTCCTTTCGGTAGTACGGTGACCAGAATTGCACGCAGTATTCGAGATGGGGACGCACCAATGAGTTGAATAGAGTAAGTATGATTTTTTCTGATTTGAATTTTAATGTTCTGCCGATGAAACCCACCAATTTATTAGCAGTTTTTATTACCTCTGTACACTGTTTACTCGGCTTCAGGTCACTTGATATTATAACTCCCAGATCCTTTTCATTATTTGTATTTGATAGTTGAATGTTGTTCATTGAGTAATCTTTTTTAGCGTTGTTACTACCGATGTGTAATACTTTGCATTTTTCTATGTTGAATTTCATTTGCCATTTTTCTGCCCAGTTTTCTAAAGTGTCTAGGTCACCTTGTAGTTTTTGCCAATGTACTGTTGAGGTTACTTTATTAGTAATTTTTGTATCGTCAGCAAATTTCGAAATTTTGCATTCTATTCCTTCGTCTAAGTCGTTTATGTAAATTATAAAAAGAATAGGAGCTAATACCGAACCCTGGGGAACGCCACTATTTACTTTGCACCAATCTGATTCTTCACCATTTATTACAACTCGTTGTTTACGGTCTGAGACCCCAATTTTCGAGCCATTTCAGAGTTTTTCCTGTTATGCCATGAGCTTTTATTTTGTCAATTAGTCTCTTGTGGGGTACGGTATCGAAGGCTTTCTGAAAATCGAGATATATTATATCAACTGCTCTATCCTTATCATATGATTTGTAAACATCATTGAAGAAGTCGAGTAAGTTTGTTAAGCATGAACGTTTATTTCTAAAACCGTGCTGAGAATCTTTTATTAAATTATTTTCTTCCAAATGTTTTACTATTTTGTCCCTTATAATGGTTTCCATTAATTTGCCCGTTACCGATGTTAAGCTAATTGGTCGATAATTGCCGGGAGAGGACTTATTTCCTTTTTTGTATATGGGTGTTACGTTAGCTAGTTTACATTCGTTTGGAACTATCCCAACATTCAATGATTTGTTGAACAGATTTGCGAGTGGGTTTAATAATTCGTGTTTTGCTTCTTTTAGGATCCTTGGGGATATTTTATCAGGGCCTGGGGTTTTATTAACTTTCAAATTGTTGATTGCGAACAGGATATCGTCTTCATAAATCGTAAAGTTTTCGAGCTCAGTGCCATTTGATTGATTCGTAGGGGTAGGTCGGTTACCGGTAGTATCTTCCGACGTGAAGACTGATGCAAAATAGTTATTTAGGATATTTGCCATTTGTACTTTGTTATCTGTATGATCTCCATTTTCCGCAACAAGTGGGCCTATTGTTGAAGTTACCGTTTTTCTGTTTCTTATATAGCTGTAAAATTCTTTCGGATTGGACTTGCTGGAGCTGGCAATATGAAGTTCCAGATTCTTCTTACTTCCTTTGATGAGATTTTTGGTTGTTCGACGACGCAGTCTATCGTGTTCTAATTTATCGCTATTATTCTGAGTTGCCTTATATTTTTGGTATGCCTGCTTTTTTACTAAGAGGATGTTTTTTATTTCATTATTCCACCATTTTGGCTTATATTTGCCTGCTGGGCGCCGGTTTCGTAGAGGGATGCTTGTATTTATTGCTTTGTTTAGGTTATTAGATAATATGTTCCATAATCAATTTACATCGTGAGTTTCGGTCATTTCACTCCAGTCAGTATTGGCAAGATGCCTTCTAAGTTTGTTAAAGTCGGCCCTTCGATAATCTGGTACTTTTTCCGTGCTCACGTTTTCTTTGTCATTATTTACTTTAATGTTAAAGGACACTATCCTATGGTCACTAGAGCTAAATTCCGGTCCGATTTTAACGCTATTTACCAGTCTTTCATTTGTCGTTAGAATAATATCCAGAATGTTATTTCCCCTCGTTGGGTGTTCTACGTGTTGATAAAGGGCGCTTTCCTGAAGATTAGCATATAGATCATGTCCCGCGTGAGCATTTAGTGGTTCGCCCCATGTTGTGACTGGCAGATTGAAATCGCCAAATATTACTGCTTCTTCCTGACAACTTATTTCTGCTATTTGATCATAGAGTTTCTCGTCAGTATCGGGTGATTGTGCAGGAGGTCGATAAATTAGGCCAATTATTATCTTGCTTGCTTGATTATTTATTTGAACGTAACTAGTATCAATATTATTTATGGCAGGTTTGGTTACCTCGATTGGGTGAAGAATACTTTTAACATATAGCAGAACCCCACCTCCCATTCTATGGGATCTTTCGCAGCTGAAGGGAGTATAACCCGGTAATGCGTATTCCGCCAAAAAATCACGCTTTTCCGTGTTGATCCAAGATTCTGAAACACCGATTATATCACATTCCTCCATACATGCAACTGCTTCCAGGTCTTTGAATTTATTGCGTAAGCTGCGTGCATTAACGTAGCAGGCCGTGATATTATTTTGGATAGAGTTTACATTTGATATGGGGTAGTTTATGTCGCTGCTACTGCCCCTGCTCGGTTGTCGTTTTTTGATCTGAAAGTGCAGACTGCATCATGTAGGAGACTGCCTAGGCGTGCTCCTCCGACTGAATTCAAATGGCAGCCATCATCCTGAAAGAGAATGTGTTGATTGTAGAAATGGTCCCAGAGATTGAGATATTCGACATCTTCCTGTGAGCAGAGGGATTTAAGTCTGTTATTAGTACTGAACGCCTTATCGTAGAAACCGGTCTCTGCATCGATCTTGGGAAGAATGCCTGAAATGATTATGTTACATGACTTACTCTTGTAACGCTGGATTGCCTTACGGTATTTTTCCATTAGTTCCTCTGATCTGGTGCGCATTGCATCGTTCGACCCTGCGTGAATCACGAACAGGGTGTTCTCGTCAGCGTTGATGGTGACATCGTCGAAGGCTGCTGTGATGTCGTCCAAACCTGCACCCGGTATGCAAAAACGCTTTCTGTGGTTTGGGACTCTTCCACAGAACTCTTCAAGTTGTCCTCGTAAGATGGAGTCTCCAATGAGCCTGGTCTCCTCAGTTTCGTCTCCTGTTTCTGTCAGAATCTGGTATTTATTAAATGTGGTGACCGGCAGATGTGACCTCCTTTTTTATTGCCTCGCCCCATTTCTTACGGGAGTAAAGCTGGTGGGAGAGACTCTGGAATTTTGAGGGGATGGAGGGGTGTTGTTGGGGGCGGGTGGGCTGGATGGTGGGGGTGTTAGCGGCGGGTCAATTCTGGGTGGGGAAGGAGATCTAGGGGGAGAAGGGAGGGCAGTTGCGTTGTCTTGGCGAGACACCTGCACTGGTAGTGCAGGAGGGAAGGAAGGGAATGTATGGAGGGAAGGAAGGGAATGTATGGAGGGGAGGAAGAGAATGTATGGAGGGGAGGAAGGGAATGTAAGAAGGGGAGGAAGGGAATGTATGGAGGGGAGGAAGGGAATGTATGGAGGGAAGGAAGGGAATGTATGGAGGGAAGGAATGGAATGTATGGAGGGATTAAGGAAGGGAATGTATGGAGGGGAGGAAGGGAATGTATGGAGGGAAGGAAGGGAATGTATGGAGGGAATGAAGGGAATGTATGGAGGGGAGGAAGGGAATGTATGGAGGGGAGGAAGGGAATGTAAAGAGGGGAGGAGGCGAATGTACGGAGGGGAGGAAGGGAATGTATGGAGGGAAGGAAGGGAATGTATGGAGGGCAGGAAGGGAATGTATGGAGGGCAGGAAGGGAATGTATGGAGGGAAGGAAGGGAATGTATGTAGGGAAGGAAGGGAATGTATGGAGGGAAGGAAGGGAATGTATGGAGGAATGGAAGGTAATGTATGGAGGGAAGGAAGGGAATGTATGGAGGGAAGGAAGGGAATGTATGTAGGGAAGGAAGGGATTGTATGGAGGGAAGGAAGGGAATGTATGGAGAGGAGGAAGGGAATGTATTGAGGGGAGGAAGGGAATGTATGGAGGGAAGGACGGGAATGTATGGAAGGAAGGAAGGTAATGTATGGAGGGAAGGAAGGGAATGTATTGAGGGGAGGAAGGAAATGTATGGAGGGGTGGAAGGAAATTATTGAGGGGAGGAAGGGAATGTATGGAGGGGAGGAAGGGAATGTATGAATGGGAGGAAGGGAATGTATGGAGGGGAGGAAGGGAATGTATGGAGGGAAGGAAGGGAACGTATGGAGGGGAAGAAGGGAATGTATGGAGGGGAGGAAGGAAATGTATGAAGGGGAGAAAGGGAATGTATGGAGGGAAGGTAGGGAATGTATGGAGGGGAGGATGGGAATGTATGAAGAGGAGGAAGGGACTGTATGTAGGCGAGGAAGGGAATGTATGGAGGGGAGGAAGGGAATGTATGGAGGGGAGGAAGATAATGTATGGAGTGGAGGAAGGGAATGTATGGATGGAAGGAAGGGAATGTATGGAGGGGAGGAAGGGAATGTATGGAGGGAAGGAAGGGAATGTATGGAGGGAAGGAAGGGAATGTATGGAGGGAGGAAGGGAATGTATGGAGGGAAGGAAGGGAATGTATGGAGGGAAGGAAGGGAATGTACGGAGGGGAGGAAGGGAATGTATGGAGTGGAGCAAGGGAATGTGTTGAGGGGAGGTAGGATATGTATGGAAGGAAGGAAGGGAATGTATGGACGCAAGGAATGGAATGTATGGAGGCAAGGAATGGAATGTATGGAAGGAAGGAAGGGAATGTATGGAGGGGAGGAAGGGAATGTATTGAGGGGAGGAAGAGAATGTAAGAAGGGGAGGAAGGGAATGTATGGAGGGAAGGAAGGGAATGTATGGAGGGGAGGCACGGAATGTATGGAGGGGAGGAAGGGAATGTATGGAGGGAAGGAAGGCAATGTATGGAGGGAAGGGAATGTATGGAGGAAAGGGAATGTATGGAGGGAAGGAAGGGAATGTATGGACGGAAGGAAGGGAATGTATGGAGGGAAGGAAGGGAATGTATGGAGGGGAAGAAGGGAATGTATGGAGGGGAGGAAGGAAATATATGGAGGGGAGGAAGGGAATGTATTGAGGGTAGGAAGGGAATGTATGGAGTGAAGGAAGGGAATGTATGGAGGGAAGGAAGGGAATGTATGGAGGGAAGGAAGGGAATGTATATAGGCAAGGAAGGGAATGTATGGAGCTGAGGAAGGGAATGTATGGAGGGAAAAAAGGGAATGTATGGATGGAAGGAAGGGAATGTATGGAGGGAAGGAAGGGAATGTATAGAGGGGAGGAAGGGAATGTATGGAGGGGAGGAAGGGAATGTATGGAGGGGAGGAAGATAATGTATAGAGGGGAGGAAGGGAATGTATGTACTGTAGGGGAGGAAGGGAATGTGAGGAGGGAAGGAAGGGAATGTATGGAGGGCAGGAAGGGAATGTATGGAGGGGAGGAAGGGAATGTATGGAGGGAAGGAAGTGAATGTATGGAGGGGAGGAAGGGAATGTAAGGAGGGCAAGAAGGGAATATATGGAGGGCAGGAAGGGAATGTATAGAGGGAAGGAAGGGAATGTATGGGGGGAAGGAAGGGGAGGAAGGGAATGTATGGAGGGAAGGAAGGGAATGTATGGACGGAAGGAAGGGAATGTATGGAGGGAAGGAAGATAATGTATGGAGTGGAGGAAGGGAATGTATGGATGGAAGGAAGGGAATGTATGGAGGGAAGGAAGGGAATGTATGGAGGGGAGGAAGGGAATGTATGGAGGGGAGGAAGATAATGTATGGAGTGGAGGAAGGGAATGTATGGATGGAAGGAAGGGAATGTATGGAGGGGAGGAAGGGAATGTATGGAGGGAAGGAAGGGAATGTATGGAGGGGAGGAAGGGAATGTATGGAAGGGAGGAAGGGAATGTATGGAGGGAAGGAAGGGAATGTATGGAGGGAAGGAAGGGAATGTACGGAGGGGAGGAAGGGAATGTATGGAGTGGAGTAAGGGAATGTATGGAGGGGAGGAAGGGAATGTATGGAGGGAAGGAAGGGAATGTATGGAGGGAAGGAAGGGAATGTATGGAGGGAGGAAGGGAATGTATGGAGGGAAGGAAGGGACTGTATGGAGGGAAGGTAGGGAATGTTTGAAGGGGAGGATGGGAATGTATGACGAGGAGGAAGGGAATGTATGTAGGCGTGGAAGGGAATGTATGGAGGGGAGGAAGGGAATGTATGGAGGGGAGGAAGGGAATGTATGGAGTGGAGGAAGGGAATGGATGGATGGAAGGAAGGGAATGTATGGAGGGGAGGAAGGGAATGTATGGAGGGAAGGATGGGAATGTATGGAGGGAAGGAAGGGAATTTATGTAGGGAGGAAGGGAATGTATGGAGGGGAGGAAGGGAATGTATGGAGGGGGGGAAGGAAATGTATGAAGGGGAGAAAGGGACTGTATGGAGGGAAGGAGAAGGGAATGTATGGAAGGGAAGGAAGGGAATGTATGGAGGAATGGAAGGTAATGTATGGAGTGAAGGAAGGGAATGTATGGAGGGAAGAGGAAATGTATGGAGGGAAGGAAGGGAATGTATTGAGGGGAGGAAGGGAATGTATGGAGGGAAGGAAGGGAATGTATGGAAGGAAGGAAGGGAATGTATGGAAGGGGAATGTATGGAGGGAGGAAGGGAATGTATGGAGGGGAGGAAAGGAATGTATTGAGGCAAGGAACGGAATGTATTGAGGGAAGGAAGGGAATGTATGGAGGCGAGGAAGGGAATATATGGAGGGGAGGAAGGGAATGTATGGAGGGGAGGATGGGAATGTATGGAGGCGAGGAAGGGAATGTATGGAGGGAAGGAAGGGAATGTGAGGAGGGAAGGAAGGGAATGTATGGAGGGCAGGAAGGGAATGTATGGAGGGGAGGAAGGGAATGTATGGAGGGAAGGAAGTGAATGTATGGAGGGGAGGAAGGGAATGTATGGAGGGCAGGAAGGGAATGTATGGAGGGCAGGAAGGGAATGTATAGAGGGAAGGAAGGGAATGTATGGGGGGAAGGAATGGGAGGAGGGGTATGTATGGAGGGAAGGAAGGGAATGTATGGACGGAAGGAAGGGAATGTATGGAGGGAAGGAAGGGAATGTATGGAGGGCAGGAAGGGAATGTATGGAGGGGAGGAAGAGAATGTATTGAGGGGAGGAAGGAAATGTATGGAGGGCAGGAAGGGAATGTATGGAGGGAAGGAAGGGAATGTATGGAGGGAAGGAAAGGAATGAATGGAGGGAAGGAAGGGAATGTATGGAGGAATGGAAGGTAATGTATGGAGTGAAGGAAGGGAATGTATGGAGGGAAGGAAGGGAATGTATGGAGGGAAGGAAGGGAATGTATGGAGGGAAGGAAGGGAATGTATGGAGAGGAGGAAGGGAATGTATTGAGGGGAGGAAGGGAATGTATGGAGGGAAGGAAGGGAATGTATGGAAGGAAGGGAATGTATGGAGGGAAGGAAGGGAATGTATGGAGGGGAGGAAGGGAATGTATGGAGGGGAGGAAGGGAATGTATGGAGGGGAGGAAGGGAATGTATGGAGGGAAGGAAGGGAATGTATGGAGGGAAGGAAGGGAATGTATGGAGGGAAGGAAGGGAATGTGTGGAGGGATTAAGGAAGGGAATGTATGGAGGGGAGGAAGGGAATGTATGGAGGGAAGGAAGGGAATGTATGGAGGAAAGGAAGGGAATGTATGGAGGGAAGGAAGGGAATGTATGGAGGGAAGGAAGGGAATGTATGGAGGGAAGGAAGGGAATGTATGGAGGGGAGGAAGGGAATGTATGGAGGGAATGAAGGGAATGTATCGAGGGAAGGAAGGAAATGTATGGAGGCGAGGAAGGGAATGTATGGAGGGAAGGAAGGGAATGTATGGAAGGGTGGAAGGAAGGGAGTGTATGGAGGGAAGGAAGGGGATGTATGGAGGGGAGGAAGGGAATGTATGGAGGGGAGGAAGGGAATGTATGGAGGGGAGGAAGGGAATGTATGGAGGGAAGGAAGGGTATGGAGGGGGAGGAATGTATGGAGGGAGGAAGGGAATGTATGGAGGGAGGAAAGGGAATGTATGGAGGGAAGAAGGGAATGTATGGAGGGGAAGGGAATGTATGGAGGGAGGAAGGGTATGTATGTAGGCGTGGAAGGGAATGTATGGAGGGGAGGAAGAGAATGTGTGGAGGGGAGGAAGGGAATGTATGGAGTGGAGGAAGGGAATGTATGGAGGGAAGGAAGGGAATGTATGGAGGGAAATAAGGGAATGTATGGAGGGAAGGAAAAGAATGTATGGAGGGGAGGATAGGAATGAATGGAGGGGAGGACGGGAATGTATGGAGGAAGGAAGGGAAGAATGTATGGAGGAGTAAGGAAGGGAATGTATGGAAGGGAAGGAAGGAATGTATGGAAGGGAGAAGGGAATGTATGGAGGGGAGGAAGGGAATGGAGGGGAAGGAAATGTATGGAAGGAAGGGAATGTATGGAGGGAAGGAAGGGAATGTATGGAGGAGGAAGGGAATGTATGGAAGGAAGGAAGGGAATGTATGGAGGGGAGGAAGGGAATGTATGGAGGGAAGGAAGGGAACGTATGGAGGAGGAAGGAAATGTATGGAGGAGGAAGGAATGTATTGGGGCAAGGAACGGAATATATGGAGGGAAGGAAAGGAATGGATGGAGGGGAGGATGGAAATGTATGGAGGGGAGGAAAGGAATGTATTGAGGCAAGGAACGGAATGTATTGAGGGAAGGAAGGGAATGTATGGAGGCGAGGAAGGGAATATATGGAGGGGAGGAAGGGAATGTATGGAGGGGAAGGAAGGGATGTATGGAGGGAGGAAGGGAATGTATGGAGGAAGGAAGGAATGTATGGAGGGAGGAAGGGAATGTATGGAGGGGGGAAGGAAGGGGAAGGAAGGGAATGTATGGAGGGAGGAAGGGAATGTATGGAGGGAAGGAGGGTGTATGGAGGGAAGGATGGGAATGTATGGAGGCGAGGAAGGGAATGTATGGAGGGAAGGAAGGGAATGTATGGAAGGGAGGAGGGGAATGTATGGAGGGAAGGAAGGGAATGTATGGAGGGAAGGAATGGAGCGTATGGAGGGGAGGAAGGGAATGTACAAAGGAGTACAAAGGAAATCAAGCAACAACAGGTCTAGTGACCCTTCTAGGCTGCTTGTCCTCCAAAACACTGAGGATCAAGTGTCCAAACAGTGGTTTAGAGTGGGTAAGGGAACATTGGAAAGGGAAATAATGTCCGTGGCAGGATTAGGAAGTTAGTAGGTTAGTAACTGAGGGGAGGATAAAATAAAGTTATTCATTTACAAACGCAGTCAGTCGCGGGTTTGATGCGAGATATTTTTCTAGGCGGAGTTTAAATTAATCAACGGTGCTGCAGTCAGGCCTAGCTATAACATCTCGGGGAAAACCATTCCACAAGTTGACAACTCGATTGAAGAAGAAATTCTTAGATTCGTGTGAGTTGAAAGATTTACCAATAATTTTGCAACCGTTTCCCCCACGTGTAATTAGATTGGTCGATAGTGAAGTACTTACTACAGTTCATATTGGCGATGCCGTTGATGATTTTGAACACTTGAATTAAGTCACCTCTTAATCTACGCTGGGTTAAAGGAAATAGATTTAATTCTGTAAGACGCTCTTCGTATGGTTTGTTCTTTAGGCTAGGTATAATTTTGGTAACTCTATGTTGAACTCGTTCTAGCTTGTTTATATCTTCTTGGTAATAAGGGCACCAGGATTGAACGCAGTATTCCAGAAGAGGGCGGACTAAGGAATTGTAAAAGGTTAGGATAACTTCTTTGGATTTATGCTCAAATGTCCTGCCTATAAAGCCAATTATTTTGTTTGCCTTCTTAACAACTTCTGAACATTGTTGACTCGGTTTTAGGTTACTCGATATTGTTACTCCCAGATCGGTTTCTCTGTTTACATTCTTAAGCTGAGTGCCATTCATCGAATAGTTTGCTTTCTCATTTAGGTATCCGATAAGTAGTACTTTACATTTATCCGCATTGAAACTCATTTGCCAAATTTGGGCCCAACATGACAATTTATCTAGATTGTGTTGCATATCGTCAACTTGTTCTTTTGAGAGTACGCTATTTGCAATTTTTGTATAGTCAGCAAATTTTGAGATTGTACAGGTGAGACCTCATCTATGTCGTTGATGTAAATTAGAAAGAGAATTGGTCTTAGTACCGATCCCTGGGGTACCCCGCTACTTACATTGGTCCATTTAGATGCCTTACCGTTTATGACTACTCTTTGCTTTCTGTCGCTGAGCCAATTTTCTATCCATTTCAACACACCGTCTTGTATTCCATGCACTTTTAGTTTTAGCAGTAAACGTTTGTGGGGAACTTTGTCAAAGGCCTTTTTGAAAATCAAGGTATATAATATCTACAGCTTTACTCTCATCGTAGAGGTTGAGGATGTCGTGGAAGAAGTCTAAGAGGTTTGTTAACCCTGGAGAGGTAACGCTCAAAAACGTTTTTTAATAGGTTACGTAGTTGTGAATTTGCAACGTCGACTTTGACCCCAAATATTTCCCAAACCAAAAGACTTAGACATTTTTTGAACATTGCTAAATATAATATAAGGATCCCTTAATGTTATGTTAGAATATGGTGTATATTGAAACATTGTTAGTATTTCTAATGAATTTAATAAAAAAATAAGTATAGTAAAAAAAGTAGGTTCTTCATACAAATATAAAAAAAATACTCAAGTTGTCTTGAGGGGACTGGGACTCTGGGCGCGTGGACGGCAATGGTGAGGTAGGTTGGAGTAGGAGTAGCAGCCCTGAAGACCCCATAGGCTGAGAGACTTGCGGAGTTGAAAAAAAGGTTACAAAAAAATTCCAAATAAAATCGGTCATTTTGAAATATTCGGCTGGGTACCTAAATATTCTTGGATTCATACCAAATTCAACACAGTGCTTGCCACATGGTCCTAGTATGACCCCAAAGTGTAATAATTGAAATTGGAGCAATGTAAATAGTACCAAAAAATCCTTATGTGGAGGTAACTGAAAAAGGGGCACAGAAATTTGGAAAAATTTGGAGGAAAAAAAATCGTGGGGCACTATTTATCAATGAATGTTGCTGATTTTCACCACAGTTATACTCTAGAGCATGCAACACAACATGTAACCATATAAAAGGTGATAACTTGAACGTCGGACCGCCCATCTAGCGAGGGCGCTCCAGGCCAGGTTTGGTTCTGGATACCGAGAAGTCTCATCTTGGCCTGGTATCACCCCTGGAAGCCCTAAATATTTATGGATTGCAACGAAATTTGAAATGGAGGTTCCTTTATAATGCCTTTCTATGTAGTGTGAATAAAAATGAAATCTGAGTATAATTAATGCCAAAAATATGCTGCAAATTAACAACATTGATAATTTTTACCTATAAAAGTTGAAGAAATAAACATATAAGCCTCTGAAATTACACTGTATGTTACCTATTTTACCTGAACTTGTACTAAGGAACCTCATAAACAATATACAACAAATGGGAGGGGTTTCACCTTTAGGAGTGGCATCCGTCACAAGTTGAAATGATGTGGTTGTGGCAGACGGGAAATGAAAAAAGAACTTGATTTAGTAAAATATTTACAGACGCCCAATATGGCAATATCAGACAGGCTAGCGTGTGTGTGAGTCATGGTCCGTTATCTGGCTAAGTTGCCTATTAGTCTTAGATCGATATCTCCAACACATTCGTGAAAAAAGTACATTATGTGCAACTATCAACATTCAATAAAGTTACGTACCAGGTTATGTAGTTGTTTATTCGCAACGTCGGGTTCTGGTTTGAACCTGTTGGCGAGGACCGAGAGCGTCGCACCTCCGCTCACGGCTGGAGATACCCGTACACTGCCTGACTGCAGGCCGATATCCCTCGTATTGGACGTGTGAGCTGCGCGGCGACCAAATAACGCGTTTTGCACACCTCTCGCGTGCGCATTTGCAACGGGGTTTCCTCTCCAGGGTTAAACAGGAACGTTTTTTACGAAAGCCGTGTTGAGTATCTTTAAGTATGTTATTTTCCTCTAAGTGATTTACGAGTCTGTCTCTTATGACCGTTTCTAGCATTTTACATACAATTGAGGTTAAGCTAATTGGACGATAGTTACTGGGTAGGGATTTGCTGCCTTTTTTGAATATCGGTGTTACGTTGGCTAGCTTCCATTGATCAGGCATAGTTCCAGACTGCAAGGATTTATTGAATAGTAATGTCAGTGATTTGGAGAGCTCATCCTTAGCTTCCTTTAGAACTCTAGGCGAGATTGTATCAGGTCCAGGCGTTTTATTTACCTTGAGTTTATCTAAACAATTCAATACTTCTCTCTCTGTAATGGTGATATTTCTTAGAACATCTGAATTATCAATCTGAATCGGCGATGGTGTAGGGATATCACTGAGGTCTTATGTTGTAAAAACAGATGCAAAGAAGGTATTGAGGGCATTACTCATTTGTACTTCGTCTTTGGCGTATTCTCCATTTTCATTGACTAACGGTCCAACAGTTGAAGTAACTACTTTTTTCTTTCTGATATAACTATAGAATTCTTTCGGGTTTGTATTACTTTGATTCGCAATATGTAACTCTAGGGTCTTTTTATTTTGCTTAAGTAACTTTTTGGCTTTGCGTCGTAGCTCTACAAATTTCACCCGTTCTTCGTCATTTTGTGAGGATTTTAATCTATCATTAGCAATTTTTTTAGCAAGCAGACAGTTTGAAATATCTTTATTCCACCATTTGGGCTTATTATTACGGCCTTAACGCCGTATTTTCGATGGTATGCAGTCTTGCACTGCTTTTAGGTAAGTGGTTTCGAATAACTTCCAAGATGTATTTATGTCGTTATTGTTAATTAAAAAGCTCCAGTCAGTTTCTTTAAACATAGCTCTAAGTTTATGAAAGTTTGCTTTCTTGAAATTAGGGACTTTTTCGATGCTACTATTTGGTTCGTTACTAGTAAACTTTAAAGTGAAAGTTATCGTACGATGGTCGCTGTTACTGAATTCATCACCAACATTCAAATTCTCTATTAATTCTTCTTTTGTTGCAAGTACAATGTCAAGAACGTTATTAGCATGAGTCGGCGTTCGAACAAATTGATAAAGCGAACTCTCTTGGAAGTTCGTATACAAGTCATGTCCGGAGTGTGAAGTAAGAGTATCGCCCTACTTGGTCACAGGTAAATTAAAGTCGCCAAAAATTACGGTATCTTGTGAGTTACTTACATCTGCAATTTGTTCGTAAATTTCTTGGTCAGTTTGCACTGATTGAGCTGGAGGTCTGTATATTAACGCAAGTATTATTTCTGTACCTTTATTATTCTTTATTAGCACAAAAGATGTGTCGACGTTCACAATTTGAGGTTTTGACAAGAGGGTAGGGTTAAGACTTTCTTTGATATAAAGTAAAACGCCACCTCCATTTCTATTTATTCGGTTTTTCTCAAACATTACATAACCGGGAAGTGAATATTCTGCTAAAAAGTCTCTATCTTCTGTATTGAGCCAAGATTCTGTTATGCCAATCACATAATAATTTTCTGTAAACACTAGCTCCTCTAAATCTGAAAATTTATTGCGTATGCTACGAGCGTTTGCATAGAAAACCTCTAAATTTGTTATTTTAGAACTCACGGAACGCTCTTTAATAATATTTGTTGGTTCTTGTCGGATCTATGTTTATGTTCATGGCTGTCCTCGGTCCTCGCTGTCTTCGGTCCTTATCGCTGGTGGTCCTCGGATACCTCTGCTTTTTGCTTGGCGTTAGATGATTTATGTCACTGCTGCTTCTTCTCGGATGGCGTTTTTTGATCCATGGCTGCGGACTGCTTCGTGTAGGAGACGACCCATGCGTGCTGAACCCACAGGGTTTAGATGAGTGCCATTCTTGCGGAACAGAGTAGGCTGGTTATAGAAATTATCCCAGAGGTTGATGAATTAAACTTCTTCCTTCAGACACAAATATTTTAGTCGGCTACTTGTGCTGAAGGCCTTGTCGTAGAATTTGTCAGGTGCGTCGATCTTGGGGAGAATGCCTGAAATGATGATATTCCTTGACTTGTTTTTGTAGTGCTGGATCATCTTGCGATATTTCTCCATCAACTCTTTGGATCTGGTGCGCATGACATCATTTGAACCAGCATGGATGACAAAAAGGGTATTTTCGTTTGCATCCTTTGTGGTATCTTCGAAGGCTTCCACAATGTCGTCCAGTCCAGCTCCTGGGATGCAAAATCTTTTTCGGCGATTTGGGACTCTGTCGCAGAACTCTTCGACCTGTCTTCGTAGGATGGAATCCCCAACAAGCCTGGTCTCTTCTGGTTCGTCTTCCATCTCTACCAAGATCTCAAATCTGTTTGACATTGTGACTGGTAGATGAGACCTTTTCTGCGTTGGCCGTGCACCGTTCCTCACTGGTGTAAATCCAGAAACCTGTGGTGGCAAGACTCTGCGTACAGGTTGGGGAGAGGCGTGGTTAGAATGGGGGCGAGGGGTCGGTACTGTTCGTGCTAGCAGGCTTCTTGCACGAGGAGTGGGGGAGAGACTGTGCTGGCTGTCCTGGTTTGATGTCGGCTCAGGTTCATCAGAAGCATCTGCTACTGCAGGTGTTGGATTGTTGGCAGATGACATTGGGGTGGTGGTAGATGTTGGAGTTGAAACAATTGGAGTTAGTGATACTCCAACTTTGAGTGTTACAAACTCTTGGAGCGATTTCAGCTTCCTGGTGAGGGCGTTGTATGGAGGGGAGGAAGGGAATGTACGGAGGGGAGGAAGGGAATGTATGGGGGGAATGGAAGGCAGGATGGGAATGTATGGAGGGGAGGAAGGGAATGTATGGAGGGGAGGAAGGGAATGTATGGAGGGAAGGAAGGGAATGTATCGAGGGAAGGAAGGGAATGTATGGAGGGAAGGAAGGGAATGTATGGAGGGAAGGAAGGGAATGTATGGAAGAAAGGGGATGTTTGGAGGGAATGTATGGAAGGGAGGAAAGGAGTGTATGGAGGGGAGGAAGGGAATGTATGGAGGGGAGGAAGGAAACGTATTGAGGGAAGGAAGGGAATGTATGGAGGGAAGGAAGGGAATGTATAGAGGGAAGGAAGAGAATGTATGGAGTGGAGGAGGGCAATGTATGGAGGGAAGGAAGGGAATGTATGGAGGGAAGGAAGGGAATGTATGGAGGGAAAGAAGGGAATGTATACAGGGGAGGAAGGGACTGTATGGAGGGGAGGAAGGGAATGTATGGAGGGGAGGAATTGAATGTATGGAGGGAAGGAAGGGAATGTATGGAGGGAAGGAAGTGAATGTATGGAGGGAAGGAAAGGAATGTATGGAGGGAGAGGATGGGAATGTATGGAGGCGAAGAAGGGAATTATGTATGGAGGGAAGGAAAGGAATGTATGTAGGGGAGAATGGGAATGTATGGAGGGGAGGAAGGGAATCTATGGAGGCGAGGAAGGGAATGTATGGAGGGAAGGAAGGGAATGTATACAGGGGAGGAAGGGAATGTATGGAGGGGAGGAAGGGAATGTATGGAGGGGAGGAAGTGAATGTATGGAGGGAAGGAAGGGAATGTATGGAGGGAAGGAAGGGAATGTATGGAGGGAAATAAGGGAATGTATGGAGGGAAGGAAAGGAATGTATGGAGGGGAGGATAGGAATGTATGGAGGCGAGGAAGGGAATGTATGGAGGGAAGGAAGGGAATGTATGGAGGGGAAGAAAGGAATGTATGGAGGCAAGGAAGGGACTGTATGGAGGGAAGGAAGGGAATGTATTGAGGGAAGGAAGGGAATGTATGGAGGCAAGGAAGGGAATGTATAGAGGGAAGGAAGGGAATGTATGGAGGGAAGGAAGGGAATGTATGGAGGAAAGGAAGGGAATGTATGGAGGCAAGGAAAGGAATGTATGGAGGGAAGGAAGGGAATGTGTGGAGGGAAAGAAGGGAATGTATGGAGAGAGGGAAGGGAATGTGTGGATGGAAGGAAGGGATTGTATGGATGGAAGGAAGGGAATGTATGGTGGGAAGGAAGGGAATGTATGGATGGAAGGAAGGGAGTGTATGGATGGGAGAAAGGGAATGTATGGAAGGAAGGAAGGGAATGTATGGAGGGGAGGAAGGGAATGTATGGAGGGAAGGAAGGGAATGTATGGAGGCAAGGAAGGGAATGTATGGAAGGGAGGATGGGAATGTATGGAGGGAAGGAAGGGAATGTATGGAGGCAAGGAAAGGAATGTATGGAGGGGAGGAAGGGAATGTATATAGGCAAGGAAGGGAATGTATGGAGGGGAGGAAGGGAATGTATAGAGGGGAGGAAGGGAATGTATGGAGGGAAGGAAGGGAAGTATGGATGGAAGGAAGGGAATGTATGGAGGGAAGGAAGGGAATGTATAGAGTGGAGGAAGGGAATGTATGGAGGGGAGGAATGGAATGTATGGAGGGGAGGAAGGGAATGTATGTAGGGGAGGAAGGGAATGTGTGGAGGGAAGGAAGGGAATGTATGGAGGGCAGGAAGGGAATGTATGGAGGGAAGGAAGGGAATGATGGAGGGGAGGAAGGGAATGATGGAGGGGAGGAAGGGAATGTATGGAGCGGAGGAAGGGAATGTACGGAAGGGAAGGAAGGGAGGAAGGGAATGTATGGAGGGGAGGAAGGGAATGTATGGAGGGAAGGAAGGGAATTTATGGAGGGGAGGAAGGGAATGTATGGAGGGAAGGAAGGGAATGTACGGAAGGGAAGGAAGGGAATGTACGGAAGGGAGGAAGGGAATGTATGGAGGGGAGGAAGGGAATGTATGGAGGGGAGGAAGGGAATGTGTGGAGGGGAGGAAGGTAATGTATGGAGGGGAGGGAGGGAATGTATGGAGGGGGAGGATGGGAATGTGTGGAGGGGAGGAAGGTAATGTATGGATGGGAGGAAGGTAATGTATGGAGGGGAGGGAGGGAATGTATGGAGGGGGAGGATGGAAATGTATGGAGGAAAGAAAGGGAATGTATGGAGGGAAGGGAGACTTGTGGTTGGAGAGAGGGATAATTTTGGAGGGGTTTGGTATATAGGGATGAACAGAAAGGGACAAGTTATGAAAAGGTGATGGAGTCATGGGTGAAGGGGTACAACCGGAAGTAGAGGGGGTATATGTAGTATTGGTGGATTTACGACGGGGATGGGGGAGGAGGATTATAGAAGGGGGATTTATGTAGGAATTTAGGAATTGATCACTTGCGAGTTTCAGGCTATAAAGAAGTAGAGGTTATAGATCAATATTTAGCAGAACTACCAAATAAAATACGGCCGTAGTACATATATACACGCATAAAACCAAAAGTAATCATAGTTGCTACCCACCAGAAACCTAGTTATAGTTATTGCATTTATGTTAAATATCGATGATCATGGCTCCAACTTCATTGTAGCCTGAATCTCGCAAGTGGTCAATTAGGGAAGGTGGATACGTGGAGGGATTGAGCACAGTAGAGGTAGGATGTGTGGGGGGATGGAATGCGTTTTGTGATATAATATGTAGAGGAAAGTTAATTTCTAAAGCATTGGTGATATATGTTACGAAAGCGAAATAGAGATTAATAGAGGATTAGTACTAGAATGTGACAATTAATGAAAGGCTGGGCATTTATGATGATGAATAAAGGATGAATTTATGAAAGTTTAAAGGATGCATAGAAAGGTTCTGGTGGTTTTGTATTAGGGTCATTATTTGAGGATATTAAGTGTGAGGGATTTAAAGAAGGATAGGGTTTTATATAGAATTTGACAATTTTTATGGGATGAATAATTTATGTAAAGGAAGAAGATTGATTGATATTGTGGATGAATGGAGTGGGAAGAGATTTATAAAGAGACGAATTATTATTGGTAGGGGATAGCATGTGTGATGGGGGAAGCAGTTTATATAATTAACGTAGAATTATAGAACGAAGAAAAACTGGTATGTGTTTACTAGGCCTGTGGGAGGGAACAAATGTTTATCATAGAGAAAGGGGAATTATGAAGGAAGCAGACATATTGAGCATTTAAGCAGGAACATATGTATAGTTATTATATTCTCATATATGCCTGGATATAGCATTGATAGAAACTGCTCTGTTCAAATTTACTTTCCCGTTGATTACAAAAATTCGGTCATATGGTGGACAGAAACGTTATGTTCATATATATATATATATATATATATATATATATATATATATATATATATATATATATATATATATTATGCTATATACGAAATTGTTGACTTATGAGCCAAGTATTTATGTGACAGTCCATCGAGAAAGCAAGGAAAATGCAAATTGTAACTTATCGACATATTAGTATCTCTCATTATAGAACCGGGTCAATTTAAGAGGATTTACGATGTCATAAAGAATTGTTTACGTCATTCAATATCCGATTACGCATTTCTTTTCTGTGTTATGGCTATCATCACACCATAGATTAGAAAGGGTATATGGAAGTTAGAGGGTAAATTGAGAAAGTCTTTACTCCTATAATTTCACCAGATCCTTCCTAAACTGTATACAATTGTCTAACGATAGCCAGAATATGCTGTCAAAATGTGGTATGATCTTCAAAAGGGTTAAGAGGACTTGGGAGAAGAAAGTAGAGGAGGACCATGATGTAAGTTGAATGGGTAGGCTATATGATAAGAGGGGAGAGGAGGCGATTCAGTCAGTACAGGGTGGAGTCAGTGAATGGTTGATAATAATGGAACTATTGTGGTGGAAAAGGAAAGCTGATATGGTCAACAACACTCCGGTATCATAGGAAGTTTATATTTAGGTAAGAGAAGAAGAAGTAGGAGAGAGAGAGAGAGAGAGAGAGAGAGAGAGAGAGAGAGAGAGAGAGAGAGAGAGAGAGAGAGAGAGAGAGAGAGAGAGAGAGAGAGAGAGATAGAGAGAGAACATGTATGGTTTAGCCAAGCATTTGATAGACTAAGCAATGTGAAAGGATTTAGGTAAAATGTTAAGGTGAATGCATGTAGAACAAAGATTGAGGCAATACAGAACTTTGATAGGTAGGTAGGTACTATACTCCTTGCATTATAGGTAGGCCAGAAACCCCTACCCTCTGTTACTCAAAACGGGTTAGAACATTTGGGCGGCTATTAATTTCCACAACTTTTCTCTGGCTGACTCTTTCTATACGTTAGGCATAACAGCTCAAGTACTGTAGTCGTGTTTTAATTATGAAAGGGTGGTGTCGTGACTTCTGGCCTACCAATAATGCACAGGGTATAGGTAAGTAGGCGGGCATGTGAGCTGAAGAATGAGACGATATTTGAATGTATGTAGACAATAATATCGTAACATCAACACCAAGTAAAATTAAGCAATAGTGTAACTAATAAACAAAGACAACAAGAAAGATAGTAGACGCACAGTAAAATAAAAACAAACTTGCACAGAAAGCATCATTCGAACGTAAAACACATGAAATGGAGAGAGAAAAACAAACGAAATACCGGTAATAGAACATGAAATATAGTGAAAACATGTATTGATTGTGATAGATAAATGGGTGGACCTGGCACGAAGCGAAGGAAATAAAACTGGAGGCTCAAATATTGTGTGCAAAATGGTACAGGAGGATGAGATTGACGGAGAATAATGCACATTTAGAAACTAAAACAAATAAACTGTGCATACAAATATGGGAAAATATTTGGAATCTAACAACAGTTTTCGATAATATAGATATATAACTAATTAAAAAATATATAATTTGAAAA
Source organism: Paralithodes platypus (assembly GCA_032716605.1). Taxonomy (NCBI): domain Eukaryota; kingdom Metazoa; phylum Arthropoda; class Malacostraca; order Decapoda; family Lithodidae; genus Paralithodes; species Paralithodes platypus. The sequence continues at coordinate 5,844,814 of CM064516.1, forward strand.
TGGTAGAGATGATTGAATAAAATGTGAAACATGTACAGATCGTGCACGACTTGCGGGAGAAATATTTGTCATGAACAGGAAACTTCATTGACTGAACACATATAAATCAGTGCAAAAATATGTATTTGAAATGTACATTATATAATCATGTATGTGTATTTATTTCAACAGTGTGTGTGTATGGGAGGGGGGGGGGGTAATGATAAACAAATATTACACTAAACCCATAGGTGATTAGTGTATCAACTGAACCCTGTGCATGCACGTATAATTATCAGTAATATTATATATGCTCACCATTATTCTAATGACAGGAACAGTCAGCCTATTTAAATAAATAACATTATTAGCATACTATGCATACAATAGAAAAACAACTTATTGATAAATTAACAGTACATAATAAAAGGCTGACAATGGATTAATAGTAATAGGAACATTAACTGAAGCAGATAATATTATATTACAATATACTGGTATATGAGTAAATTGATAGCAATTCCGCAGAGAAGAATATATATGTTACTCGCAACTTCTTGACCATGTCATTCAGTTTATTAAAGCTACTATCATAATATTGTATACAGCATAGGAAGGACATTTGTATATATATCTTTAAAACAAATCTTTTTGATTCTGATTTTTATTTATCAATCAAATGCAAAATTTACGTTAGCTAAAATATAGTATTGTTTTTTTGTTTTAAGGGTAAAAGCACATATTCCCTTTTTACAGTGACAATACATACTAGTAAGTAATGAACAATGTGATTTGTTAAACATATATTATAACCAGATACATTTTAAAATATGCAGACCTTCTGTATATATCGGTTAAAGACATAATAATAATATTTGTAATGCATTGTTGGAAGCTTGGGGGAGGGGAGTGGTTGTAGCCAGTAAAGTACGTGTTCATATAATATTACAATAGAGTGTATAGTGTTACAAGAGCTGCATAATGGACGTTATTACAATAGAGTGTATAGTGTTACAAGAGCTGCATAATGGACGTGTATAGTGTTACAAGAGCTGCATAATGGACGTTAGTGGCGTGGAGGGTCTTGGTTTAAGAGATAGTAATGTTGATGAAACTGACGTAGGGAAACACAAACTTAGGAGATATAACGAGAAATACCCGGTGATAATATAATGTAGGGTTACGAATGAGAAATGACACGAGAGAAACGCGAGACAAGAAAACAAAAATACAGCGTATATATATATATATATATATATATATATATATATATATATATATATAGAGAGAGAGAGAGAGAGAGAGAGAGAGAGAGAGAGCACTATATATAGTTGAAATAGTCGTACTTCAATGGGCTAAACAACCTGGAAATGTAGAGCTACAACAATCCACAAGAATGCTGTGTTGAACATATAATATTTAAGAGATCTCATCAAATATCTATAACTAACATACCCTGTAAATAATGAGCATGATAAATTGATACCATGTGTGCCGTGATTTATTGAAGTTCGTAATGGCGGTACTTCTGGGAATTTAGTAGTGATTTCCATGGTAATTTACGAGCGGGGTTCTCCTCAAAGTTTGGAGCTGTTAAGATCCTGGTGGCCTGGGGTGAGGTGGGGTGGATGTGTTGGAGGGTGGCGGGGGTAAGGTGGATGTGTGTGAGGGCGTGTGGGTGTGTGTGATGTGGGATTTATGTGTTTTAGGGTGTTGAAGATATTATGGTAATGAGAAATAAAATGTGTTGTATTCTTTAGTATAATTTAGTAGTGGTGGTATGTAATGAATTGGTGTGAAAATGTGTTGTAGGGTGCTAGTAATAGCTTGTCTATATGAGGGTGGTGGTGTATGGTGTGTTTATGTGTGTGTTTTTGTAAGAGTGTTGTTTTGTGATGCCTGTGTTTGCAGTCAGTAATAGTGTGTAGTGCGGTGACTGGTGGTTGTTTGGTGGGGTGCAGGTAGTTTGGGATGGTAGCTTAGTTTGTGTGGTGGAGTAAAATTGGAGAGTAGGTGTTGGTATGGCGTCCTCGTAAGGGGACGATGATTCAAATTATAAACATTGGTATAAATGTTTAAATTTGTGTTTTTAGTGATGTGTTAACATTTTTGTAATGCAGACGTACTGTAGTGTTTATAAAAAATATATTCGATAATGACGGCTAAAGGTAGTTGTGAATACTATTAGATAGATAGGTCATACATAAATGCAGTAGAGGTATAAATCATGACTTGATACTGTTCAGTGATGTTGATTTTAGTGATGTTGATTTTAGTGATGTTGATTTTAGTGTTATTGATTTTAGTAATTTTGATTTTAGTGATGAAGATTTTAGTGTTATTGATTCTAGTGATGTTGATTTTAGTGATGAAGATTTTAGTGATATTGATTTTAGTGATGTTGATTCTATTGATGCTGATTTTAGTGATTTTGATTGTAGAGATGTTGATCTTAGTGATGTTGATTTTACTGATGAAGATATTAGTGATGTAGATTTTAGTGATGTAGATTTTAGTGATGTTGATTAATTAAGTATGATTGAAGATTTACAGCGATAACTGGGGATGTCAACAATATCTTTTTAGCGATTGTGGTGGTGGTGGGAATGGTTGTGAAGGAAGAGGAAGGGAGAAAGGAAATAGATACATGAAGTAAAACAATTAATTATATTTACAGACAATTTGCGAAAGACGTATTCCAGAGAATATCGGGAATAGAATAAGAAACACACCAGAAAAACACTTCAGAAAAAAAAGAAAAAAAAAGAACCAGTAACGATAGCCAATCAAAACCCAGAACCTACACACCAATTCACGATATCTACCAGCCGTATCCTCTCTCTCTCTCTCTCTCTCTCTCTCTCCCCTTTCCTAATACTTTCCATTCTATCTTCGTTCTCTCTCTCTCTCTGTCTCTCTCACCACCAAAATAGTAAATTATAGGTCGCAAATTTTGGCGGCTTTTATGCGCTTATCTGGTAGAGTGAACATAATCCAATACGGCCCTGCGTGCTACATAAACTCGGTGGGCTTTATTAGATTATGATGGCGGATGGTTGGAAGCGAAGAAGAGGAAGTAAGAAGCAGAGAAGAGGAAATGGAGGAGGAGGAGATGGAGGAAGAGGAGATGGAGGAAGAGGAGGAATAAAAAGCCAAGGAAGGGGAAGAGGAGGAAGAAGAGGAAGACACCAAGAAGGAAGAGGCGAGGAGTTGGAGGAGAACGGAGAAAACCAAATGCAGAAGATATTAGATAAACAACTAAATAAATAGAGACAAGAGAGCGGGAAGGAATGGTAAGATTAAGAAATACAAAAAGTGTCAAAATTAAATATAGGAAGAGAGTGTGTTTGTGAAAAAGAAGAAAGGGAGATAAGAGGAAGAATGGAGAGGAAAAAACAGCTACAAATAAGATAGGGGTTTTATCCAAGAAAGATAAAAAGGATATGAGAAAGAAATTGAGGAACAGATGATAAATTAAGAGGAAGATATATACAGTATATACAAAATTCTCCCTCAGCCGGTCTTTCCCTCACCCTATAACTTGAACTGCTTCAAGCTCCTGTGTCCAGGCATTTTGACTCTAACGTACCTTGAATTTTGATATGGTATTCTTTCAACTTTTGGGGAGACACTTGTTACAGGCAGCTTTACCTTTGTCTCCTTCATTCACATAAAACAAAACAGTTTTTAGTTATTTATAGAGGTAAGAGCAAGAATGAGTTAGGTGATAGTAAATTGGTTCAGAATATGGACTTAGTTACTTAAGGTGAAATTACATGTGGGTCTGTACTTGCTGTAGTATGGACAAATGACTATACTATGGCTGTAAACATAATTTCCACATTTTATTACACTACCAATAGACGATTGTTCAGCTTATGAAAAGAAATACATGAAATCAAGGTGTCTTGATAGCATAATGCATAAATGCACGGAATTTCGATGTGAGTATCCTAGGTTGAGTCCTTGGGGTGCCACATGTATTTGTTGATTTAATTAAATTAGTTTAGAGGTGAAGTTGGTTGGTGGAAAAAAAACATAATAATGAATTCTGGTTCAGGAGCAATTTATAGGGAGTCCTTCCCAAGGGTTAGGTACGGCCCCATTTATTACTCCTTCCATTCGTCTATACATTAAGCTACCATAGCGCAGTTGGAATATATGTACATGCTCAGATTAATATGCAGTATTCGAAGCTGCATAATAAATCGTAGGCTTGTGCATATTTCTTTAACTGTCTTGATAGCGTAATGCATAAGTGCGCGGAATTTCGATGTGAGTATTCTAGGTTCGAGTCCTTGGAGTGCCATATGTATTTGTTGATATCATTATTTGAGTTTAGAGGTGAAGTTGGTTGGTGGAAAAAACAATAATACGATAGTAATGTACAGTATAGCCTTTATCTCTGGTATATTGGACAGCTCTATTATTCTGGTTTAGTCACCCCTATCCCCTGCAAGGTTGTTATCATTAGTATACAGTATAGATTGAGGTGGGGATATTTTCCTGGCGAGCTTGACTTGGGGGGGATTTTTTAAGCTTGGTCGAGTTCTAGCGAGAAAACTTAAATAAAACAAAAACATAATAATAATGATAATGATTAACAAAATAAAATAAAAACAAAATGAAATAAAAATCTCCCCTTAACACCGGACAATATTATTTATTTTGTTCAAACATAAAACACAAAATATGTGGTACTTTCGCCCTGCTTTCTTCTTTCGGGATATGGTCACTCTTATGGTCATATAGTAATGGACAAATAACAAGGGAAACAATAGTCAAAGTAGAGAGAAATAAAGAGAGAGACTAGAACTGTAATAGATCTCGTTTCCGTGCTGAAAGAGTTGGAGTAAAAATAAGTCCATTTCGTTAGTATAATTAATGTTTTTGTATTTTAAATAGTAATGTACTTTCTGGCTGGGTCTGAGGCTGGTAATGTATTAGGGCTGGCAGGAAGAACAAGAGAGGGAGAGAGATATGAATTATGTAGCGAGGTTGAAATTAAATAGAGAATTATGAAGGTCCGGTGTGTAGTTAGTGTGGGAGTGTAACCCTTCTCCCTCATGTTTAGACCCATTAATAACATTTTCAGCTGTTGATAAATTGAACCCCCTAGTTGCGTAGGTTACTCGTTACTTAAAGGAAAAATGTGAATCTGCAATATCTCTACGTCCTAATATTGCCCACTTTATATAATTAACAACATATGTTGATACAAAATGTTCGTAATAGGTGAGTAATCAAGATGAGGAAATACAACTTTATCATCAGCTGAACACAAACAAATAGATATGTTAAGAAAAACAAATTAAACAAAAATTAAGTGGGTCAAATAGTTCGGTAGATCATGGAAGCGTGTAAGTGTTTTTTTTTTTTTTTTTTTTTGCAGCTGGGACAGTTATTTATGTTAAGTGGCAAAATAGCAAGATGGCGGGGGCTGGTTGCAGCTCAAAACGCTTCGCATGTCTCACTCCTTATACAGGAACAAGACCTCACGGGCTTTACCGATGAATGTACGGTTGAACGTACACGTTCTCAGCCAATGCCCGAGAGGGAGTAGTTGGAATATAGAAGAAAAAAAAGTAGCCTGATGCCTAAGTCTGTGTGAAGATTTAATACCGTATTGTTTGTAGTATTTTGCCTTAGTCAGTGTGAGGAGTTATTAGTATGATCGTTGGCAGAATTATTGTGCAGTATTATATAGCAATGAATGATCTCGATTGGGTTTTGTACAGATCAATATGAGTGTATGGTTATTATGGCTCGTGAATGTAAAGTACTTCAAATATATAAAGTAAAGATACAGGCAAATTGATAGACGAAAAATTAGACAATATAATTATGACCAAACTGTATCTTCCACATCGTACTTACCTTATCTAGCCGTCATATGATAAGAACACTAGAACGAACAAATCTGGAAACAGGATTCTCAAGCAGCACGGGAAAAGTGCTGAAGTCGAGGCAGGCCGGTGATCCAGAGAGCTTATTCTGAAGATAACTGGTTTGATAAGAAAAGATGCCCTAGCGATATGTCTCATTCCAGGGGAAAGCGGAGTGGGAGGGGGGAAGAATTGCATAGTTAGGATTGGAGAGACATTCATGCATTCCTTTTTTATCACACACACACACACACACACACACACACTCTTTCTCTCTCTCTCTCTCTCTCTCTCTCTCTCTCTCTCTCTCTCTCTCTCTCTCTCTCTCTCTCATTCCTTCTTGTTTTATCTCTTATCGATCAATTACCCCTTTGGTCACCAATAACTCTCTCAGTTTATGATTCTTTCTCTGTCATTTATTTTTCTTTTCTTCTATATATGGTTCCTCTGTATGACCCATTTTATATAGATTTATCTCTTACGTGCCTTTCCTTTTATATATCTGATGTATTAGTTCTCGTATTTAATATGATTTATATATTAATAGATACAGTGTATTATACAGATAGATAGACAATTATCTTGTTTGCATTAATATATTAAATATTCTTCTATTCCTATCATCTAAGCCCTGCCATATTTCGTTCTCTCTTCTTCTTCCCTCCTGCCTATGTTTGCTATCATCCCTCCTTCTCCCTCCCCCACCCCCCTTCTTTGTCTTTCCTCAGCCCCTTCTCTGCTATCTTCCCCTCTCCCACCCCTTCCCCCTTTTCACGTCCCCTTACAAATCTTTTCCTCTCTCCCCTCTCCTTTACCACCACCTCCTTCTCTTCCTCCTTCTTTCCCTTTATCACCGTAGTAATCCCCTTCTACCTTACCTCCTCGCCGATGCCTGTCGTGAGCCGCTATCTGACACGCTCGTACTATATTGTACAGTATGCCCACTAAGTTATGTTCCTCTCCGTAATCTTTTATATGGAGATATAATGCGCAATATTGAATTGCGAGTGTTGTTTATTATGCAATGGTGTACTTATATGATTGGTCAACTGATAATTAAAAGCTACCACACTCGCAGTTCATTCATACTTTAATATTTATTTTCATATATAAGGGTCACGACGAAGAATAGAACTTATGTGGGCAACTGTACGTAGGTCACGGTGAAGCTACAGTAAGGTTGATGACATTGGTCAGGGGGTAACCAGCTTCGCCACTGTGTTCTTACAATATGGGAAGGGGGTAGTCAGCCCATACCCAGGCTCATTGTAATGGCTCTTTCAGTCTTTTAAGCATACCGGTACCGGTATACCTAGTTGATGCTCTTTCTCACTCACCCTCCCTCTCTGACTCTCTCTCTCTCTCTCTCTCTCTCTCTCTCTCTCTCTCTCTCTCTCTCTCTCATACGTTCTGTGAGTTCTAAAACCACAACTTTAAAGGTTTTCTATGCAAACGCTCGTAGCATACGCAATAAATTTTCAGATTTAGAGGAACTAGTGTTTACTGAAAATTATGATGTGATTGGTATAACAGAATCTTGGCTCAATACAGTAGATAGAGACTTTTTAGCAGAGTATTCACTTCCCGGTTATGTAATGTTTGAGAAAAGCCGAATAAATAAAAATGGAGGTGGCGTTTTATTTTATATCAAAGAAAGTCTTAACCCGACCCTCTTGTCAAAACCTCAAATTGTGAACGTCGACACATCTTTTGTGCTAATAAAGAATAATAAAGGTACAAAAATAATACTTGCATTAATATACAGACCTCCAGCTCAATCAGTGCAAACCGACCGAGAAATTTATGAACAAATTGCAGATGTAAGTAACTCACAAGACACCGTATTTTTTGGCGACTTTAATTTACCTGTGACCAAGTGGGGCGATACTCTTACTTCACACTCCGGACATGACTTGTATACGAACTTGCAAGAGAGTTCGCTTTATCAATTAGTTCGAACACCGACCCGTGGTAATAACGTTCTTGACATTGTACTTGCAACAAAAGAAGAATTAATAGAGAATTTGAATGTTGGTGATGAATTCAGTAACAGCGACCATCGTACGATAACTTTCACTTTAAACTTTACTAGTAACGAACCAAATAGTAGCATCGAAAAAGTCCCTAATTTCAAGAAAGCAAACTTTCATTAACTTAGAGCTATGTTTAAAGAAACTGACTGGAGCTTTTTAATTAACAATAACGACATAAATACATCTTGGAAGTTATTCGAAACCACTTACCTAAAAGCAGTGCAAGACTGCATACCATCGAAAATACGGCGTCCAGGCCATAATAATAAGCCCAAATGGTGGAATAAAGATATTTCAAACTGCCTGCTTGCTAAAAAATGTGCTAATGATAGATTAAAATCCTCACAAAATGACGAAGAACGGGTGAAATTTGTAGAGCTACGACGCAAAGCCAAAAAGTTAATTAAGCAAAGTAAAAAGACCCTAGAGTTACATATTGCGAATCAAAGTAAAACAAACCCGAAATAATTCTATAGTTATATCAGAAAGAAAAAAGTAGTTACTTCAACTGTTGGACCGTTAGTCGATGAAAATGGAGAATACACCAAAGACGAAGTACAAATGAGTAATGCCCTCAATACCTTCTTTGCATCAGTTTTTACAACAGAAGACCTCAGTGATATCCCTACACCATCGCCGATTCAGATTGATAATTCAGATGTCCTAAGCAATATCACCGTTACAGAGAGAGAAGTATTGAATTGTTTAGATAAACTCAAGGTAAATAAAACGCCTGGACCTGATACAATCTCGCCTAGAGTTCTAAAGGAAGCTAAGGATGAGCTCTCCAAACCACTGACATTACTATTCAATAAATCCTTGCAGTCTGGAACTATGCCTGATCAGTGGAAGATAGCCAACGTAACACCGATATTAAAAAAAGGCAGCAAATCCCTACCCAGTAACTATCGTCCAATTAGCTTAACCTCAGTTGTATATAAAATGCTAGAAACGGTCATAAGAGACAGACTCGTAAATCACTTAGAGGAAAATAACATACTTAAAGATACTCAACACGGCTTTCGTAAAAACGTTCCTGTTTAACAAACCTCTTAGACTTCTTCCACGATATCCTCAACCTCTACGATGAGAGTAAAGCTGTAGATATTATATACCTTGATTTTCAAAAGGCCTTTGACAAAGTTCCCCACAAACGTTTACTGCTAAAACTAAAAGCGCATGGAATACAAGACGGTGTGTTGAAATGGATAGAAAATTGGCTCAGCGACAGAAAGCAAAGAGTAGTCATAAACGGTAAGGCATCTAAATGGACCAATGTAAGTAGCGGGGTACCCCAGGGATCGGTACTAGGACCAATTCTCTTTCTAATTTACATCAACGACATAGATGAGGGTCTCACCTGTACAATCTCAAAATTTGCTGACGATACAAAAATTGCAAATAGCGTACTCTCAAAAGATCAAGTTGACGATATGCAACACAATCTAGATAAATTGTCACATTGGGCCCAAATTTGGCAAATAAGTTTCAATGCGGATAAATGTAAAGTACTACATATCGGATACCTAAATGAGAAAGCAAACTATTCGATGAATGGCACTCAGCTTAAGAATGTAAACAGAGAAACCGATTTGGGAGTAACAATATCGAGTAACCTAAAACCGAGTCAACAATGTTCAGAAGTTGTTAAGAAGGCAAACAAAATAATTGGCTTTATAGGCAGATCATTTGAGCATAAATCCAAAGACGTAATCCTAACCCTTTACAATTCCTTAGTCCGCCCTCTTCTGGAATACTGCGTTCAATGCTGGTGCCCTTATTACCAAAAAGACATAAACAAGCTAGAACGAGTTCAACGTAGAGTTACCAAAATGATACCTAGCCTAAAGAACAAACCATACGAAGAGCGTCTTAGAGAATTAAATCTATTTCCTTTAACCCAGCGCAGATTAAGAGGTGACTTAATTCAAGTGTTCAAAATCATCAAAGGCATCGACAATATGAACTGTAGTAAGTACTTCACTATCGACCAATCTACTGTAATTACACGCGGGGAAACGGTTGCAAAATTATTGGTAAATCTTTTAACTCACACGAATCTAAGAATTTCTTCTTCAATCGAGTTGTCAACTTGTGGAATGGGCTTCCCCGAGACGTTATAGACTGCAGCACCGTTGATTCATTTAAATTCCGCCTAGACAAATATCTCGCATCAAACCCGCGTCTGACTGCGTTTGTAAATGGATAACTTTATTTTATCCTCCCCTCAGTTACTAACCCCTATGTCCCCTACTAACTTCCTAGTCCTGCCACGTTAGTGGCAGGGCAGTAGTTCCCTTTCCAATGTTCCCTTACCCACTCTAAACCACTGTTTGGACACTTGATCCTCAGTGTATTGGAGGACAAGCAGCCTAGAAGGGTCACTAGATCTGTTGTTGCTTGATTTCCTTTGTACTCCTTTGTACTTTGTACTCCTTTGTACTCTCTCTCTCTCTCTCTCTCTCTCTCTCTCTCACTCACTTACGGTCATATAGTCCCCGTGAACAACCAATCATGACTTTCCTAACGTTGTCACATGTCTGGCAAGAACCATTTTCATATTGAACCGTGTGTGTGTGTGCGTGAGAGAGAGAGAGAGAGAGAGAGAGAGAGAGAGAGAGAGAGAGTATTTTGGCTATCATTAGACGATGTTATGCAGCTTAGGAAGGATCTGTTGGAATTTAAAGGGGATAGACTTTCTCAAATATCCCTCTGATTCTCATACCTTCCTAATCTAAATAGAAATCGTCTAATGATACCAGATTAATCTGCCAGAGCTTGTCATAATCCTCTAGAGGATATATATATATACATATATACATATATGTATACTGTATATATATATATATACAGGTATATATATATATATATATATATATATATATATATATATATATATATATATATATATATATATATACGGTATATATATATATATATATATATATATATATATATATATATATATATATACTGTATAAAGTGTATATACTGTATATACCTGTATAGCCTACATATATATATATTTTTTTTTTTCTATGTGAGTGAGGGAAGCAAAAGGCAGAATTGCCTATAGCGAGTGCCTCCCCCAAAGTTGAAAGAGTGACAGGGCCAAAATCAAGGGACGTTCGAGCCAAAATGCCTGGACACACGGAGTTTGAAGCAATTTAAGTCATAGGAAGAGGGAAAGTCTGATTCTGGGAGAGAGTTCCAGAGCCCAGCTGTTGAATAGAAGAAAGACTGAGAGTAACATTTCACTCTTGGGTTGGAGAGTTGCACAGAGTAGGGGTGGGATTGTGTTGCAAGACGGGTACCACGTGCCCTACGTAAAGGAGGTGGTATACACTGGGAAAGCTCTGAGGAACACTGATTATTATAGTAGCGATAGAATAGCGAGAGATGCAACATTGCGGCGAAAGGAGAGTTTATTGCAGAGAGTTGGTGAGTGGACGGGAGTTAATGATACAAAAGGCCTTCCTTTCAATTTTGTTTAGGAGAGCGGTGTGAGAGGAACCTCCCCACACATGTGAACAATACTCAATACAAGGACGCACTATGCCCCTGTACAGAGCAAGAAGCTGTGCAGGGGTAAAGAACCCCCTAAGGTAGTTGAGCACACCCAGCTTCTGGGAGGCTGCCTTAGCAAGACTGGTAATATGGTCCTTCCAACTGAGAGCAGAAGAAAAAGAGACACTAAGAATATTGAGAGAAAATGAAGGATTGATTTTTGTATTGTTGAAGAATAAGGGATAGTCCGCAGGGAGTTCCTTACGGGTAGATAGATGGAGAAATTGGGTTTTGGAAGCATTATAGGTAACAAAGTTTTCTCTGCCCCAATTGGAGATAGTAGTTAGATCAGAATTTAAGTGTTCTATGGCTTCATTCCGTTTGTCGTTGAGGAATTGCTGGCTTGGGCGTTCTGAAAAACTAATGGAGTAGTGTAAGGTTGAGTCATCTGCGTATGAATGGATGGGAGTTGAGGTACAGTTGAGCAGGTCATTTATAAAAATTAGAAAGACAATAGGAGATAGGACAGAGCCCTGAGGAACACCGGAGTTTATAGGGTGAGGAAGTGAACAATGGCCGTCCACAACCGCAGCTATGGAACGGCCAGAGAGGAAATTAGAGACAAAGGCACAGATGGAGGGATAGAAACCGAAGGAGGGTAATTTAGAAATTAAAGATTTGTGCCAGACTCTATCGAAGGCTTTCGATGTGTCTAGTGCAATAGAAAAAGTTTCATCGAAGTCCCGAAAGGAGGATGACCAAGAGTTAGTAAGATATGAAAGAAGATCACCAGTAGAGCGACCCTTAAGGAAGCCATACTGGCGATCTGAGAGCAGATTATGAGAAGAGATATGCATAAGAAATTTGTAAGCAAGAATAGTTTCAAAAACATTAGAAATACAAGAGATGAGAGCAATTGGACGATAGTTGGAGGGTTGAGAGCGGTCACCCTTCTTTGGGACAGGTTAAATGAGAGCAAACTTCCAGCATGAAGGGAAGACGTTAGAGGATAGACAGAGACAAAAGAGTTTGCCTAGGCAGGGAGTCAGCACAGAAGCACAGTTTTTGAGTACAACAGGAGGAACATCGTCCGGACCGTACACCTTATTAGTATTAAGCCCAGAGAGGGTAGAAAGTACATCTTTAGAAGAGATTAGGATATTAGGCATAAGTAAGAGAGAGGAGGGTGGAGAGGGAGGTATATAGCACCGGAATCATCCAAGGTGGAGTTTCTAGCAAAAGTTTGAGCGAAGAGTTTATCTTTGTCAGAGGAAGAAGTGATGGTTGTGCCATCAGAGTGGGAAAGGGGAGGGAAAGACGAGGAAGAGAAATTGTTGGAGAGGTTTTTGGCTAGATGCCAGAAAGCTTGGGAAGAGCTAGAGTTGGATAGTTCAGTGCATTTATTATTGATGAAAGAGTGCTTGGCAAGTCGAAGAACAGATTTGGCTTGATTCCGGGCAGAAACATAGGAAGAATGAGAGTCTTGAGTTTTAAGGCGTCGGTACCGTTTGAATGCTTCCTCCTTATTGCGGACAGCAGTAGAACAGGCGTGAGTAAACCAAGATTTTTTAGCATTAGTCTGAGAGAAAGAGAATGGAATGTATGCTTCCATGCCCGATAGGATTACCTCAGTAATGCGTTCAGCACTCAACGAGGGTCCCCGGCCATGGAAGCAGAAATAATTCCATGGGAAATCAAAGAAGTACTGCCGGAGAGCCTCCCAGTCGGCAGCGCCAAAGTGCCACAAGCGCCGCCGGCTAGGAGGATGGGGTGGCCGTACTGGAGAGATAGGATAGGTGACAGAGATAAATTTATGGTCGGAGGAGCCCAAAGGAGAGAAAAGATCGACAGTATAAGAAGAAGGATTAGAAGTTAGAAACAAGTCAAGAATGTTGGGCCGATTTCCGAGGCGATCCGCGATAAGGGTGGGTTGCTGAACTAACTGCTCTAGGTCATTTAGGATAGATAAGACGTAGGCTTGTTCACCAGGTGGGTCAGTAGTGTGAGAGGAGAGCCATTGGCGGTGGTGAACGTTGAAATCTCCTAAGATGGAGATTTCTGAGAAAGGAGAAATGGATAGAATGTGTTCCACTGTAGAGTTTAGATAGTCAAAGAATTTGGGAAAGTTGGTAGAGTTAGGGGAAAGATAGACAGCACAGAAATATATATTAAGAGAATGACAGGAAAGCTTGAGCCATAAAGTTGAGAATTCAGAGGAGTCTAAATCGGGAACACAAGAGCAAGTGAGTTTGTTGTGCACATATGTACAACATCCACCTTTGGCTTTGAAACTAGGATAGAGAAAGTAGGAGGATACAGAGAAGGGGCTGCTGGATGTTGCTACAGACACCTGAGTTTCGGTGATGAAAAGAAGATCAGGTTTGTAAGAGGAGAGATGGTGTTCAACAGAGTGAAAATTAGAGGAAAGTCCGTGAATGTTGCAGAAATTAATAGAAAGAGTAACAGGCCGAGGTCCAGGTAATTTTGTGGGATCGTCAGGGGAAGGTCGTGCGGGTGAGGGGGAATTTATGCCCCCCCCCCCCCCCCCACCCCCTTGGGGACTCTGAGGCGGGGCTAACATTCATCATTTGGTTTTAATTTGGGTGTGGAGGAATGACGTGTAGTGAAGTGGATAGGAGGAGGAGGTGTTTGTGAGAGCTAGCTGGATTGCTCTCAGTGTTAATGAGGCACAAAGAAAATAAGTAAGAGAGGCAAAGCAAATGAAACAGGAGTTCCAGCGACTCTTTATCACATGCCTATATATATATATATATATATATATATATATATATATATTGAGTATGTATCACAAATACACGTGAGCCACTAAATGTTTCTAATCTCTCAGTGGGGTTCGAACCGCCGACCGTCAGGACGATAGCCGACGCTTTAATCAACTACACCACGGGAGTCTAAAAGACACTCAACCCTCTATCCTATTTATGTTAAGGAGAAGGGAAACCCACTAGGCGAATATATTTCAATTCATACCTAGTCGTAGGATCCATATTCCAGAACACCATCTCAAGGATTTCTGAGTGTCCCGACGCAACTCGGGCTATCGTCCTGACGGTCAGCGGTACGCCATAAATAAGAAATTGTACATGCCATAAAATCAATTGTTTTGCTAACTAAGCTTATATGACACAATGATAAGCTACATGAGAGAGAGAGAGAGAGAGCGCGCGCGCATCAGGAGGAAACTTTTATAATCAATTAAGCCCAGAGAATGGCTTCTATGAAACCCGTAATAGGAACTATTGAGTGGAGGTGACACAGACTGAAATAACATAAATAGAGTTACTGAGTTGGAGCAAAATAGGTAATACTAGTTATAAAGTCAGGAGAAGAAATATAAAGTATAATTAGTGAGCTGAGGAAATGTTTGTATAAATTATAATGTAAAATTTGCAAAATATACAAACCCAAACTGGAACGACATACTGTAATATAAAGATATTGTTTTTGTTATAAAAATCACTATGTGGAAATAACGCTTTAGCAAAATATAATTGTGCAAGAAAATAGTACAAAACCACAACATAGAATGTACATCACTATATGGGTATGTACATCACTATAGGGGTATGTACATCACTATATGGGTATGTACATCACTATATGGGTATGTACATCACTATATGGGTATGTACATCACTATATGGGTATGTACATCACTATATGGGTATGTACATCACTATATGGGAATGTACATCACTATGGGTATGTACATCACTATATGGGTATGTACATCACTATATGGGTATGTACATCACTATATGGGTATGTACATCACTATATGGGAATGTACATCACTATATGGGTATGTACATCACTATATGGGAATGTACATCACTATATGGGTATGTACATCACTATATGGGTATGTACATCACTATATGGGTATGTACATCACTATATGGGTATGCACATCACTATATGGGTATGTACATCACTATATGGGAATGTACATCACTATATGGGTATGTACATCACTATATGGGTATGTACATCACTATATGGGTATGTACATCACTATATGGGTATGTACATTTGTTTCCCAAGCAAATTAGTCGCACATACCGTATATTGACGTACTCTCGTCATGTTCAAGGAAGTATTCAATTTGGGAAGTTTAGGACGTTATGGTAAATTCTTTTAAATTATGTATGAATAAAGAAACTACAATTTGTGTCAAAACGTTTTATTAAAAAAAAATGCAATTTGACAAGATATTAACAATACAGTAGTACAAAACACATAATTATAGCACTCACTAACGATAGTGCTATCGGGTAGGTACCTATGAGCAGAGCATGAACACATGACCCCTACCAATTACTAGCCTGCAAATAACCTACATTTATAGTACAAACAAATTAAAGATATCACAAAGGCAAGTAGTTGATACTATCAACAGTGAATAAATACAATATAATAAAGTATAATAATTGCAAAATATGAAGAAATAACAACAGATTTAAACAAAGAGTACTCTTTCAACAAGAACAATTAATTATATAAACAAATCAATAATAACAATGGAAGTAGATAAACAATTATTAGATACAGACAAACAGTAAGCAGAGGTTATACGAGAAACTTCAAGTTAAATATACTTGTTTACAATTATTGATACTAAATTTAAGAATACAGTCACAATTATTGACCTTAAAAATATAATTTATGCATCAATCTACTTGCATCAAAACCTTTGCCTACTAAGAGTCTGTATAGTAACCTAGCTCTAGCCCAAAAGTCATCTAGTTTAGTGCAAATTTTACAAAATCATATTAGTTGGGAATGCAAATAAGTATATATTAGTATATTATAAATATTACTGTTTGGCCGTAGTAGTATATATTTATAGTTGGAGATAGGCCTGTATATACAATTATATGTAAACAGTCGGGAATATTTGTCCAAAGCTATTAAGTAAATTATGCAGAGACGTCTGTTTCATTGTACACTATAGTTCTAAGTTGCAGGCTCGCTATCGCTCCCTGGAAACATTCTACACATAAATGGCAAAAGAGGTCTTGAAATCGCCAAACTAATGGGGCGAATGTCCTAAAAGCTCAACACTAATGGAGCATGAGGGAGAAGAGGGTCCATAAACCTCCTCTAAACCTTGACTATTTCACTCCAACTTATTACTTGTATATGGAGAGAGTAGGATGTATAGAGTCATAGTGTAGGGCTGGGATTTGTCATAAGACCAATGGATTAATATTATTCTAAATATGCTATAACACATTATGCATATAACCTATAATTGCCAAACACATGTACTGTTTCCCACATAACTTCAGTTCCTCGTCGTGATCTTGTGTATGGAAGTAAAATTAGTATGTATGAATTGCGATTGTGGTTTCTATTAATTATACGGTATCAGTTAACTAATCAGATGAGCTATAGCCACTGCATAAGAAACTATATTCGTAATTCAATCATGCGCATTATTCTTCAATTTATAGAAGCACGGAGAGCAACAGAACTTATGTGGGCAACTGTATATTTCTCAAGAATTTTTCCCTTGCTTTCCCCTTCGCCTGGTTTTCCTTACGTCAGCACATCTTCCTCGGTCTGCTCCAGTAACTTTATTTCCAGATTGTGTCTCCACATTTTTCTTGTCACAGGAGAGCTGGATAACATCGGAATGTATATGTACTGTACCTAAAAGTAAGAAAGATACATTTTACCCCCGTCCCCCCTCTCTCTCTCTCTCTCTCATACTTAATGGGTTTGACAATGTGGATTATAGCAAAATGTTTAGCCTCAATTTGAATACAACACGCAACCATGGCTGGAAATTAGAATTGAAGTGGTTCAGCACTAGTATCTGTGGAAACTTTTTCACATATAAGATCTGTTCTACCTGGAACAAACGTCCCTCCGAAGTTGCAAATAGTTCTTCAGTAGAGCAGTTCAAGAAGAGAGTAGATAGTATTTTGCACATTCTGTAAAGAGTGTAGTGCACTAAACAGTCTCTCTCCTTCCACTTCGAGTATCTCCTCGGAATAGACCGCAAGGTCTAACTATTCCTTGTAACTCCTTGTAACTCTCTGTCTCTCTCTCTTTCTCTCTCGTCCGCCAGTTTCACTTTACCTCAGCAGTCTTTTAACGTTGTCTGAAGGAGCTTGTTATATTCACATGTGTCTTATTATAATGAAGTATGTCTGCAGGTAAAAATGGAGTTCTATTTAAGTTTGAGTTTAGCATATTACCATAAGTACTACAGAAAGGTTAATACATCAACTATATTCGTTTATAGCATGTTGTCGTTCTATTAAATAACAATTATGATAGCTTACTTGAAAACAAATAATGGATTGCCGTTGCTTTAAGTTTGTTTTCTTATGTGTACGAGGGAGACAAAAGGAAAAGCTGCCTGTAACAAGTCTCCCCCAAAGTTGAGTGATAGTCGCTTGCTTGTTTAGTTTGGTGAAATTAATAGGAGGAGGAGAAGGTGTTTGTGAGAGCTTGCTTGATTGATCTGTGTAGGTGATACACAAACAGAAACAGTGAGGGAAGCCAGACAAATTAATCAGGAGTTTCAGCAACTCCATAACACATGCCTATGAGGCCTTCCCTGGGTATTGCCCTGCTCGATTGGTGTCTACAATCTCCCCAGACAATCTACTTTGATTTTCAGTTCTGTATAATGAGAAATATAAAAGGCTCTTATCTTTCGTCTAAGGATGCCAAATGCTCATTATCCAACCATTCCTACATAAGTATTGCCTTCATAACTCCATTATTCCTCTTCTTACTTTGTCTTATTTGTTTTCGTATTTATACCATTTGCTTTAATTCTGAAATATCTTGTCTCTACATCTCTACCTATTTTCTCGTATTGCGGCCACCGGTAACTTTCAACTCTAATTCTAGTTTAAGTTCCCCTTCAAGTTCTCTAATTCATTCATTCCCATTATCTCTCTGTCTCTCTCTCTCTGTCTCGCTCTCTCTCTCTCTCTCTCTTTCTCTCTCTCATGTTATCGGCTGTAGGTTATATAAACTAGATGAGTCAACATTGCAGGATCAGTGTAGTAGGCAGCCGGACAGCACTTGACCTCACATCTTGTACACTCGACCAAAAAACATTCTTTACACTAACGCTCTAATCATTCTGGAAGTGGGTCGAAATATTATGATAATACCTCATAGACTTATGTTTCACCCGATTAATTCCGTTCACACTAGATTATTTACAGCTCACCAGTGTAAACATTGTTTTTTGGTCGAGTGTACTTACTGGTCGTGGCTAACAATTAATTCCCCTTGTCCTCACACCGTCAACCCTCGCACACACTGTTCTCGCGTCCCTGTGTTTTGTTGTCCATATTTTCTCATACCTGACAGTCTTTGCTATCACTCTTTCCATAACTTGTCCCTAGATCCTCTGTTGTATATCATATGTTCCTTGTACGATAAGGCATAAATTTCCTTTGTCAATACCGATCTTACTTTGTCCTTCCTCCACGATTTCATTCTGTTCGTGTTTAGTATTTCCTCTTTCCACGATCTCGCATCAACGTTTTGCAGGTCTTTCCATCTCGTATATCTCTTATCCCACAACTTCCCATCAAACGTCCTCTATCTCTAATCAATCCCACTTTATCGTCTCTCCACAATCTCGCATCACGGTTTTCTATTTCTGACGATCTCGCTTTTCTTTCCCCTCGTCCGACCTGGCTGACTGTCGACTGTCTCCTCCATCAGTTCTCATGACCACAGTCCCGGCCAAACAGACACACCAGCTATGTTTTTCCCCGCTCAAACGCCGACCCCTACTGTGTAAACACAAAGAGGCCCTACGAACTTTGAGATTGCTCTTTCAAAATCAGAATAATATTGTTTGACCGTGGTTAAATTTAACGGGAAAAGTTGTTTTCAACCATATTCGTTTTAGTAGTAGTAGCATGGTGTAGAATAGTAGTATCTGATGCTTGTGAAATTTAGTATGTGTACAATATTAAATATATGGTAGTGGTGGTGGAGGTGGTGATGGTAGTAGTAGTAACATGAAATGTATGAACAATATTAAATAAAAATCAATGTAGTAGTAGTAGTAGTAGTAGTAGTAGTAGTAGTAATGAAAAGTAGTAGTAGTAGTAGTAAAGAAAATGTATGCTTTGCCTAATAATGCATAAGGTGTTGATTTTCGGTGTGAGCGTCCAGGGTTCGAATCCACGGACTGCCACATGTGTTTGTAATATTTCATTAATCGATTTTAGGAGTAGAGTTGGTTGTTGGATAGAACATAATAATAAATAAGTTATTCCTAAAGGTGGATAAGATTGACTACCGTTAGCTTTAACCCTTAACTGGCGGCGCGCAACATATGTCGAGTGAAATCAATTTGGACTAAGTGGCGGTGCACGACAGCTGTCGAGCGCCATTTTCAGCACGTAATGTTGCTGAGAGAGAGAGCTGAGCGGTGGGACGAGCGTAGTAACCTTATGACCGCTCCCCACGACCACCGTGGACATACTGAACTGTATTCTACTTTCCTCCCCCCTTTCTACTCGCTACACAGGAAATTATGTAAGGAAATTACCTTATTTTAGGGTTTTTGCACTCGTGTTGCACGATCGTTGCAAGAGAACCAGTGGTCGTACAAGGATGGTTTAGGTGTCATTGGAAAGCTCTGTTTACGTCCTTTCAGGGATAGATACTTGTTTTACGCTCTGGGTCTTATTTAGGCATGACAATGAGCACGGAAACAACCCTATTTAGGGTTAAAAAAAAACGCTGTGCGGTACGGTCAAATAGACCGCCTAGCCCGCCAATAAGGTGTTAAGAAGCAAAAACCGTTTTATTTGGCTTTACAGAACTGAGCTGACCCTACTTACTCTCTCCCCCTGTACATAATTCATCTCTCACTCTTCCTGCCGCCCATAATACATTACCAGCAGCAGGACCAACAAGAAAGAATATTAATATATAAACGCGAATCTATTTATTATGCTAATGACACGGATCCCTTCTAGATTGCCCTCTTCTATAACCAGGAGACGAGATATACATAAATCCTCCCCTCCCCCCACTCACTCTTTCTCTCTCTCTCTCTCTCTCTCTCTCTCTCTCTCTCCCTCTTCATCATTAATGAAAGGCCAAGTGGAATATGAGGCCATGTCGCTCCAAAATTATGTAAATATTGCAGGAGTACAAATACTTAATAATTGTGTGGATATGTGTATGTGTGTTTGTATTTGTGTGTGTTTGAGTGAGTGTGCAAGAAACACGTTATAAGGCCTTAAATAGTCAATGTTTTTCCATGATGTCTTCCCCGAATAATATGCGCCTAAAAAAGGGGGGTGCATTTTTGGAAAGGAAACACAAAATAACATAACAATTGAAAATTACATACATACATACTGTATAATTATACAGACAAACAAATACACAGACTTTAGAACGAAGGGTCGTGAAATATATATATAAGTTTTCCCTTAGCTAAATTATGCCACCAAACTGTTATCATTCTTTTTCTTTATTAGATTGAGTTGATGACGGAGTGCTGCATGAATATATACATATGTAAATGTTGCTATGTGGTTTATGAATTATGCGTGAACAGAATGGTAGACTATATAAATCCCCCGCATACCAGACCAAGTTTGCTCTGCCTGTCCGTTTGTCTGTCTGTTTATAATCTCCTCCATTAGGGGGGGGGGGGGGGGTTTCTTGGACCCTCTTCTCACTCATGTTTAGCCTCATTAGTTTGGCAATTTTATGATGTTTCGTGCCATTTTTGTTTCGATTTTTCCTGGCGAGCTATAGCGAGCCTGCAATTTAGTAGAAATAGACCTTGATGCTTGATGGAGGTCTAGGGAGGACACTGAATCTTGTTTATATATATAAATAAGTATATAAAATCAAATTTAAGTACGTTAATAAATAGATGAATAATGAAAACAAATATCCCCTTAATAGATGTTCACAAAATAATTACAGATTAATTTAGACAGATCATGCTGATGTCAGTTAAAAATGGAAATTGATCCACTCTCTCTCTCTCTCTCTCTCTCACACGCTCTCATATATTCCATTAAGCTATGGTGTTCACTCTTCTGGATCTGAGGACTCTTGGCCTTCCATTACTCTCAGTTTATATCTTACATCATTCCCTGTCTTTTGTTTGATCGCTTTTGTAATACGTCATTCGGTAATGTTGTTCTGTTATTTTGTTTTTATTTTTCTATCTTTGTCTTTGTTAACTTGTCATTTGTTCCTCCTTTTCTTAAGGGAGGAGGAGGAGGAGAGGGGAGGGGGAGGGAGAGAGAGAGAGTTTGCTCCCTAGAACTCTATCAAACTTAAAACAAGACTCCCTTTTTTAGATAAATATGTAAATTTTTAAGGTAGTAAAATGTCCCGGCCAAAGGCCAATTCCTCCTAAATTAAAAACTGCACAGCTGTATCAGTATTATTTTTATTGTTCTGCTTCAATAACTATGTTTTCGCGATTTGGTGTTCCGCTAAATATTGTCTGTTAGTTCCTATTACGGGTTTTATAGTCGACATTCACTTGAGTTTAAATGGTTGTAAGTATTTTCATTATGGTTCTCTGGCTCTCTGGGTCTCACTGTATTGCTCACTCTCTCACTCTCACTCTGTCAAACACACACACCAAGCACTCTCTCTCTCACACACACACACACACAACACGTTCTTCACGTGTGAAAGCCGTATTAATTTATTATATTAATCTTTCACGTTTCGTGTACTTACATGGCCTTAAAGGTTTGACAAGAAAAGATACATTATGAAACATTAACCAAAACCTAATCACCTCGAACAGCGGACCTTATGTATGTATTTATCTATCTATCTATTGCCCGAGGGGGTGGCCACAAATTAATCGCCTTCATGTTCCTGTCATCTGTTTGGCGACACCCCTTCGTACGTAAATAGTCTACATACGCAGTACAAAGGGTACAAAGGAGTACAACGGAAATCAAGCAACAACAGATCTAGTGACCCTTCTAGGTTGCTTGTCCTCCAAAACACTGAGGATCAAGTGTCCAAACAGTGGTTTAGAGTGGGTAAGGGATCATTGAAAAGGGAATTACTGTCCTGGAACTAATGTCCGTGGCAGGATTAGGAAGTTAGTAGAGGACAGATGGGTTAGTAACTGAGGGGGGGATAAAATAAAGTTATTCATTTACAAACGCAGTCAGTCGCGGGTTTGATGCGAGATATTTGTCTAGGCGGAGTTTAAATGAATCAACGGTGATGCAGTCTATAACGTTTCGGGGAAGCCCATTCCACAGTTGACAACTCGATTGAAGAAGAAATTCTTAGATTCGTGCGAGTTAAAAGATTTACCAATAATTTTGCAACCGTTTCCCCGCATGTAATTAGATTGGTCGATAGTGAAGTACTTACTACAGTTCATATTGTCGATGCCTTTGATGATTTTGAACACTTGAATTAAGTCACCTCTTAATCTGCGCTGGGTTAAAGGAAATAATTAATTCTCTAAGACGCTCTTCGTATGGTTTGTTCTTTAGGCTAGGTATCATTTTGGTAACTCTACGTTGAACTCGTTCTAGCTTGTTTATATCTTTTTGGTAATAAGGGCACCAGGATTGAACGCAGTATTCCAGAAGAGGGCGGACTAAGGAATTGTAAAGGGTTAGGATAACTTCTTTGGATTTATGCTCAAATGACCTGCCTATAAAGCCAATTATTTTGTTTGCCTTCTTAACAACTTCTGAACATTGTTGACTCGGTTTTAGGTTACTCGATATTGTTACTCCCAGATCGGTTTCTCTGTTTACATTCTTAAGCTGAGTGCCATTCATCGAATAGTTTGCTTTCTCATTTAGGTATCCGATATGTAGTACTTTACATTTATCCACATTGAAACTCATTTGCCAAATTTGGGCCCAACATGACAATTTATCTAGATTGTGTTGCATATCGTCAACTTGTTCTTTTGAGAGTACGCTATTTGCAATTTTTGTATCATCAGCAAATTTTGAGATTGTACAGGTGAGACCCTCATCTATGTCGTTGATGTAGATTAGAAAGATAATTGGTCCCAGTACCGATCCCTGGGGTACCCCGCTATTTACATTGGTCCATTTAGATGCCTTACCGTTTATGACTACTCTTTGCTTTCTGTTGCTGAGCCAATGTTCTATCTATTTCAACACACCGTCTTTTGTATTCCATGCGCTTTTAGTTTTAGCAGTAAACGTTTGTGGGGAACTTTGTCAAAGGCCTTTTGAAAATCGAGGTATATAATATCTACAGCTTTACTCTCATCGTGGAGGTTGAGGATATCGTGGAAGAAGTCTAAGAGGTTTGTTAAACAGGATCGTTTTTTACGAAAGCCGTGTTGAGTATCTTTAAGTATGTTATTTTCCTGTAAGTGATTTACGAGTCTGTCTCGTATGACCGTTTCTAGCATTTTACATACAACTGAGGTTAAGCTAATTGGACGATAGTTACTGGGTAGGGATTTGCTGCCTTTTTTTAATATCGGTGTTACGTTGGCTAGATTCCACTGATCAGGCATAGTTCCAGACTGCAAGGATTTATTGAATAGTAATGTCAGTGGTTTGGAGAGCTCATCCTTAGCTTCCTTTAGAACTCTAGGCGAGATTGTATCAGGTCCAGGCGTTTTATTTACCTTGAGTTTATCTAAACAATTCAATACTTCTCTCTCTGTAACGGTGATATTGCTTAGAACATCTGAATTATCAATCTGAATCGGCGATGATGTAGGGATATCACTGAGGTCTTCTGTTGTAAAAACAGATGCAAAGAAGGTATTGAGGGCATTACTCATTTGTATTTCGTCTTTGGTGTATTCTCCATTTTCATCGACTAACGGTCCAACAGTTGAAGTAACTACTTTTTTCTTTCTGATATAACTATAGAATTCTTTCGGGTTTGTTTTACTTTGATTCGCAATATGTAACTCTAAGGTATTTTTACTTTGCTTAATTAACTTTTTGGCTTTGAGTCGTAGCTCTACAAATTTCACCCGTTCTTCGTCATTTTGTGAGGATTTTAATCTATCACTAGCAAAATTTTTAACAAGCAGGCAGTTTGAAATATCTCTATTCCACCATTTGGGCTTATTATTATGGCCTGGACGCCGTATTTTCGATGGTATGCAGTCTTGCACTGCTTTTAGGTAAGTGGCTTCGAATAACTTCCAAGATGTATTTATGTCGTTATTGTTAATTAAAAAGCTCCAGTCAGTTTCTTTAAACATAGCTCTAAGTTTATGGAAGTTTGCTTTCTTGAAATTAGGGACTTTTTCGATGCTACTATAAGGTTCGTTACTAGTAAACTTTAAAGTAAAAGTTATCGTACGATGGTCGCTGTTACTGAATTCATCACCAACATTCAAATTCTCTATCAACTCTTCTTTTGTTGCAAGTACAATGTCAAGAACGTTATTACCACGGGTCGGCGTTCGAACAAATTGATAAAGCGAACTCTCTTGCAAGTTCGTAAATAATAATAACTATACAAGTCATGTCCGGAGTGTGAAGTAAGAGTATCGCCCCACTTGGTCACAGGTAAATTAAAGTCGCCAAAAATTACGGTATCTTGTGAGTTACTTACATCTGCAATTTGTTCGTAAATTTCTAGGTCAGTTTGCACTGATTGAGCTGGAGGTCTGTATATTAACGCAAGTATTATTTGTGTACCTTTATTATTCTTTATTAGCACAAAAGATGTGTCTACGTTCACAATTTGAGGTTTTGACAAGAGGGTAGGGATAAGACTTTCTTTGATATAAAGTAAAACGCCACCTCCATTTCGATTTATTCGGCTTTTCTCAAACATTACATAACCGGGAAGTGAATACTCTGCTAAAAAGTCTCTATCTTCTGTATTGAGCCAAGATTCGGTTATGCCAATCACATCATAATTTTCTGTAAACACTAGCTCCTCTAAATCTGAAAATTTATTGCGTATGCTACGAGTGTTTGCATAGAAAACCTTTAAATTTTTTTTTTTAGAACTCACGGAACGCTCTTTAATAATATTTTTGGTTCTTGTCGGATCTACATTTATGTTCATGGCTGTCCTCGGTCCTCGCTGTCTTCGGTCCTTATCGCTGGTGGTCCTCGGTTGCCTCTGTTTTTTGCTTGGCGTTGGATGATTTATGTCACTGCTGCTTCTTCTCGGATGGCGTTTTTTGATCCAGTGTATACATAGCCACTAGTGCTGGAAAGTTATCAAGTTTCTCATTGACAAACAGGCAAACATTAAACCATTTACCCTTTGTAGCTTCGTTAGTAATAACATCTTCAACATTTGTTGTCGCTTTTCCACAGCTGCAGAATTGCGAACGATAATTTGGACGTTGGAAACTTGTAGCACCTAATTATAATACATTGAAAATCCTATTTGGATGAAAACGAAGCTTTAAATCTTTCGGTAAGTAAGTTTATGACCCCGAGATAATGAAGGTTATCGAATGTCATGTTGCTATGAGAGAGAGAGAGAGAGAGCGAGAGAGAGAGAGAGCGAGAGAGAGAGAGAGCATATGGCAGTTGTAATATGTAACACGTTAGGTTTGATATAATCTATTAACATAAAACAATCAAGCCAAACGAGACTATTACGACTATCCTAAGTTCCGTGTCTGGCATACACCCACACACATACACATACACACACATACACACATAAACACGCACATACATACACACATATGGATTGGTTGTCTTATATGCGTAATGCTACTCACATGCATGTAAGAACTTATTTATACGTATTTGTGTTGTGTGCTTCGGGGGGACTAGAGAGAG
Organism: Paralithodes platypus; assembly: GCA_032716605.1. NCBI lineage: Eukaryota > Metazoa > Arthropoda > Malacostraca > Decapoda > Lithodidae > Paralithodes > Paralithodes platypus. The sequence continues at coordinate 5,871,004 of CM064516.1, forward strand.
AGAGATAGAGAGAGAGTAATAATACAAATAATAATAATAATAATACAAATAATAATAACGTTAATAATAATAATAAAATGTATTTCCACCGATAGTGGTTATTCTTCTTACATGGTATTTAAAATTATATATACAGTTGTGGTTGAGTGATTTATATATACAGTTGTGGTTGAGTGATTTATATATACAGTTGTGGTTGAGTGATTTCAACTGTGTGTGAAAAGTAGCTAAAATATAGAAAGTAATACATAATTTAATCTGACATAGACAATGTTACATACTTGAATACATGAGTTAAAAACAAATTTGTGAGCTGTGTGTGTCTGGCCACAGTTCTTAGGCTGTAATCATAGTTAAATGTACTGAACCAGGTGAGTCAGGTCTAACCTTTTTAGATTAAGAGGGCTGAGAAAACTTTTGAGGAAAATAAATTAGACCTCCCACCTGGCTTTGGCTAGAACACCTGCATATATCAAAATAACTATTTAGAATACCAACTGATAATAATATTTGTGAAAGTTATAATATTTAGGGCAAGAGAGTGTACATACATTGTATTTACATACAATATATATAGGTTACATATCCTTAATCCAACACATTACATATGTTTTGAGCAAAACAATGGAACGTTCTATTTAGTACAGCATTATATTATTACAGTATATTCATTTAAGATTAAAGACATACTGTATAACTAAGTCATGCCCGGTGCTGGAGAGAGTTACACAGAGTTACACAGATACTCAGACCACACAGACCTTGCGGTCCCAACTAGGTGGTACGGCCTTAATACTACTAGACAGGTACAGTTTATAGTAGAATAATAGGACAGTAAAGTAGAAGGCTCTCTCCCTACCATCTGGTTAAAAAGCCGTACCGGAAAATAGGATAAAGTGTAACCTTATGGGTCAGGAAATGCCCACAAGGAAAGTTTTTTATATAGTATAGGAAGACATAAGTTTGAAAGGCAAATTCAACATGCCTACCGATTAATTCATATTAATCCAATCTTCATTAGACGATCGTTCAGTCTTTTCTTATAAAATATATATATATATATATACAGTATATAAATATATATATATAAACGTATCAATATAATTACTGTCGACCACCTCCCTTGGTAAACTATTCCACTCTTTAACCACATTGTATGTGAACAAAAATTGTGTCACATCTAAGGGTGCCTTTTTTCTAATTAATTTCATTCCATTACCTCGGGTTGCAGCATTATTATTTATCGTGAACAGTGCACTGATATTTACTCTGTAAAATCTAGTATCTTAAAACCCTTGATAAGTTGGCCTCGCAACCACCTTTTCTTAACATTTCATATTTCATAATATGGCTTGTTTTTCAGAGAGGGAATTAGTTTAGTTGCTCTACGTTGCGCAGATTCGAGTTTTTTAATGTCTTTCTTGAGATACGGGGACCAGAACTGAATGCCATATTGAAGATGGGGTCAAACAATGCTTTTGAATAACGGCAAAATAATGTTTTCGTTTTTATAGATAAAATAGATTTTGATAAATCACAAGGCTTTGTTAGCTTTATTTGTCGCAGCCGCACATAACACTAAGGATTTTAGGTTTTCTGATATTATAACCCCGAGATCTTTAACCTTAGAGTTTGCTATTATTGATTGGCCTTTTATATGATAATCATACATTTTGTTTTTTGAACCAATGTGAAATTGTTTACATTTTTCAACATTAAAGGGCATTTGCCACTTTTCTGACCATTCTACTATTTTGCTTAAGTCGGACTGTAGACTATTTATGTCTTCCTTACTCAAGACTATGTTCCCTATCTTTGTATCGTCAGGAAATTTGGACATAAAGTTATTCAGACCTACATCAATATAATTTATATTTATGATAAATAAAATCGGACCAAGGACCGATCCTTGAGGCACACCACTAGTAACAGACTGACAGAGAGAGAGAGAGAGAGAGAGAGAGAGAGAGAGCGTGAGCGTGAGCGAGAGCGAGAGAGAGAGAGGTAGACAGACAATAGTAGAGGGAAATAGTGCGGGGATTAAGAGGTATTAGAATTGGGTTTGGGAAGAGAGAGAGAGAGAGAGATGGGGTCATATCTACAGTTAGCTTTTGTGCTTTAATTACATTACAGTATAATAAAATTATGCAGAGCTTAGCAGCATTTTTTAACATTAGTCTTAAAGGTGGGGGCTCATGGGTTGAGATAAACATGGAATGATAATCGCCAAGCTGTACATAATTATCTTGCAAAATGCAATGGCACTGAAATAATAATTAACAATGGTATAAAGGATTTTGTGGATCGTCTATACCGGGACTGTGACGTCACAAGAGTGTAAGTCCACCATCCAGTCTAGGCTAAGGATACTGGTGTGACGTCACTATGACGTCACAGACCCGGTATAGACGATCCGCAAAATCCTTTATACCATTGTTAATAATATTTCAGTGACATTGCATTTTACAAGATGATTATATGCAGGTTGGCGATGATTTGTCCGTGTTTACCTAAACCCATGAGCCCCCACCTTTAAAGGTTCCTAGGGTACTGGAAATGTTACCATTAACTGGGAGCTTCAAAAGTTTTGGTCCTCTTACTGTTAAATGTGTACTCCTTTTGTCAGTTTGAACATTAGGAATAAAATACATATGTTGTTGTCTCGTTGTGCTGCCTTTACATTGAATGCTGTGGGTAGACTTAAGATATAGTCTGGGTAAATATTAATAAGGTATTTGAAAATAACTATTAGTGTGTTTTGCTTTATTTTATCATTAATATTTAACCATCTCAGTCCTTTTTAATAGAGGAGTGACATGATCGAACTTCTTGGAGTTACCGTCAGCTACTTTCGCCGCAAAATTCTGAAGTGTTTTAACTCTAGATATTTGGGTGGCATTTGTTGTGCTCCATATTACATTACAATAATTTAGGATACTTAGCACTAGTGATTGTACCACGCTTGTTCGAATTGATTTGTCAAAGTGATCGTTTATTCTATTTATGTACATAAGAGCCCTATTATGTTTTTTACTCATTTCGGTAATGTGAACGTCAAAGATCATGTCTATCAAAATATATGCCAAGATGTTTTACATGAGTGGTAGGTTCAATAGTGCTGTAATGAAGGCGTATGCTGGTTGTTACGACCGGGGCTACGAATAAAACAAGGGCACTTAAAGATTGGACTAGTAATAGGGCACTATGCAACAACGGTACGCTAGATCCAAACCCTCGAACTTATATGCCGGCAAACAAAAACACCTATACCCTCCAGAGTTAATCTGCGATAACGGGGTATCCTTAACTGGGCATAAATGTACTCTACTTCAGGCTAACCTACACTGGTATAGCCTGATAACAAACAGGATGCAAGTTACGTTAAAATGCATAAAAAGGAATCTATGGAAAGATCAATTAAATCACTGCAAGATTTAATACAATAAAAAGATGCTTCAATACAATTACTCTAAATAACAATAAACTCTTCACTCCTATCTGAAAGAAAGTGAAGTATAGTCCTACAGCATAGACCTGGAAACTGCTGAAGAAAGTCTGATGCTCATAAGATGCTCGTATCTTAAATTATATAAAGGCAGGAGGCAGGACACCACACGTGTAGACTGAATACACTAAAAGATAGGACATATAATGTTAACTGACACGAGAATGCTATAAATGCGCAACGGTAGCAATGCTCGACACTAAAAGAAGTACTTCCTCATCAACGAAACAGTCTGCTATGGTTGTGCAACTCAACAACAACCTAGACTAATAAATGCTGTGAATAATAGTGCGTACATATCAAAGAGCTTATATTAAATAATAATAAGTGTCTACCCGATTAATAATGTCTAGCTGGAATACTCTAGGTAAGGAACTGTGGTTGAGCAAGACAGGTTCGTAGCCTAGCGATGTCCTTAAGACTGCATCCTTTAAGTTACGTTAATTGACTAGGGTGCTCTCTTGATAGATCCAGATCACAAGTATCTGGTTCTATCCTGGCGACCCTCTAAAGACAAGCAAAGAGGCAGCAAAGTGTGGAACTGGAACAGGCTAAAACCCTCAGTCAACACAATGCTGCACTCGTAAAGAACGCAAGCGAAAAGACAACACAGGCTACCACAGGACCGGTCGAAGTCGTGTAGGTATAAGCAAACCATACACACATCGGTGATGACGACTACAGTTACCTTATCCAGTCTAGCATTAAATCAAAGAGCAGAAACACTAAATCAATAATGGAGACACACTAAGTTCCCAACCTCTACTAACTAAGAACCCTCAAAACCTATTCTAAGTACATGTAAATATCTCAGAGGACGGCGCATACAATACAATGGGCCGGCTATGGAAACCGTATACAGAACCCAAGGGGACAAGTAATTGAATAAAGGTGAGAAGCAATGGAAAAGAAGAAGTTCAGAGAGAGAGACAGAGGTAAAGGGGGTGATCGGGAGAGAGTTTGCAAAGGGATGTTAGAAGCATGCGCGCCTTACCTTTTTTTTTTTTTTTTTTTTTTATTTATTTTATTTTTTTTAAAGATTTATTCAGGCATGGTGATATGTCCAAAACCGGGCCTTTGTCATTAGACGGCCCACAACTCAAAAACTAACCTGCTAAGCTATTTGACATTTGAGCTCTGTGTAACAGTTCGAACTAGGCTGACCTGCTCAAGCTGAGCTAATATCATCGTGGTGGGGGGGTGTCTTGTACTGTCTGGATGAGTAGGTCTGGGTTGTCAGTCCAGGACTTTCTGATGAGTTGTGTTGCAACCTGGATTGCACTGGCATCTGCTGGACGGTCGTAGGTATGTTGTTTCCTGCTCTTAGGGGTTCGGTGTCTTCGCACTCCAGCAGCCAGTGAAGGAGCGGTAGGGTTGTGTTTGTCTGACAGTGTTTGCAGTCCCTTGCTTCCGGCCTCTTTAATTGCCAGTTGCATTTGTAGCCGAGTCTGAGTCTATGGATGTTGACTCTTACTGCCCTGGGTGTGTTACTGGGAAGGCTGAGCTGCTGGTAATTTGTTGCATTCCTGTACCAGTTGCATGAGAAGGATCCTCTGCTTGTTAGCCCTCTGTGATACTCCTTGCGGAGCTGGTCTTCCTTGTTCCTGATTTTCGCTTTTACCAGGGAGAGGGATGGTCTGACTGCATAGCGCCTTACCTAGCCTGTCCTGAGGAGAACAGCTCCCTGTCCTGAGGAGAACAGCTCCCGTGGACCCTCACACAGGAAGCAAGTCACACAGGAGCTCACAAAGGCGCGATGGTCGGCCAATCACGGGCCGATACGTCACAAGGCAGCAGGCCCCTAGGACGCGCCAGGAACCGCCAGCCAATCAAAGGCGAGGTAAAGCCCGCGCGAGCGGGAAAACTCCTCAGAGCGAGGCAGCACATACATACACACGTACATATTACCACCACGCTCTCGCCTCACTCTCTCTCTCCTTAACTCTACACAATGCACCTTATATTCTACTAATGATATAAAATACTTCCCGTTGTCACACACGAAAACAAAGAGCACCACTAGACTGTCTGTGACAATGCGAGCACAAGGAAAGAAAGAACAACATTCTCGGATAACTGTAGCCCATTTCAATGTCCCTGGCGAGCGCTAGTGGCTAACGAGAGGCGATTCTGCCCACGCTGGTAGACGTCACACCCCGCCCAAGATATAGGACACTCAACATTAGGCGAGCGCCATATCTGACAAGGCAGAATGCCGACAAGACCCGCCACACCTAGCCACTCCACCAGAAATGAAATGCAAAGCTCAATTCTTACATAAAACAAAATATTAATATAAAGAAAAATCTTATAACCCCTCCCAAACATAATAGTATAATTTAGCCTGCTATGCTCCCTGAGCGAGCTTCACAGAGTGAAGTGAAAGACAGGTTCAACTTAGGACTGTAGCTATAACATTGGCAACTTACAATTAACTATCAAAAAGAAAGAGTTTTTATGTGATTTTTTTATTTAATTTTAATGTTGTTTTTGATGGCTGCTCTACAGGGGCAAGCCTGATTTTTCTCCACTCAAACCCACACACCTGTGGTGATCTACGCCGGATCCTCCACCCTCGACAAACAGTCTGCAATCACATTCTCACAACCGGCAATATGGCGAATGTCTAGATTGTATTCTTGCAACATGAGTGACCAACGTGTCAGCCTCATATTCCGGTTGTGGAATTGGTTCAGAAATTTAAGAGGGTGGTGGTCGGTATAAATCACTACGACTGGCCCGTAGGCAGGAACATATACTTCAAAGTGCCTGAGCGCCAACACTATTGCCAGCAGTTCTTTCTCCACCACAGAGAAGTTTTTCTGAGCGGAATTAAATTTCTTGGAAAAGAAACTGACTGGATGCTCCAAACCTTCCTCGTCTGTTTGCATTAAGATGGCACCAGCCCCTACACCACTGGCATAGGTTGCCAGCTGGAATGGTCTTTCAAAGTCAGGGGCCCTGAGGATTGGGTGAGTGCATAGTAGGTGCTTGACCAGCGAAAAAGCCCTTTCACACTCAGGTGCCCACCTGAACTTTTTGTCTTTTGCTAGTAAATCTGTCAGAGGAGCTAACACAGTAGAATAACCCTTAATGAAACGGCGATAGTAACCGATCATGCCCAAAAATCTCATGATCTGCCGCTTGGTGGACGGCCTGGGGAACTGATTAATAGCCTGTATCTTGTTTTGGGGGGGGGGGTACACCTGGCCTATCCCGACCACAAACCCAAAATACTGTACAGTTGCCCGGACAAAGTCACACTTGCCCACATTGACCACCAAGCTGGCCTCACTGAGCTTCCGAAACAAGGCTTCTATGTGCTCACAGTGACTCTCAAAGTTGTCATCGTAGATTATAACGTCATCTAGGTAGACAGTGCAGTTAGGGATGTCAGCTACTAACTCGTTCATAAGACTCTGGAAGGTTGCTGGGGCATTTTTAAGGCCATACGGCATCACATTGCAACGGTAGGTGTTCTAATCAACCACAAACCCGCATACCCCCTTCGCCCGCTCAGACAAGGGCACCTGCCAGTAGCCTTTCACAAGGTCTACCTTATTTAGAAACTGTGCCTTACCAATCTTGTCTACACTATCGTCAACCCGGGGAAGGGGATAAGCATTGGTGGGAGTCAACCCGTTCAATCTCCGAAAGTCAATGCAGAAACGAACCTTCCCATCAGGCTTGGGCTGCAGAGTGACAGGAGATGTCCACCTAACTGCCCTCTTCTCAATCATCCCCCGTTCTAACATATACTCTAACTCCGCTCTGAGGGCTGGGAGTTTAATGGGTGGAATTCGGTAGGGTACTGATTTAAAGGGGGGGTGATCTCCCACGTCCACGTCATGCACCACTCGAGTTGTGAGGCCTGGATGCTCTGCAAACACAGTGGGGTATGAAGCAAACAGGCACTGCACGGTTACACGCTGTTGCTCAGGCAGGTGCACTAGAGCATCGTCAGCCACCTGTCTGGAGTTCCCCGCCCACTGGTCAGCAAAGACATGACACTCCCAGTTATCTTCCACCTGAGCTTCACTGTCTCTCACTCCTTCTCCACCATGACCACTGCAGGTCAACACAGGGACAGCGAGAGGCTCAGGGGGGCGCCTCACAAACTCTTTCACCAGATTCACATGGCACAGCTGATTCTTTTTACGCCTATCTGGAGTAGCCACAAGATAGTCTAGGTCCGAGATCTTCTTTACCACCTTATAAGGACCAGCGTACTTAGCAGACAACGGATGACCAGGCAGAGGTAACAAAATCAACACCTCCTGCCCCACTTTAAACTCCCGGAGTTTTGTCTTTTCGTCGTACCTGTCCTTCATCAGTGCTTGCGACCCTACCAAATTCCTACCTGCCAACTCTAGGCTTCTCAGCATTCTCTCTCTGCTCTCGAGGACATACTTTAACATGGAACATGGTTTTGCTGTGCTCTCCCAGATTTCTCTGACCTGATGTCCGAAGACTAACTCATTGGGACTGAACCCGAGGCTTTCACCAGGTACCTCCCGAGCAGCAAATAAAACATAGGGCAACCCAAGATCCCAATCCTTGCCATTTTCAACACAGTAACAACGCAGCATGCTTTTCAGAGTCGAGTGCCATCTCTCCAACACCCCTTGGCTCTCTGGGTGATAGGCTGAAGAGACAACTGTACTGATACTGTGCTGCTGCATGGTCTGTTTGAAAAGGTTAGAAGTAAAATTGGACCCTTGGTCTGACTGCAATTCCTGCGGGTACCCGTACCTAGAACAGTACAATAGCAAGTTACGAACAACAGTCTTAGCAGTACCATTTCGCATGGGTTATGCATCCGGATAACAAGTGGCAACATCCATGATTGTGAGGAGGTACTTGTTGCCTGCACTAGTAGGGGGTAGAGGGCCAACCATGTCGATTATAACCTTACTGAATGGTGACCCGATTACAGGAATAGGGTGTAACGGAGCCTTGGGAATACATTGGTTTGGTTTACCTACTGTCTGGCAGGTACTGCACATTGCCACCCATGACTCAACATGTGCCTTCATACCTGGCCACTAAAACAATTTCGCCAAGGCTGCCACCGTCTTACGTACACCCAAATGCCCTGCCAACGCTACATCATGTGCCAACCTCAGTAGGCTATCACGGCACACACTAGGCACTACCAACTGGTCAACCACTCTTGACCCACCCTCCCAACTCCGTCTGGGATCTAGAAAACGCCTGTACAAAACACCCTCCACACGAAAGAATTCCCCCGGCTTTGCATCCCCGTCCTCCTCAAGTTCGATTGCACCGTTACTACACTTCTGAAGGTCAGGATCACCCAACTGCAGCCGACAGATATCCGAAGGAGCCAATTTATCGAGGTGCTCCCGGAGCAACTTATGGCCTCCCCCGGTACTGGACTGTTCGATCCTATCTTGCTTTTGTGAGTAGCGGTGCTGTCTCGGAGTTTTCACACGCCCTACCTCCTCAACAAGTGTGACAGGTTCTGGGGCCACTCCGGACCTTAAAAATGGTGCTAACACTGAGTCGCCAAGGAGAGCCGCTGGATCAAAACTCTCAAAACTTTTCCCAACTTTAGCTTTCTCCTTTCGACCGTTCCTCCGCTGGTCTAGAGACTGAGGAATAGGCTGTGACACTATAGATGCACGAGAACGGGTGACAACACACGCCATCAGATGTAATTGACACCTCTCGACCAACTCCTGCCCCTCCCTACTCACGTCGGCCGCCCTCTCGGCAACGACTAAGGGTGGAACCTCAGAAGTAGGCACTGCAAAGTCGTTGCCGAGAAGAAGGTCGACGCCCTCTACTGGCAGTTTCTCCACGATTCCAACATCCAATTCTCGTGTCACACCTTCATCCTCCAGCTCTACTCGAACCAACGGGTATGACCGTGTAGCATTAATACCCTGCACCACAACTACCCGTGCCGCGTTTATAGGTTTACCTGTAAATTTTTCATCAGAGTCTGGGATGCACCTGTATCACGCAACAACTCCAACCCATGCTTGCAACCAGCCCAACTCATGCAGCCACGCCCTCTATGGTCGCAAAAAGCATCGCGGACAGGTTTCGAGCCTTCCGGACACTACTTCACTGGTTGTGCCCCCGCATCTGACATATCACCCCGGGTAAATACAGAAGACCTCAGAGACACCCCAACGTTGCTAGCCAAAGACACGACTGCTGTAGATTGGTTACTAGGGCAGGAACGTGCAAAATGCCCCTTTTTATGACACTTAAAACACTCTACTTCACCCTTGGACTTCCCCTGAGGTGGGGAAGGGCCCTGAACTTTCTTAAACGGGACGGTTTTAGGTTTGTGATCTAAGTTGGTATCATTGCTCTTGCTTTAGTTATTAAATGGGGTATCACTGACTCAGGGGGGGGGGGGAGGGGGGGGGGTGGAGTGTTGCGCCCCTTGTTAATTGCCTCGGTCCGTTGTGCAGACCCGCACCCACGGATCAGTGATAATTTCAGGTCAGCCATCTCAGCTGCCTCTTGTAGAGTTTTAGGACGTTTCTCTTTGAGGTTCAAAGTCAGGTCGCCGCCTGTGCATTTGAAAAATTGCTCTAGAAGGACTAACTGCTCAAGCTCTCCGAACGTCGTCACCTTCTCTGACCTCAGCCAATTTCTCAAAGCATCAGACAGTTCCCGGGCATGTTCTAGAAAAGTGTACTCACGACCCTTCGTAACACCCCGGAATTTCAATCTATATGTCTCTGGTTGTAACTCGTACGCCCGCAGAACAGCTTCCTTCAGTACCTCATAATCGATGCAAGACTCCAAGGGCAACGCATCATATGCCTTGAGTCCTTTGCCAACCAACCTAGAGGAAACAAGGGCTGCCCACTTAACCTCGGGCCATTGGTGCTCCCGGCACTTCTTCTCAAAATGCAGAAAAAACTCGGTGACACCCGACTCGTCAAATGCAGGGACTAACTTAATAAGGTGCGATAAAGACTGATCAAGACCCCGATTCCCAGAACCGAGACGCTGCCCTGTCGACTCCACCCTAGACTTCTCAAGATCTCTGTCTGCACAGTACTTCGTAGCCTCAACCTGAAGCTCAGCCTCACGTATGGCCTTTTTCTCCTCAGCCTGAATCCTAAGCTCAGATTCCCGCTCCTGCTGCTGAAGCTTAGCCATCTCAAGCTGGAAGATCATATCTGGAGTTAAACCTTGAGGAGGAGGAGATGCAACAATTGGACACCCACCCAGTGATCCACCCAGGGGCAAACCACGCTGCCAGTGACTATCGGCCTGCGGGAACGTACTCGGATACGGTGTTCTAGAGGGCATGATGGGAGTAGAGTGGAGGGGGGGCTTGGCCGAAGGTGCCAAAGCACCCGCTCCACCCTGTGCACCACGCACCCCGCCCAGCACACATAAAGAACCCAAACTGTTCTATAGTTATATCAACGGCAAAACAAAAATAAAGGACAAAATAACAAAGCTTAGGGTAGAGGGTCAATTATATGAAGACACAGTGGGTATGTGTGAAATTATGAATGATACATTAACATCCGTGTTTGTGGAGGAGGATGACTATGTAGAACCTGTGGTGGAATTGAACGAGATACAGGGACTAGAGTCGATAGAAGTCAACAAGGATGAACTAAAATCATTGTTGGAAGAATTAGACGTGAGAAAATCTATGGGCCCAGATAACATTGCTGGATGGGAATTAAGAGAATGTTCTGAACAACTAATGAGACCTATTTTTAATATTGTTCAACACTCATTAAACAAGGGGGAACTTCCCTTAGAATGGAAACAAGCAAATATAACTCCAATATATAAAAGTGGAAATAAAGAAGACCCGCTAAATTATCGACCGGTATCCTTAACGAGTGTTATATGCAAGCTTTGTGAAAAGATAATTAGAAAAAGATGGGTGGGTATGTTGGAGGAGAGGGAAATAATTTCAAGCAAGCAGTTCGGGTTCAGAAAAGGTCATTCGTGTACCACAAATTTGTTGAGTTACTATGATAGGGTAATTGACATTGTACAAGGGAGGGAGGGGTGGGTAGATTGTATTTACTTAGATTTCAAGAAGGCATTTGATAAGGTGCCTCATAAGAGATTGTTGTGGAAGCTCAGGACTGTGGGGCGGGTTGAGGGAGTATTATTAATGTGGATGGAAAACTATTTAATTGGGAGGGAAATGCGAAAAATAATAAAAGGAAAGTTCTCCTCGTGGAAAAGGGTAAAAAGCGGAGTGCCTCAAGGATCGGTGTTGGCCCCAATCATGTTTTTGGTTTTCATCAACGACCTTCAAATGGGAATAGGCTCATATATATCTATGTTTGCTGATGATGCAAAATTAATGAAGCATATTACAAGTAGGAGTAGTTGTGAAGAATTACAGAGAGACCTAGATAAGTTATATGAGTGGAGTCAAACTTGGAAAATGGAATTCAACACGAGTAAGTGTCAGGTTCTTGAGATGGGAAAAAGTAAATATAGACCTTCTTGGGGATATAAAATAGGAGATGAAATAATTAGTAAAGCTGTGAAAGCAAAAGACCTAGGGGTAGTTGTGGCAGACAGCTTGTCACCTGAACAGCATATAAATAAAATAACTGGTGAAACCTATGCAGTGTTGACTAACATGAGAATAGCTCTGAATTATTTAGATGAAGAGATGTTAGCAAAAATAATAGGGACAATAATACGACCAAGACTGGAGTATGCAGCAGTGGTGTGGTCTCCACACCTTATAAAACATAATAAAACACTGGAAAGAGTTCAGAGAGTTGCCACTAAGATGATAGCTAGCCTTAGAGACCTGCCTTATGAGGAGAGATTGGAGAGGCTAAAGCTGCCAACGCTGAGGGAGAGGAGAGAGAGAGGTGACATGATCATGATGTTTAAGTGTGTGAAAGGTTTTGAGAAGATCGACAAGGGAGATTTTGAGGTGAGGGACGAGGGAAGAACCAGGGGTCATGATTGTAAGTTGAGGAAAGTTATATGTAAGTCTGATGTAAGAAAGTTCAGCTTCCCGTATAGAAGCATTGAGTGTTGGAATAAGTTGGATGGGGAGGTGGTGGGAGTAAGAAATATCCAAAATGTTAAAGCAAAATTGGATAAATGTAGAGAGAGAGACAGGACAACAAGAGCTTAGGCTCAAATCCTGTATACTACAATTAGGTGAGTACATGCCACCAGGTCACTTCTCGTCATGCTGCTAGTGCCAACATGCCCCATGACCATGGCCAAACACTGGAGACCATACCGATCAATCCCCGACACCCGGTCAACAGTAATAGGCATCTCCAGAAACTTCCTTGCATCCTCCTCACTAGTTACTACTCTAATGCCTTCTAACAAACCCCGCTGCTGCACCTCAGAGTCTGCTTCCCGTACTGTGTCCTCACTGTGCACTGATCCGTCGTTCGACATAGTGTCCGTCCACCGAAAATTATCAACGTTTATAAAAAAAAGAAGTACCTAAACTCTCATGTAGCACTATACACTCAAAAAAATGCTTGAAGACAACTCAAGTGCTATACTACATTGCCAAAAAAAAAATCTGTGTCCAAAATATTCCTCAAAAACAAATGTCCAAAAATCCTGCAATTATTTCTTAGTTCATTTGGTATGACGACTAAGATAAAATACTAGGCAAGGTCGCCATTTGTTACGACCGGGGCTACGAATAAAACAAGGGCACTTAAAGATTGGACTAGTAATAGGGCACTATGCAACAACGGTACGCTAGATCCAAACCCTCGAACTTATATGCCGGCGAACAAAAACACCTATACCCTCCAGAGTTAATCTGCGATAACGGGGTATCCTTAACTGGGCATAAATGTACTCTACTTCAGGCTAACCTACACTGGTATAGCCTGATAACAAACAGGATTCAAGTTACGTTAAAATGCATAAAAAGGAATCTATGGAAAGATCAATTAAATCACTGCAAGATTTAATACAATAAAAAGATGCTTCAATACAGTTACTCTAAATAACAATAAACTCTTCACTCCTATCTGAAAGAAAGTGAAGTATAGTCCTACAGCATAGACCTGGAAACTTCTGAAGAAAGTCTGATGCTCATAATATGCTCGTATCTTAAATTATATAAAGGCAGGAGGCAGGACACCACACATGTAGACTGAATACACTAAAAGATAGGACATATAATGTTAACTGACACGAGAATACTATAAATGCGCAACGGTAGCAATGCTCGACACTAAGAGAAGTACTTCCTCATCAACGAAACAGTCTGCTATGGTTGTGCAACTCAACAACAACCTATACTAATAAATGCTGTGAATAATAGTGCGTACATATCAAAGAGCTTATATTAAATACTAATAAGTGCCTACTCGATTAATAATGTCTAGCTGGAATACTCTAGGTAAGGAACTGTGGTTGAGCAAGACAGGTTCGTAGCCTAGCGATGTCCTTAAGACTGCATCCTTTAAGTTACGTTAATTGACTAGGGTGCTCTCTTGATAGATCCAGATCACAAGTATCTGGTTCTATCCTGGCAACCCTCTAAAGACAAGCAAAGAGGCAGCAAAGTGTGGAACTGGAACAGGCTAAAACCCTCAGTCAACACAATGTTGCACTCGTAAATAACGCAAGCGAAAAGACAACACAGGCTACCACACGACCGGTCGAAGTCGTGTAGGTATAAGCAAACCATACACACATCGGTGACGACGACTACAGTTACCTTATCCCAGTCTATCATTAAATCCAAGAGCAGAAACACTAAATCAATAATGGAGACACACTAAGTTCCCAACCTCTACTAACTAATAACTCTCAAAACCTATTCTAAGTACATGTAAATATCTCAGAGGACGGCGCATACAATACAATGGGCCAGCTATGGAAACCGTATGCAGAACCCAAGGGGACAAGTAATTGAATAAAGGTGAGAAGCAATGGAAAAGAAGAAGTTCAGAGAGAGAGACAGTGGTAAAGGGGGTGAACGGGAGAGAGTTTGCAAAGGGATGTTAGAAGCATGCGCGCCTAGCCTGTCCTGAGGAGAACAGCTCCCGTGGACCCTCACACAGGAAGCAAGTCACACAGGAGCCCACAAAGGCGCGATGGTCGGCCAATCACGGGCCGATACGTCACAAGGCAGCAGGCCCCTAGGACGCGCCAGGAACCGCCAGCCAATCAAAGGCGAGGGAAAGCCCGCGCGAGCGGGAAGACTCCTCCGAGCGAGGCAGCACATACATACACACGTACATATTACCACCACGCTCTCGCCTCTCTCTCTCTCTCCTTAACTCTACACAATGCATCTTATATTCTACTAATGATATAAAATACTTCCCATTGTCACAGACGAAAACAAAGACCACCACTAGACTGTCTGTGACAATGCGAGCACAAGGAAAGAAAGAACAACATTCTCGGATAACTGTAGCCCATTTCAATGTCCCTGGCGAGTGCTAGTGGCTAAAACGAGAGGCGATTCTGCCCACACTGGTAGACGTCACATGGTATTACTGGGTATTTTTTATAGTAGCTGAAAAGTTCCTATGAACATGCATTGGGTTTTGTTGGCATTCATCATTAAACTATTTGTTATTAACCCTTAATTAGCGGCTCACCACATAAGTCGAGTTAAATTAAGCTGGACTATGTGGCGGCGCTCGACATAGGTCGAGTGGCAATTTCAGCACGTAATGTTGCTGAGAGAGAGAGACAAGTGGTGGCAGGAGACTAGCGAGCGTATGACTGCTCCAGACCACCGCGGCGAACCTACTGACACGAATCTCAGCTCCCTCCTCCCTCTCTCACTCGCTACATACTGAATTATATGGGGAAAGTACCGAATTACATGCTTTTTGCACTCGCGTTGCACGGTTATTGCAAGAAAACTAGCCATCATAAAAGGATTGTTATGGTGTCATTCGAAAGCTCTGTTTATGCCCTTTCAGGGATAGGTACTTGTTTTACGTTCTGGGTCTTATTTAGGCATGAAAATGATCACGTAAACAGCCCTATTTTGGCTAAAAACACCCCGCTGGGCGGTACATATAAATAAACCGCATAGGCCGCTCGTAAGGTGTTAAGTATAGCCTAGCTTCGCTTTTTCTAAGGTTTCATCTGTTTTATCAATTAGATTATTTATTGAGTCACTGTTTATAAGTTCTGCGTCATCGGCATATTGTATTTGTGTTCAGTCATTGATATTTTCATGCAAGTCAAATATATTTAACAATATTGGGCCTATTGTTGAGCTTTGAGGAACACTGTTACTGGTAATTTTGAAGATAGTGTGTCATTCATACAAACTGATTGTGTTCTATCATTTATATAACTTTAAAACCAGAATGGGTTGACTTGGAATTTAATAAGATTATGTATAAGGCTGTTATGACTTACACTGTCAAATGCTTAAGAGAGGTTACACAAGGTTAGAAAAGATATATATTTGTTTGTGTATCCATTTTGCTATATATTTCATTAGTGATAACTGTAAGAGCTGTTTCGGTAGATAATTTTGGTCGGAATTCATGTTCGCTTATTGAGAGTAGTTTATTAGTCTATAGGAAAGTTGAAAGCTGATTAGCGACGATTTTTTCGAGTATTTTAGAGAAAATAGTGAATAGGGAGATTGGTCGGTAATTAGTGGCATCATTATTATGTCTGCTTTTAAAACAGAGGGGTGACGATAGCGTGCTTCCATAGCGTAGGTAAGATACAAGTGACAATGTAGGTGTTAATAATGAATGCTAGGTAAAAAGCAATTAAAGAACACCCCATTCTTAACACTAATCCTCCATTACAAGCCCCTATATGCACTTGAATAAATTAATGAAAGCATATGGTCCTCCCGGCATTCGAACTCTGGACACCACTCCCAGCATATAAGCATCTAATCCATTACACCACCAACACAGTTAAAGGTTATGTACACGATCACGATTAATATCCATTTTCGAATTTTGGATATCAACATAATCATGTACTTTTTTTTTTTTTTCTTCTATATTCCAACTACTGCCTCCCGGGCATAGGCTGATAACCTTTACACTCTACCGCTGAACACGGTGAGGCCCGTGAGGTCTTGTTCCAGTCTAGGAAGTGAGACATGCGAAGCTTCACGGCTCGAAGCAACTCCATCTCTCAAGCTGCTCCGCCTCTGTGCTTCACAGTCTCATCCCCCAGGCTCGGACTCTCACTCTCAGAACGCCACCTATTGAGCAATTAACTCACTAGGCATTGCCCCCCTGTAGCATATTTTTGAATATGGGAATATTCATACAATGCTATTAATCAGGAAACAATGAGGGTATTTATTCGGCATTTCGGTGTGCTGTGGTAATTCACTGATACTAGGTACAGCACAAATTCCATCCCAATAATATCTTCCCATCGACATATTGGGATTCGAACCTGGGTCCATTAGATTACCAGTCCAGTGGCAAGACCACTCCGCCACACCTCCCCTTAGACCCAACTGCATTATGGAGAGCCTAATGTTTTAGTGAGAGAAAAGAGCAATGAATGGGGCCAAGATCACTAGGACCGGCCTCGCTAGACATTAGCTCCTGAACCTATAGAAACGAGTAATGAATCTTTAATTTAATGAAGCGGAGAGAGATATATATATATATATATATATATATATATATATATATATATATATATATATATATATATATATATATATATAGTGTGTGTGTGTGTGTGTGTGTGTGTGCGGGAGAGTGAGCATGAACGAGAATGAAAAGGAGTGAGCTTGTGAGTCAGAAAACTAAAACAAATGGCAGACATTAAGAAAAGGAACTGACCTAGACTCCCAGAGGGGTGATATGCTGGCCAGAGGGCTCTCTCTCTCTCTCTCTCTCTCTCTCTCTCTCTCTCTCTCTCTCCTCAGAGAGAGAGAGAGAGAGAGAGAGAGAGAGAGAGAGAGAGAGAGAGAGAGAGAGAAAGAAATACTGCAAAAGCTATATCATACTGGTAATAAGTTAAGTGCATGAACCAAAGAAGAGACCGATTTCGAGGTAAATTCCTTGTAGGATGTGAAGGTGGGAACTTGAAAAGATGAGATACATCACTAAATCATATAATAAAATCCATTTTCACTAAAAGGTTCTGCCCAATTTTACTTAAATAAGATATATTACAAACATGTACAGTAGGTTTACAGGAGTGAATTAGAGAAAGCAATGCAATATGGATAATAGCATGTTGGTGATGGTTCAGAAATGCTGATTGATATATTTTTTTAAATATAAGTCATTAGATGTAATGAACCAGATTTGTTAAATATTGTTAAAGTAAGAATCCTGCCAGCCAAGCAATGCGCTGCAAATCACCATCCCTTTAAACCAGCTGAGTTTGACATTTTCCACAACTCTGCCACACCCGCCCGGGCAGCCAATCAGGAGCCTCCATTGTCGGAGCACGTAAAGACCGAGCCAGCCGCACACACATATCCACTTTTCAAACCGCTCTCACTCCCTCCACCGGCCGTTTCTTCAAATTGCAATAGGTCTATAACATCAGTGCAAGCCCCATACTCACATAAGCCACTACAAGACCTTTGCAACCATCTCCCTGGGACTTATTACGAAGAGAGAAGACCCAAGGAGAGAGAAAGAAACCTTCAAAATGCGCGGCTAGAGAAAGTACTGCCCGGGCGGCTAGCTCAACCAATCACAGCGCGCCAAATCGTGAGGCGGAGCTATAAAGGGAGGGGGGAGGAGCTCCCTACTTAGGGGCAACCCTGCCTAACGCTTGCAACCCTGATAATAGATCAGAAGGTTAAGCAACGTAGGGTCTGGTCAGTAGTTGGATGGGTGACCGCACCTGTTGGGTGATTGCACCCTGTACCGACATTGACCAGATGTTGCCCTAGGGGTGGGTGAAATTTCCCTGGCTTGCCACCAGGGTTTAAGTAGCCCAGGAGTGTTGAACAAACTCCATTCCCTGTCAGTTCCGTCTCACTCAGACGAAAATGAGTACCTGGATTTATGGTGGCTAAAATGAATTCAGGGGCCTGATTGGTGGCTTCCTACAACCAATCAACACACGAGACTGAGAACTTGGTTAGCCACCAGGATTGCTCAGTGGCCATTGGGCAGGCCTTCTCTCGTGTTCGCCTCGTCCCACCCATACGTTAAACTGGGTACCTGGAGTGTAAAATCGGCCTTGGCGTAGGTCGTATCACTAGGGTAAATTTGATTACTTGCCTCACCTTTACTATATACTTCCATTCCGCTCCCTACTTCGGGGGCAACCCTGCCTAACGCTTGCAACCCTGATAATAGATCAGAAGGTTAAGCAAAGTAGGGTCTGGTCAGTAGTTGGATGGGTGACCGCACCTGTTGGGTGATTGCACCCGGTACCGACATTGACCAGATGTTGCCCTAGGGGTGGGTGAAATTTCCCTGGCTTGCCACCAGGGTTTAAGTAGCCCAGGAGTGTTGAACAAACTCCATTCCCTGTCAGTTCCGTCTCACTCGACGAAAATGAGTACCTGGATTCATGGTGGCTAAAATGAATTCAGGGGCCTGATTGGTGGCTTCCTACAACCAATCAACACACGAGACTGAGAACTTGGTTAGCCACCAGGATTGCTCAGTGGCCATTGGGCAGGCCTTCTCTCGTGTTCGCTTCGTCCCACCCATACGTTAAACTGGGTACCTGGAGTGTAAAATTGGCCTTGGCGTAGGTCGTATCACTAGGGTAAATTTGATTACTTGCCTCACCTTTACTATATACTTCCATTCCCTATGTGTTGTCCGTCCTGTCCCCTCTCGAAAAGTATCCTCAAACTGTCTCTCCAACATAACCAGTTCACGCAAGTTGGGTCAAGCCCCGACGCCTTCATCTCCTACTAAAATTCACTTCCTCACCCCCTACTACTTCCTCTGTACCAACTCTAGTATTCGAAGCATAAGAGTGATCAACATTATTACTTGCCTCACCTTTACTATATACTTCCTGCAGACGGGGGGCTTGGTCGGGGGAGTGCTTGGGAGGACGCATATATATTAAAACAAAACAAAAAAACAAAAAACACACTGAATCTCTGAACATCATTTTTGGGAGGCTTCTCGGGCAAGAATTGGTGGGATACTGCATCTACAGTAGCCTGTTTTTGCCGGACAAACTTCTTCGGGTGTCCAGGAGGACGTGGTTAACAAAACAAAAAAACATCATTGGTATTATTATTGCAATGAGAGTAATAAATAACAACAGGAAATGGAGCTGAGCTATTCTGAAACCGAGCCAACTGAATTACAGGAGCAAGAAGGGCACAATATTATAAAGTATAAACAGGCATACAATGACATTCCACCGACTACAATGAAACGACTATTAATATATCAGATATGTATAGTAATTAAATAATGGAGCATTCTGGTTGAGCCCGGAACCTATTTTACTCTTCAAATTTATTTCTAACTTCTCTCTTTATCTTGTTCTTATACCAATCCCATAAACCCTCCAATCACCCCCAAAATATCTTCAACTCCCATGCTCCCCAACTCCTCCCAAAAATATTTGTAATAGTTGCTTATATCTTTACTCCAGCCATCGGTCGGTCGGTCGGTCGCAGACGGCACTCACGTCACGGACTCCACTGGGCTCACCTGCCAGCAACTCTCTACCTCTCCCTCACCTGTACAGTGATGGGAGCTTGGCCAAACCTGCTCCAACCTATCAGCTTGCTTACCACCCACCAATAACGTCCACCTCTGGCCTACAATAACTTTCCACTGCTAACCAGATACACCATCAGTATCCTGGTGCTTGTCGTCATATTGCTAGCTTACACACTTATAGCCAAGCAATTCAAGAGGGGCGACAAGTAGTAGATGGGACTGAAGACTTCCAGAAGACATATTGGCCGGCTATGAGGTGGTGAAGACTGCTCCAGAAACAACCCAGACTGTTTAAAGGACCCTTAATGGGCCCGAAATAGATTAATGGAAAGAGAGAAAAATGCTTGACAAACCCAGTGGTTCCAACCAATCAAAATTAGATGTGTTCTTATAGAACAAAAAGAAAGAGAAAACGATAGACTCATGAATAAATAAAAGGATGCATTGTTGAGAGAGATAGCTGTTAATGTTAGAGAAGGCTCCATGCCATTTAGCTATAAATAGGATAGGATCTTATAGGGTAATAAGTAAAAGGGATTACTAAGAATAATACAGGAATCTGTTTATATAATGAATGATAACGGGGTTATGCAAATTATTAAAGAATAGGAATTAATCATGTTTGTGATAGGTTAGACCTAGCTTGAGAAATAGTCAGGAAGGACACTAGTCCGTTTGATGATATATATTGTTTATGTATAAAGGAAACACCATTATTCGATTAAAGAGAATAATGTACGGAATACGGTTCTCAGATTAAGCGACCCTGTAATCATGACATAAGTAACAAATCGAGGCGACTATTACAAGGGGTGTTGTATTATTGATGTAGTAATTTTATGTTTGAAAGAAATAGTGTTCTGATATACCAGGCGATCAAGTGTTAAATTGTTTTAATAAGGTAATGTTGACATATCGGATATATTGAATTATGTAATTATCTATATGAGTTGAAACTTGATTATAAGTGAGATAAAATAGGAGTTAAATTGTATTGTATAAATTCATTTGTGAGATAGGAATCAGGAGTGTGGGACACTCCGGAATAGAGTTAGATATAAGTAATTGCCTACGGGTACATACTGTATATACGTGTTTTGAGATATATGATATAAATAGATAAGATGTAAATATCGGAACGTCTAGATTAACGTGATTAAAGCCTAGGTCCTACGATTGGACATATTGAGGCGTAGTAAAACATTTGATATATATATATACAGATAGGTTGTAAGTTTAGAGACGTTCAGATTAGATAGGTTAAAACCTTGGTCTTACCATAGGACATATTGAGGCGCAGTAAAGTTTTGTTAATTCTTTTGGAAATAGCGACGTGCCTTTGGATCGAAGTCGGAGTGAATCAATGCCTGAATAACGGGTATCCAAATAGGTGGTAACGGGAATTTAAGAGTTCCAAGGTACAATCTATATTGGATCGACGGTAATATTCAATTTATGGATTGAACTCATTCCGGCCCGAACAGAGAATCGATTGCTATGAGGATATATGCTATCAAGAAGTGTTGTTAAATAAAGAATACGAACTTCTTAACAACTGTCGAATTATTCCCACCTTAGTAGAAAACTTAGAAATAAGTACTACAATTATAAATGCCAAAATTCATATAATAACGATAGGTGTCTGTTATAGAAATCAAAATTTAAAAGATGATGGTCAATATACATGAGAGAGACTTAAAATTGTAAACCTTGGAATAACGGAGCCAGTATATTGATATATGTTAATAATATAAAGTGTGTTGAATGATGATAATTGGTTGCTTTATGTCGTTTCTTCGAAGCTAGCCTTATCATCTGAGAAGAGCTTACTTACTCATATTGTAGAAGGGGAAAGTTAGAAAGGATAACATGAATAACAAGATAATTTCAGATGTTTTAAGATAAGTATAAGATCTGGTGAGGGATTGTATAAATTAAGAAGTGTTATAATGTTGACCTCGATTATCGCAATGTTTTTTTTTATTAAATACTTAGTAAAGATTATTTAACTTGTTCTTAAATTTTGTGTAATGAATATAAGTTTTAAGCAGGCACCTTTTGTGACTTTAATATGTTGCAGTATTATAATTCTACTACTGCACTTTAATATGTTGCAGTATTATAATTCTACTACTGCACTTTAATATGTTGCAGTATTATAATTCTACTACTGCACTTTAATATGTTGCAGTATTATAATTCTACTACTGCACTTTAATATGTTGCAGTATTATAATTCTACTACTGCACTTTAATATGTTGCAGTATTATAATTCTACTACTGCACTTTAATATGTTGCAGTATTATAATTCTACTACTGCACTTTAATATGTTGCAGTATTATAATTCTACTACTGCACTTTAATATGTTGCAGTATTATAATTCTACTACTGCACTTTAATATGTTGCAGTATTATAATTCTACTACTGCACTTTAATATGTTGCAGTATTATAATTCTACTACTGCACTTTAATATGTTGCAGTATTATAATTCTACTACTGCATTTTTGCATATACTTCGATTTTGATTGAAACTATGCAGTGCTCCCTGATTTCAAACTGCTGTATTAAATTAACTTACATGTGGGGGTGATATGCAATATATGGTTATCTGTATATTATGAAATCAAGAATATCGATTGATTGATTGATTACCAGCCTTCATATTATCCTGATTGACAAATCAATGAAATAGCAGTTTAGAAATATTCCTCTTTTCAAAGATATTATGGTATAAAGATAAAATAAAGAGAAAACTTCCTCATAGCCGTGCCAGCGGCCCTCCCAACACCACCACCTCCTCACTAACCCTCACATTTTAATTACTGATTACCTAACAAAGACACAGAAAAAAAGCATACGTATATAAACATATTTTTACTTAGAATTGAATAATCTTTCATTTCTGAAAGTATTTTCATTGCTCGTGTGACACTATATATATACTGTATATTGTATGATTGGAAGACGCTCAAAATAGGAAAATCATGGACTTTAAGCCAACAAGAAGGAAAGGAGTTGATGAGTGGAAGGTGATGCAAGGTGAAGGCAGTAAAGATGATAAATGATAACAGCTGTGAGACTGATGAACGGTGAAAGAGGCTGGGTAATGATGCTGAGGTCAGCTTTGGCTCCGAATCAGTAAAGGTCCGGGGAGAATGTACGACGAAAGGAGCGAGAATGAAACAATATAATGATGGGGTAAGTGTGTGTGAGGGAAGAGAGAGAATGAAGCAATATAATGATGAGAGAACTGCACGAATATAATGAGTAATGAAAGGTAAGCATGTAGGATGGAAGAGAGATAATCAAGCAATATAATAATAAGATAACTGCAAGCATAGAATGGGTAATGAAAGGTAAGAATGTAAGGGAATAGATAGAATGAAGCAATATAATAATGGAGAACTGCAAGAATATAATGAGTAATGAAAGGTAAGCATGTAGGATGGAAGAGAGAGAATCAAGCAATATAATGATAAGATAACTGCAAGCATAGAATGGGTAATGAAAGGTAAGAATGTAAGAGGGAATGCATAGAATGAAGCAATATAATAATGGAGAACTGCAAGAATATAATGAGTAATGAAAGGTAAGCATGTAGGATGGAAGAGAGAGAATCAGCAATATAATAAGATAACTGCAAGCATAGAATGAGTAATGAAAGGTAAGAATGTAAGAGGGAATGCATAGAATGAAGCAATATAATAATGGAGAACTGCAAGAATATAATGAGTAATGAAAGGTAAGCATGTAGGATGGAAGAGAGATAATCAAGCAATATAATAATAAGATAACTGCAAGCATAGAATGGGTAATGAAAGGTAAGAATGTAAGGGAATAGATAGAATGAAGCAATATAATAATGGAGAACTGCAAGAATATAATGAGTAATGAAAGGTAAGCATGTAGGATGGAAGAGAGAGAATCAAGCAATATAATGATAAGATAACTGCAAGCATAGAATGGGTAATGAAAGGTAAGAATGTAAGAGGGAATGCATAGAATGAAGCAATATAATAATGGAGAACTGCAAGAATATAATGAGTAATGAAAGGTAAGCATGTAGGATGGAAGAGAGAGAATCAAGCAATATAATGATAAGATAACTGCAAGCATAGAATGAGTAATGAAAGGTAAGAATGTAAGAGGGAATGCATAGAATGAAGCAATATAATAATGGAGAACTGCAAGAATATAATGAGTAATGAAAGGTAAGCATGTAGGATGAAAGAGAGATAATCAAGCAATATAATAATAAGATAACTGCAAGCATAGAATGGGTAATGAAAGGTAAGAATGTAAGGGAATAGATAGAATGAAGCAATATAATAATGGAGAACTGCAAGAATATAATGAGTAATGAAAGGTAAGCATGTAGGATGGAGGAAAGATAATCAAACAATATAATGATAAGAGAGCTGCACGAAAAGAATGAGTAATGAAAGGTAATATTGTAGGAGGGAGAAGAGAGAATGAGTAATGAAAGGTAATATTGTAGGAGGGAGAAGAGAGAATGAGTAATGAAAGGTAATATTGTAGGAGGGAGAAGAGAGAATGAGTAATGAAAGGTAATATTGTAGGAGGGAGAAGAGAGAGAATGAGTAATGAAAGGTAATATTGTAGGAGGGAGAAGAGAGAATGAGTAATGAAAGGTAATATTGTAGGAGGGAGAAGAGAGAATGAGTAATGAAAGGTAATATTGTAGGAGGGAGAAGAGAGAATGAGTAATGAAAGGTAATATTGTAGGAGGGAGAAGAGAGAATGAGTAATGAAAGGTAATATTGTAGGAGGGAGAAGAGAGAATGAGTAATGAAAGGTAATATTGTAGGAGGGAGAAGAGAGAATGAGTAATGAAAGGTAATATTGTAGGAGGGAGAAGAGAGAATGAGTAATGAAAGGTAATATTGTAGGAGGGAGAAGAGAGAATGAGTAATGAAAGGTAATATTGTAGGAGGGAGAAGAGAGAATGAGTAATGAAAGGTAATATTGTAGGAGGGAGAAGAGAGAATGAGTAATGAAAGGTAATATTGTAGGAGGGAGAAGAGAGAATGAGTAATGAAAGGTAATATTGTAGGAGGGAGAAGAGAGAATGAGTAATGAAAGGTAATATTGTAGGAGGGAGAAGAGAGAATGAAGCAATATAATGATGGAAACTCTGAAATAATAGAATGACTAATGAAAGGTAAACGAGGAATATGAAGGGAAATGGTTGATACGTGAGAACTGATAAATGGGTAGAACAGGGTGATTAAAAGATCATGCCGCATTTTGACAGTTAATTCTGGCTCTCATTAGACGATTTTGTACAATTTAGGAAGGATCTGTGGGAATTATAAGGACAAAGACTATCTCATTTAACCCTCTAACTTTCATATACTCTTCCTAATCCGAAAAAAAATAATCTAATAAAGGCCAGAAACCAGAACAGAAATGCGTCCTGGTATCTTGAAAGGGTTAATATTGGAGAAGTGACCAAAGGGTACGGCTGCCTATATAACGTCAAGATAATATTGGTCAAGGGGAAGAGAGAAGAGGAGAACCCAAGACATTTATAAGGAGAAGTAAACTATTTACTCTTTCATAACACGCACCTTAATGTACAGTATATTTCGGGCTGTCTCCCATTGTTACACATTTAAGGGGAGGGGGGGGGGGGGGGCAGGAGAGATTTGAAGACATTCGCCTCATTAGGTTTGCGATATTAAGAGCTTTCGTACCATTTAGGTGTCGATATTTCCTGGCGAGCGATAGCGATCCTGCAATTTATGTGGAACCTGCCTTCGGCTGGGGCATTTTGTGGCAGGTCATATTTAGTCAAGTCAACACCACAGGTTTAGGTATGGGTGAAGATATTCTGAATGTATACCAGATATAAATTAACCCTTTAAGGATTATGACTCGGATTGACAGTTTATTATGGTTGTCATTAAAGGATATTATGCTATTTGGGAAGGATATCTTGGAATCAAAGGAGTAAATACTGTGACACCTGCAGCTTAGCAGAACGTCACGTGGGCTGAGCCGCTCGCTTGGCCACTGGCTAACACTCGCCAGGGCCCAGGGCAATGTATTTGGCTACAGTCTATCTACAATGTTGTACTTTCTTTCTTGTGAATCGTCATGTCACAGGCAGTACAGAAGTGGTAATGTATAAGACTGAATGATACAGCTAGAGAGTGTGAGTGAGTAAGTACAGGAGACAGAGGGTAGTCGCGGAGGGTTACATGTTGCCTCGGTGACGTCAGCCTCGGCCGGGCCCTCTGAGAGGCTGGCTGCCGTACCACCCTCCTGCCGCGTCAGGAAGTAGTCCCCCCCGCACTCCTGCTGCCTCTGTGTCTTCCTTGCTCAGAGCTTGCCTGACCAGCATACCCTTAACATCTCCCTTGCCACCTGTCCCCCGACTTCTACCTATAGAACACTTTCTCTCTCTCTCAACTTCTTACCTCTCATTCTTCTAATCTATTTAATATCATAACTCCCCTTTGGTTCTGCACGATTTCATATATCGGCCATCGTATTATATGCTGAAGCTCTCAGATATTACGTGTTTAGTTAGGCATTTTGGAGGGGTTACCATTTTGTCTGTAGAGGTTCGACACACTCACGGTGTCTCCCTACCTATTCCTTGGCTGTCTGCTGGGCTATTTAATGCTAGACTGGGGTAAGGCTACTCGTGTTGTGATTTCCGATGTGTACCAGGTTTTGTTGAACTTGTACAATCGCAACGGATACGTGGGAAGCCTAGGTGGTCTTTCTGACTGTGTACCTTGTGAGTTTAGCACTGTGTTGCGAGTGAGGGCTTTTGCCTCTGCCACCCAACACTGTGCTAACTCGTTTTGCTTTGACTTTGAGAGGGTCGCCAGGAGAGAACCAGATACTAGCGATCTGGATCTCTCAAGAGAGCACCCCGTCATTTAACGTAATATGGCCGCACAGTCTTAAGAACTTCGCTAGGCTACGAGCCCCTTGCTCAGCCATTGTTTCCTAGCCTACGACATCCCAGCTATACTTTATTTGCCTAGCAGACACCCGATTAGGATTATAAGCTCTTATGATATGTATGCAGCATTTTTATTCATGTTGATTGTAAGCCTTGGTTGTTGTTGAGTTGCACAACCCGAGCAGGCTTTTTGAGTTGCCTGAGGAAGTACTTCTTTTGTTGTTGGAGATAATACTATTGCGCATTTATTATTATTCCCGTGCCAGTTAACACTGTATGTCCCTACACTTGTCATATCTTGTTCCTGCTTTATATAACAGTTCAAAATCCGATTCGATCATCTTAAGCAGCATCAGACTTTCTTCAGAAGATTCCTGCTCGATGCTTTAGGACTTTCGTTCACTTTCTTTAATATAGGAGTGACAGTTTATTATTGTTTAGAGTAACTTTAATTATACCTTCTTCTTGTTTGCATTAAATCATTACAGTGATTTAATTAAGCTTTCTATCTTTTTCCTTGTATACTTTATTAACGTAATTATTGTATGTTGTTGTGATCAGGCTGTATCAGAGATCATCAGCCTGTAGTAGTAGTGCATTTATACCGAGTTATAGGATACCCCGCTATCGCAGATTTAACTCTGGAGGCTATAGGTGTTTTTGTGCGCCGGCATTATAAGTTCGAGGGTTGGATCTAGTGTTACCGTTGTGGCTGTGTGCTTTTCTAGTCCAGTGATTAACTCCTTCAGACATATTATGTTCCAATAAGTCCGAGGAGGCGGGAGCCCCGGGATCATTGCCACTGCCTCGCACTACACTCACAACAACACTGCGGCCGTTAGAATTATCGGAGGTGGCTGAGGTTGCCACCAACGGTTTTATCGTAAGGTAACTTATCGGACTTACTGAGTTCCATATGACGCTAGTGCGTCATATAACTTATTATAGAGGTATGGAGATAAGTCCATATGACGCGATCGCGTCATATGAGTTTTTGGTTCACTAGTCCATATGACGCGATCGCATCATATATGTCTGGGGGAGTTAAGAGCCCTAGTTTTATACGAGTCGTAACAATACTATCTCAATTAGCTCTTCAGAACTCACAAGTCATTCCTAAGCTGTACAAAATCGTCTAATGATAGCCAGAATTAATTTAAAAAAACGCATCATGTTCCTCACAGGGTTAAATGGTAAACGAACGTAAACTAAGCAAACATGTCAAGATAATAAAACACCAGAACACTCTCAGGAGAGTTCCAATGCCTAAATGTTTTGTTATGTTTTAGTAATGTTACTAATATTATTATTATTAATATTATTATTATTATTATTATTATTATTATTAGTAGTAGTAGTAGTAGTAGTAGTATTAGTAGTAAAAACAAAAAAGTAGTTGTTGTAGTAGTGGCAGTATATGTCACGTAATGGTATACAACATGGCGGCCATTGTAAAGAGATTGGCATGTACAGCACCCCATAGACGGCTATGATGTGAACGAGATCTATATTGGACGAGGGGAAGAAGGCCAGGAGGCAAAGAGGGGAAAGGGGAAGGAAAGAAGGGGGCAATCAAACGAGAGGAATGCAATAATTTGAAGGTATAAAACATAGAGGCTACTGGTACTATACAAATATTGGCATGTTATCTCCTCAAAGACGGCTGTGATAAGAACGAGCCCCATATTGAACGAGGGGAAGAAGGAACAGGGGGGAAGGGGTAAGCGAGGAAAAGGCCAATCAAACGAGGGGACTGCAATACTCTGAAGGTATATAACATGACGGCCACTGTAAAGAGATTGGCATGTAACGCTCCCCATAGACGGCAGTGATGAGGACGAGGGGAAGAAGGTACAGGGGGAAGGGATAGAAGACATAGGGCAATCAAACAAGGGAAATGTAAAAACATGAAGATTAGCGAGGTAATCTACTGAACTTATTGCGAAAAATAATATATGGAAAACAATGAGAGAGAGAGAGTTAGAGTTTGCAGCAGGTTGTTGTTGTTGTTGTTATCCCCTAAGCTGCCTGGCCGAACAGCCCCGCGTCCCTGAGGAAGGCCATAGCCACGATCGGGCTTTCCCACAGAGCTCTCATTGAGTGTAGATTGTGTTGTTGGCGTAAGTGGTTGTGTGAAATGCAGTTTTCTATGATGTGTTTAATGGTATGGGGTGCTGTGTTACATCCCGGGCAGGCGTCGACAACGGAGTCATCCAGTCTCTTCTCCCCCTCAGCTCAGGAGAGCTGGATGGTGTCCGCATCTCAGCCTGGCCAGGTGGACTCTGTCCTCGCGAGGGAGGGAGGATTCGGAAGGATGGATTTCGGGAGGTCGTGCATGCAGCTGCGTGATGTCTGTGAGTGAGTGGATGGATTGGCGAGAGATATGAGTATGGATGTGCTTCTGGAAGTTGGTTCAGGGGGGGCAGGGAGGGAGAGAGGACAATAATTGTGTGTGATACCGTGTGCTGGGTGTTGTTTTGATATTTCTTGGTGTCTGTGGGTGTGTTGCCATGTAGTTTTGTGGGTGGTCTTGGTTCGTGGAGGCTGCTGACAGGAATTGAGTGCCTCTCATGTCCAGATGGTCTTTGATTTTGAGGATTTTGGTTTCTTGATGTAGGTGATCTGTGGGTGCAGTAGCTGTGCAGCCTGTAATGATCTTCAGGGCTTTGTTTTGAATAGTCTGTAAGGTCTTATGATGTGTTTCAGCTAGGTTAGAAGCCCAGGCTGGACTTGCGTATTCCATCACTGATCTTATGTATTGTTTATATACTGTGGTGGTAGTTTCTTTGTTGTGTTCAAATGTTGTGTGAGCAAGTGACCTGAGGGCGTTAAGTCTGAGTGTCAGTTTCTTTTTAATGTTTGTGGTGTGCTGTTTGAATGTCATATGAGTATCATATGTTACTCCTAGGATTTTGGGTGTGTGTGTATGTGTTAGGGGTGTGTTGTTTATGGTGAGTTGAGGGATGTATTCGTGTTCTGTCCAGCTTGTGAGCAGGGTTGCGGTGGATTTGGCTGGGGCTAGGTTAAGTCTGTTTGTAGCGCACCAGCCATGTAGTGTGTTGAGATAGGGTTGAAGGAGATCTGTTGCTCTTCTTGGGTCATGGTGTGTGCATGTGAGTGTTATGTCATCTGCATAGGAGGCTAAGTTTATTTTGGGCGTATTGGGTGTAGTTATATCGGGCATGTACAGATTGAAGAGTGCGGGCGATAGGACGGATCCTTCTGGGACTCCGTTTGGAAGGTTTCTGATTTTAGATGACTGACCGGCAAAAGATACGTGTGCACATCTGCCTGCTAGGAAGTTGGCCAGCCACCTTTTTTTGTTGTTGTGCATGTTTGTGTTGTAGATTTTGTTTGTTAGGTTGTGGCGGGGGATGGCATCGAAAGCTTTACTAATGTCGAGTGTGGCTAATAGTGATCTGTGTGGTGGTCTAGCTGAGTTGATGCTGTCAAAAGCTCTTTGTGTAAGGTCTGTGAGAAGAGTGTTTGTGGAGTGCAGTGGCCTAAAGCCATGTTGTGTTGGAGCTAGGGGTAGGTCGGGTGTAATTAGTTGTAATACTAGGCGTTCCATGACTTTGGAGGGGGAGCAAAGGAGTGTGATGAGGCGGTGCGAGGAGGGTAGCGTGGGGTCTTTGCTGGGTTTGGGGAATGTGATGATGATACCATGCTTCCAAATGTCTGGTATTGTGTTGTGTGCATAGCTGTAGTTTGATATGTTAGTGAGTGCTTGTATGCCTTGTGGTCCCAGGTGTCAGACGTGTATGTTGCTTATGTTGTCTAGGCCACAGGCGGGTGAGTGCTTGAGATTGTTGATGATATGCTTTGTCTGGTGATTGGTGAAGGGTGTATAGTCATTGTCTGTGGGGAATTGTCTCTTACGTCGGATGACACGTCGGTCGTCTTTGTGAGGTTTTAGGTGGCTGACATGTGAGAAGTGATTGATGAGAGTGTTTGCTTGTTGTTTACATGAAGGAGTAGAGTCTGTTGTTGTGATTGCAGCATGTGATTGTGTTGTGTTGCTGTTGGAAAGTGTGATGCTGTTTAGTGTTTTGTAGAGTTTTTTTGGGGTTTGTTTTGTGATCAAGTGTTTGTAGGAAGTTATTCCAATTTAGTTTTTGTTGTTCTTGTATTTTGTTGTTAGTTTGGGTGTTAAGTGCTTGAATTTGTTGTGTGATGTCTTGAGTGTGGGGTGCTGGGGAGTGTTTCAGTGTGTCGCGTTGTCTGATGAGGTTTTGAATTTCTGGTGTGAAGTTGGGGTTGTGTCTTTATCTGTTACCTCTTGGATTGTGTTTTTTGTCAGCGTTTTGGATAGTTTTATTGAGTATGTGTACAGCATTGTTGATGTTAGTGATGGGTGTACTGTTTAGAGTTGTGAAGTGTTGTTCTGTCTCATTTGTGAATGATTCCCAGTTAGCTCTTTTATAATTGGTGTATGTGTGTTTGTGGCTAGCTGGGTTGAGTCTGGTTTTGGTGGTGATAATGATCGGGAGGTGGTCAGAGCCTAAGGTTCTGACCACCCTCCAGGATGTTGTGGGGGCGAGTTCTGGGGAGCAAAAGGTGATGTCTGGAGATGATGAGTTATAGAGGGCTTGGTGAGGAATATGGGTATGTTGATGGATGTCGTTAAGGATGATGAGGTTATCTGTTTGGTTTTGTAGTACCAGCCCTCTGCCTGTGTCGGGGTTGTCGACAAACCAGGCTGACGTCTTGGCGTTGAAGTCACCACCCAGGATGATGTGTGGGATGTTTGTGATGTGTTGTAAGTGTGGTCTGTATTCATTTGGTACTGTAGGGGATGTTTGGGGAGGGATGTATGTGTTTATGATGGTTATGTTGGATTTGTTGCCAGTGCGTATTTTAATTGATTGTATTTCTGTTGTGTTATCATTTGGGGGGAGGAGGGATTTGGTTTGTACACTGGTTACTATGTATGATATTTCATTGTGTACCAGGGTGTTGAGTCCACCGCCCCCGCCGACAGCCCGGTCTTGTCTGATGGTGGTAAAATTATGAAATGTGGGTGTTTTTTGTGTTGTGCGGAGTTTTGTTTCTTGTAAGATGGCAATGTGTATGTTGTGTTGTTTGATGAAGTGTGAGAGTTCGTGTTTCTTTGTGTTAATGCCATCTATGTTCAATTGGAGAATGTTAATGTTATGTGCACGATGTATGTTGGGTGCTGCTGCATGAGGATGGGGTGGGGGTGAGGGTGGGGGTGAGGGAGGGGCTGGGGGTTGGGATGGGTGAGGTGGGGGTGGGGATTGGGGAGCAGGAGATGGGGGTTGGAATGGATTAGGAAGGGGTGTGGTGTGTTGAGTTGAGGATGTGGATGGTAAGGAAGGTTAGGTGGGTTAGGGAGGAGAGGTGGACGGGTTTTAGGCGAGGGATTTGACTGGGAGAGGGAGGGGCATGAGGAACAGGTCCAGGTGTTTGTGTAGTGTTTCTTGGAGGCAAGTGTTGTACAGGTGAAGTGGGTCCAGTTCCTGCATGAATTGCAGAGAACTGAACCCTTAGTTTGGCGACTCGAAGTGATGGGTTTTGAGCAAGTTGGACATATGTATGTGTAAGTGGGTCCTTGGTTGCTCTCAATGTCTCCGGCTAAAAGAAGTCTTCGAGAAATGACAGCCGGAGAGTCATTTCTCGGTGTAAGAAAAACTGTGTGATGTGTGTGTGTGGTGTGAGAGGTGTGGAAATTCCCGGCGCGACCTAAGCAGGTTACTTGAGCTTATTATACATTACAAATATTTGGCTATAACAATAGTCATAAGATTATTGAACATAAAAATAATGTCCTTACACATTTTGCCCATTAACACTGATTTTCTCTTGTTTTTACTATCCATGCATTTGTGTTCTGTGAAAGTTTCCTTGGTTCGAATCTCAGGAGTACCACATTATATTCACTAATTTTATTGATTTCATAAATTTGGTTTATTTACAAGTTATTTGGTGGGTGGGAGATATTACATATACAGTACAGTAATCAGTTTAATTCGTCATTGTGTTGTCAATGATATAATACGTGAAAGCCCTGTTGATAAAATGTACAGACAGAGGTGGACGTTCCAAGAATCTATCTATCTATCTATTGCCTGACGCCGCAATCCATAAAGGGGTGGCCACGAACGAACCGTCCCCATGCACCTCTGTCCCCAGTCAGTCGACGCCCCTCCTCCCAACCAGCACCGCCTTCATTCATATACTTCCTCACTCCATCCTTCCACCTCTCCTTCGGTGCACCTCTCCCTCTCTGTCCTTCCACCTCGCTCTCGTACACCCTCTTAGTCAATCTCTCGCTTTCCATACGTTCCATATGGCCAAACCATCGCAAGTTGTTCCTTTTCACACTTTCCAGCACATCTACCTCCACACCACACCTCCTTCTTACTTCCTCATTCGTCTGTCTATCCCTCCATGTAACTCCGCACGCACTTCTCAAGTAACTCATTTCCACCGCTCTCACTCTTGGTCTGAGTCTCTTCCCGAACGTCCATGCTTCGCTTCCGTAAGTTAGTATCAGGATTACCACACTGTCATGCAAGGACTTCTTCACTTCCATACTGACCACCCTATTTTTTGTTACTGCTTTCAACGTTCCTACAACCCTCTTCCACTGTTGTACCCTCTCCCGCACTTTCTCATTCACAGTCCCATCTTTACTCAACACACTGCCCAGATACTTAAAAGAGCTGTCGATCTCCAAGTATGTCTTGATAATTATGTATGTCTGTCCTTTATTCATATTAATCTTTTGTATAGGAGCATACCGGCATGTATTTCATTGATCGCACAGTAATTATGTTGCTATATACTGCATGTGCAAGGTAATCTAACCGGATGATATATATATATATATATATATATATATGTTAGTAAAGCCAGGTAATACATTTTCTTTAATACATACTAGGTTGAAAGAAATGGCAATTTCTGCGTTGGAAATTTTATTATTCAAAGTTTCCAGGTCTCTGATGAGTTTTCGCTGGGTGGCAGGAAGTAGATGAATGAGATGAGCAAAATTCATGGTGGTACAGGGTTACATAAATGTACATGATGATACAGGATATACGACGCGTTTCACTGGACAACCAGCATTATCAAGTAAGGGTAGAATGATATAAAAGGTAAACAGGAAGGGTATATATAGAGGGTGGAGGATCAGAGGAGGCGAAAATCAGGGGGTAAGAGTCTCCTATTGGTGGAGGGGTATTCTAGGAGTGCAAGAGGGGGAACCGCTTCACGCAGGCGCACTGGATGCGGGATGGTGTTGGTCGGGTGGCGGGGTCAAAGCTGATTGGCTGCGTGTCGAGGGGCGTGGCCTAAGTTGTGTGGCCCGTGTGGCGCCGGCAGAAGACGAAGCTGAAGGAGGTAGCGCGGGGGGCTGCGTCAAGGGCACCGGGGGGCGAGGAGGGGCGTTAGGTCCTGTAGGGTAGTGCCTTTTGGCAGAAGGAAGGATCTGAAGGTCTAGAGTTTGGTTGTTGATGTTAGGATGTAAGGCTTGGATATATAACGCTTCGAGTATAGGTAATCTCCTTGGGTCACTTTCTTTATCGAGTATGGTGGTGTGTTTCTCTAACTCGTTGCGTGTGAGGTGGGGGTGGTTGGGGTTGAGATAGTGGTCTTTGATGGCTCCAGCCTGAAGGTGAAGAGTTAACCGACGTGAAAGACGAGTCTGCGTCATGCCAATATAGGAATGAGGTCCACAGTCCTCATAATTACAGGTATGTTGGTAAATGACGTGATGGTCGGTCATCGGGCTCTTTATCTTGGTGGAAGCTGGTTTGTTGCGGAGAACGAGATTGGAGGTCTTGGGGGATTTGTAAATTATTAATTTGATTTTGTTTTCCGGGTTGGTTGGGTGGACATTCTTGGAGATTATTTCTTTTAAGACGGCCTCGTCATTTTTGTGTTCAGAGGACATGTAATTGCGGTAGAAGATCTTAATTTCATTGGGGGGGTCAATGTTGGGAGGGCTTTGGGTGTACCATTTTTCAAGATGGTGGTTGATGGTGCTGGAGATGTCGGAGTTGGAGTATCCATTATTCACTAAAACATGGGATAGTCTTTCTAGTTCCTGGTGGGTGTCGGCCCAGGTAGAGCAGTGCGTGAGGGCTCTCCTTACATAGGCGGAGATGGAGGATAGAAGATAACGGCGGGGGCATTCACTATCGCCGTTGAGGCATTGTCCTGTGTTAGTTGGTTTAGTGTAGACGGTGGTTTTGAACCCATGGTCGTGCAGAACTACGAGGATGTCGAGGAAGGGGAGTTGTCCATTGTTTGATTTTTCAAAGGTGAAGTTAAGTCCGGAGGAATTCATGAAGCGACGCTGGAGTTCCTGTAGTTCGTGGAGGTCCTTGATTTGCACGAAGATGTCATCCACGTATCTACAGTAGACGGCGGGTCGTTGGGCAACTAGGAGCTCTTCCTCGATGGTACCCATAAAAAAGTTCGCAAAAAGAACTCCTAGGGGGCTGCCCATCGCCACACCGTCTATTATATATATATGCGTCAAGGGAACCGAGGGGCGAGGGGGGGTGTTAGGTCCTGTAGGAAAGTGCCTTTTGGCAGAAGGAAGGATCTGAAGGTCCAGAGTTTGGTTGTTGATGTTGGGATGTAAATCTTGGATATATAAAGCTTCGAGTATAGGTAATCTCCTTGGGTCACTTTCTTTATCGAGTATTATGGTGTGTTTCTCTAACTCGTTGCGTGTGAGGTGAGGGTGGTTAGGGGTGAGATAGTGGTCTTTGATGGCTCCAGCCTGAAGGTGAAGAGTTACACGACGTGAAAGACGAGTCTGCGTCATACCAATATAGGAATGAGGTCCACAGTCCTCATAATTAGAGGTATGTTGGTAAATGACGTGATCGTCGGTCATCGGGCTCTTTATCTTGGTGGAGGCTGGTTTGTTGCGGAGAACGAGGTTGGAGGTCTTGGGGGATTTGTAATAAATTATTAATTTGATTTTGTTTTCCGGGTTGGTTGGGTGGACATGCTTGGACGCCTATGTTAGGAGAGCCCTCACGCACTGCTCTACCTGGGCCGACACCCACCAGGAACTAGAAAGACTATCCCAAGTTTTAGTAAATAACGGATACTCCAACTCCGACATCTCCAGCACCATCAACCACCATCTTGAAAAATAGTACACCCAAAGCCCTCCCAACATTGACCCCCCCAATGAAATTAAGATCTTCTACCGCAATTACATGTCCTCTGAACACAAAAATGACGAGGCCGTCTTAAAAGAAATAATCTCCAAGCATGTCCACCCAACCAACCCGGAAAACAAAATCAAATTAATAATTTATTACAAATCCCCCAAGACCTCCAACCTCGTTCTCCGCAACAAACCAGCCTCCACCAAGATAAAGAGCCCGATGACCGACGATCACGTCATTTACCAACATACCTGTAATTATGAGGACTGTGGACCTCATTCCTATATTGGTATGACGCAGACTCGTCTTTCACGTCGGTTAACTCTTCACCTTCAGGCTGGAGCCATCAAAGACCACTATCTCACCCCTAACCACCCTCACCTCACACGTAACGAGTTAGAGAAACACACCAACATACTCGATAAAGAAAGTGACCCAAGGAGATTACCTATACTCGAAGCTTTATATATCCAAGCCTTACATCCCAACATCAACAACCAAACTCTGGACCTTCAGATCCTTCCTTCTGCCAAAAGGCACTTTCCTACAGGACCTAACACCCCCCCTCGCCCCCCGGTGCCCTTGACGCAGCCCCCCGCGCTACCTCCTTCAACTTCGTCTTCCGCAGGAGCGACACAACTTAGGCCACGCCCCTCGACACGCAGCCAATCAGCTTCGACCCCACCTACCGACCACCATCCCGCATCCAGTGCGCATGCGTGAAGCGGTTCCCCCCTTTCTCTTTCCCAAATTATCCCTCCACCAATAGTAGACTTTTGCCCCTTGCTTTTCGCCTCGTCTGATCCTCCACCCTCTATATATACCCTTCCTGTTTACCTTTTATATCATTCCATCCTTACTTGATAATGCTGGTTGTCCAGTGAAACGCGTCGTATATCCTGTATCATCATTTACATTTATGTAACCCTGTACCACCATGAATTTTGCTCATCTCCTTCATCTACTTCCTGCCACCCAGCGAAAACTCATCAGAGACCTGGAAACTTTGAATAATAAAATTTCCAACGCAGAAATTTCCATTTCTTTCAACCTCGTATGTATTAAAGACAAAAATATATATATATATACTGTATATATATATATATATATATATATATATATATATATATATATACTGTATAAATAATGAGTAAGACCAATGCTGATATATACATCTTTATTGATTGTGGGACGCGTTTTGGCTGATGCAGAAGCCATCTTCAGCAAAGAAACAGCCTACATAAATATCTGCAAATCATAATAGATTTAATGAAATAATACAAACGTGTAGGGGGTTAATGGGGTTAAAGAGAGATAACAAAACAAAAAATGAAAATAATTGAATCCATGTGTGCCTAAATATCTAAATATACTGCAAAGTATTTATATTTACGAAAACTAAAAAGTTATTATATGTGAGAAGCGTAGAAATACATGTACATTGTGTTTAGTTAAATCTAAATCTAGTATCCTAAGTGAAATGAAATACAAGATATATATAGTAATACTATGAATGCTAAAATATAACATACCACATATCACATAGATCTCAAAAGCACAGTAAGGGTGTTGAGGACTCCTGGGATCTAGGTTCCCAGGAGTCCTCAACACCCTTACTGTGCTTTTGAGATCTATGTGATATGTGGTATGTTATATATTAGCATTCATAGTATTACTATATATATCTTGTATTTCATTTCACTTAGGATACTAGATTTAGATTTAACTAAACACAATGTACACGTATTTCTACGCTTCTCACATATAATACATTTTTAGTTTTCGTAAATATAAATACTTTGCAGTATATTTAGATATTTAGGCACACATGGATTCAATTATTTTCATTTTTGTTATCTCTCTTTAACCCCATTTACCCCCTACACGTTTGTATTATTTCATGAAATCTATTATGATTTGTAGATATTTATGTAGGCTGTTTCTTTGCTTTTTAGGCTGAAGATGGCTTGTGCATAAGCCGAAACACGTCCCACAATAAAAAAATATGTATATATCAGTACTGGTCTTACTCCTTATAATACGTCTCCGCTTCCCACGTGATGAAAGTATCGCTTCTATACATTATATATATATATATATATATATATATATATATATATATATATATATATATATATATATATATATATATATATATATACAGTATATATATATATATGTATATATATATATATATAATATATATATATATATATATATAATTATATATATATATATATATATATATATATGTATATATATACTGTATTTGTATATATATTTAACTCAGCCGTCCGGCTGGCTCAGTTTATCGATAGTGTGCCTGCTTCCCATCTTGCAGGTCTCGTGTTCAATCCCCGCTCAGATTGAAAAGTTTTTCTGGGATATAGCCGGCGGTTACCATCTCCCCATGAGGAAGGGGAATGGGTAATGGTATCTTGTTGACTAAAGAAAGCCAAGTGTTTGTGAATCCTCGAAAGAGGAGATACGGGCGCTATATAAGTAGCCAGACGATTATTGTTATTATTATTATTATTATTATATATATATATATATATATATATATATATATATAATAAATGTTAAAAATATGGATGCGAGACAGACAATCAGGTGTGTAGAAAGTAAAAGCATACTGAATGTAGGTAAAGAGACTATAGTCTGTTTTTTGTTTTCCAGCTAGCGGTAAATTGCTATGTTCCGCTAGCGGTAAATTGCTATGTTCCTATCTTGATTATTCAGCTATTACGAAGATATTGTAACAAATTATGTTGTTAATTAGGAAAACTGTACCCGCCTTGCAACACAATCCCACCCTACTCTGTGCAACTCTCCAACCCAAGAGTGAAACGCTATTCTCAGATTTTCTTCTATTCAACTGCTGAGCTCTGGAACTCTCTCCCAGAATCAGTCTTTCTCTCTTCCTATGACTTAAATTGCTTCAAACTCTGTGTGTCCAGGCATTTTTGGTCGAACGTCCCTTGATCTCGTCCCTGTTACTCTTTGAAA
The DNA here is from genome assembly GCA_032716605.1 of Paralithodes platypus. Lineage (NCBI taxonomy): Eukaryota > Metazoa > Arthropoda > Malacostraca > Decapoda > Lithodidae > Paralithodes > Paralithodes platypus. The sequence continues at coordinate 5,910,218 of CM064516.1, forward strand.
TCTGGGGGAGGCACTCGCTGCAGGCAGTTGTGCCTTTTGTCTCCCTCATTCACATAGAAAACAAAAATATATATATTGATAAATCAGTTGCTAAGGAATTCAATTTACCGTCAGCTGAAAGTAAACCGACTATAGGTAAAAAGGAGAGTGAAATCAAAGTGAAAATATGTAATGTATGAGGAGTAAGAAAGTGCAGTGGTGCTTTATTTAATGGCACCGTGATGTTATTGTGGTGTTTTATTGGTGCTTCGGAGGATGGGGCGGAGGGCATCATGAGGGGAGTGTTGGGGAATGGGTAGAGCGTGAGGGGACGATAGTAGTCTAGTTGCCAAATTTATATTTTTGCTGAACCTTGTTTTGGAAGCTAACAAACGTTTTATTGTTTTTAGTTGTTCTTTAGGTGATACTTATTGAATATCAACCGGGTGCAATGATGGCACCTTTGGGGAAATTGTTTTATTTACGAATTTCAAAATGGCCGCCAGCCGTATCCAGCAAAATAGATTTTTTATCATAACCTTCCTCCTAGTTGACATAAAGACTTGATCTTAGTGTCAAAATATATGTTTTTAATGTCATAGAATCCCATGAAATATGTTGTCACTGTGTATTTTGGTATTATACATGAAATCTGAGAATTGAATGCTCTCTAATAGGTAGAACACTTGAGAATCACTGTCCTTTTCATTACTATCATCTTTCTGAATTCTTACAGTAGTAACCGTATTTGGGGTAACACAGACTTGTGGCCAGCATTGTATTCATCATCATCATCCACTTCTTCAATTCTTACAGCTGTAATTGTATTTGGGTTAACGCAGTCCTCATCTCTCCGACAAGCACAGAAGATTGAGCACGATATCCGGGCATTAGAGCAGCTACACCGCGCACTAGAGCAGGGAGTTGCAGTAGCACACCCACATTTTATTATCTTTAACACATCAGGTGGAGCTGGAGACACATCTGGTGGTAATGCAACTGGTTCTAGCTTCTGTGTTGCACCATTTATTGACCATCCGTAGTGGACTGGGTTTATGTCTGGAGGGTCACTTTGAAGTGCATTCCTCCATATTGCTGCCTGGAAATGTGCCCTGTGCACATGTTCGTTGAAAGCTTCAGTAGTTGGAGGAAGAGTCATCAATTTAGGTGCTAAATTCAGCTTCTGGATGGCCGTTTTCTTTAACCAAACCTGGTAGCGAACTGCCATCATGTCCGATTCACCAGTTATGCCATAGCAAGATGCAATAAATGTGGTGCATTGGGCTACTACTTCGCCCATATTTTCACTGAGCACTCCAAGCTTTGTGAGCTTCTTTCCACTTTTCAGTATTTTCAATACAGTTCCTTTACCCAAACCATGGAAGCAAGAGACTGTGTCACATCCTGATAGTACATGTGCAGGAAGAATGTTATCCACTATGTTAGAATGTTTCTCTGCTGTGGCCTTGATGTTGCAACTCTTGCGGGATGGGCTTGTACCAACCATCACCAGTCACAGGTCAGCTTCTCACTCTTGTAGTAATGTACTAATAGGACAAATACATCTGTGTCGTCAGAAACAACGCGAATGCTCTTTACCCCAACTGAAGAAAGATGTCCAATCATTGGCCAATGATGAGACCCAAGTTGACATCACAGTACACAAATAGGAAGGTCTATCTAGAATGCAAATGGATGCTGCAGATCGTGCAAAGATCCAGGAAAAACTAGCCACCTGTATTGACCCACTAGACCCTACAACATATGCTCCAAACTGCTTTGTCAACATTGTTACAGGACAGATCGCACCAGTCACAGTGAATGTTGAGGACTCTGTACAGCTGGGAGAGGATCTTCTCATGAAGGCCTTTGAAAACGATGGCCTCAGAATTTTCATAAACCACTTGCAAAACATGTTGTCACAATGGCAGTATCAAAGAAGAAGTTCAACGTGGATGGAATTGGAGTCTATGACACACCATTGATTTACTTGAGAGTATTGTGTCTGCAGAAGACCAGAAACATTGATATGAAAGATGTATTGGGATATGAATTGGCAGGTGTCCCTCCATCCATGTTTGATGAAATTGGAGATTTGCGCATAACCAAATCAAAGTCGACATTGAAATCGAGCATCCAAGTTGAACTTGAGGATCGTCAGTCAACTCCATCTGACTCCATACTGATTGATGGTTGTGCAATGCTGTGGATCATCGCATAGCCTACAAACGAGACTGTCCAGAAGTATTTCCAGAATGTATCCAACAATGTAGTAACTCATCTCCAGACAACTGACACCTACCTGATCTTTGACAGGTATTATGACAGAAGCATTAAGGAAGCAACTCGTACTGCCAAAGTAGGCCAAGAAGTAAGCAGAATGCACCAGTTCTCTCTCACAACTCCTCTTCCTCCCAAGAAAGTCTGCCTGGCTGTTTCGCACAATAAAAAGCAGCTCATCCAACTACTCTGCGATTACTTAGAAAAACAGAATGATACCTTTCCAAGTAATGGAAACAGACTTGTCATTACAGGACCAGACCCAAAACCCATACAGATTACATATAATACTATCACAGAGAGAAACGACCTGAAAACCACTCATGAGGAAGCAGACATTATCATACCACTGCAAGTTGTTAGAATAGCCAATACTGGGGTAAAGGGCATTCGCATTGTTTCTGATAACACAGATGTATTTGTCCTATTAGTACATTACTACAAGAGTGAGAAGCTGACCTGTGACTTGGTGATGGTTGGTACAAGCCCATCCCGCAAGAGTTGCAACATCAAGGCCACAGCAGAGAAACATTCTAACATAGTGGATAACATTATTCCTGCACATGTACTATCAGGATGTGACACAGTCTCTTGCTTCCATGGTTTGGGTAAAGGAACTGTATTGAAAATACTTAAAAGTGGAAAGAAGCTCACAAAGCTTGGAGTGCTCAGTGAAAATATGGGCGAAGTAGTAGCCCAATGCACCACATTTATTGCATCCTGCTATGGCATAACTGGTGAATCGGACATGATGGCAGTTCGCTACCAGGTTTGGTTAAAGAAAACGGCCAACCAGAAGATGAATTTAGCACCTAAATTGATGACTCTTCCTCCAACTACTGAAGCTTTCAACGAACATGTGCGTGGTGATGGGCTGGTCTATCAGAGTGAGAACTGAGCGATCTCTTCCATACCCATAGCTTACTCTGACTGTTCCTTTTACTTATATATTTTCTAGATCTCAAGTGACGGCGTCTCTTGCGTGGATTGACCTCCTAATCTACCAAGATTGGAAGCCAAAGCGTCACATCTTTCCTTTGCCCCTCAACTTTCTCTTCATAATTGCTGAGGGGCACAGGGCCCTGGGTGGGGCTTTGGTTTCCCGGGCGTTTCCACGCCCTCCTCAGCTCCCCGCCATGGAGTGGCTTCGGTCAAACAGGCTTTATTGTGGTCGGCAGGGAGGGTTCTGTGGGGGCGCTCGGTTATGGCCTTGGCCTTGCTCGGGGCCTTGGGGCTGTTCGGCCAGGCAGCTTGGGGAAAAACAACAACAACAACAACAACGAACATGTGCACAGGGCACATTTCCAGGCAGCAATATGGAGGAATGCACTTCAAAGTGACCCTCCAGACATAAACCCAGTTCACTACGGATGGTCAATAAATGGTGCAACACAGAAGCTAGAACCAGTTGCATTGCCACCAGATGTGTCTCCAGCTCCACCTGATGTGTTAAAGGTAATCAAATGTGGGTGTGCTACTGCAACTCCCTGCTCTAGTGCGCGGTGTAGCTGCTCTAATGCCCGGATATCGTGCTCAATCTTCTGTGCTTGTCGGGGAGATTAGGACTGCGTTAACCCAAATACAATTACAGCTGTAAGAATTGAAGAAGTGGATGATGATGATGAATACAATGCTGGCCACAAGTCTGTGTTACCCCAAATACGGTTACTACTGTAAGAATTCAGAAAGATGATAGTAATGAAAAGGACAGTGATTCTCACGTGTTCTACCTATTAGAGAGCATTCAATTCTCAGATTTCATGTATAATACCAAAATACACAGTGACAACATATTTCATGGGATTCTATGACATTAAAAATATATATTTTGACACTAAGATCAAGTCTTTATGACAACTAGGAGGAAGGTTATGATAAAAAATCTATTTTGCTCGATACGGCTGGCGGCCATTGTGAATTTCGTAAATAAAACAATTTCCCCAAAGGTGCCATCATTGCACCCGGTTGATATTCAATAATTATCACCTAAAGTATCACCTATCAACTAAAAACAATAAAACGTTTGTTAGCTTCCAAAACAAGGTTTTGTGGAATTCCACTAGACTATAGTAGATGTGGGTGAATGTTTGGGAAGGGGGGGGCCCCCCCCCCCATGATGATGATACCATGATGATACCATGATGATGGTACTGGAGGCGGGAGGTGCTCCAATGTGAGCAGGAGAAAGTGAGCACAGGCGCCTGAAGTGTGAAGGGTGGAAAAACAAAAAAAAACATCTATGTACTAGTACATAGTCCCATTAGTACTAGTCCCATTAGTCTCACTTCAATCATAGGAAAGCTACTAGAGTCAATTATTGCTAGGAAAATGAGAAACCACTTAGATACATTTAACTTAATCAATTCTTCTCAGCATGGATTCACACAGGGACGTTCTTGCCTTACTAATTTGCTTAGTTTTTTCTCAGAGGTATATGAAGCAGTAGATAATGACAAGGCATACGATATTATATATTTAGATTTCAGTAAAGCTTTCGACAGAGTCCCTCATGAGAGATTGATGAGAAAGGTTGAGGCACATGGAATAGGTGGGGCGTTGTTGGGATGGATTAGGTCATGGCTAATTGGTAGGAAACAGAGAGTCAGCATAAATGGTACCAAGTCAGAGTGGGGAGCAGTCAAAAGTGGTGTCCCCCAGGGATCGGTATTAGGTCCCCTGTTGTTTCTTATATACATAAATGACCTAGATTTAGGTATAAATAGTAGGATAAGTAAATTCGCAGACGATACTAAAATGGGGAGATCAATTGATTCAGATAGCGATATAGAGTGCCTCCAAAGGGATCTAGATACCTTACATGAATGGTCAGTAAATTGGCAGATGAAGTTTAACATTGACAAATGCAAGGTATTAAAGATAGGGAAGATGCAAACAAATGTTAAATATAAACTAGCTAATTTAGAATTAGAAAATTCAGACTGCGAGAAAGATCTAGGTGTGTTTGTTAGCAATGATTTGAAGCCTAGAAAACAGTGTATAGGCGTTCGTAATAAGGCAAACAGGATTCTCGGGTTCATCTCTAGGAGTGTGAGTAACAGAACTGCTGATGTTATCTTAAAACTTTACTTGTCATTAGTGAGACCCCATATAGATTATGCTGTCCAATTTTGGTGTCCTTATTACAGAATGGACATAGATTCATTGGAGAGAGTACAGCGTAGAATGACAAAAATGATCCATAATATTAGAAATCTTCCGTATGAAGAAAGGTTGAAGAAATTAGGTTTACATTCGTTAGAGAGACGCAGAGTTAGAGGGGATATGATAGAGGTGTTCAAGTGGGTTAGTGGGATTAACAAAGGGGACATGACAAATGTACTAAAGCTCAGTGATAGCGAAAGAACTCGTACCAATGGTTTCAAATTAGATAAATTTCGTTTCAGAAAAGATATAGGCAAATATTGGTTTGGTAACAGAGTTGTAGATGGGTGGAATGGACTACCAAGTGCTATAGTGGGATCTAAAACTATAGGGAGCTTTAAGATACAATTGGATAAGCATATGGACGAGAAGGGTTGGGTGTGAAGGGGGATCAGCCGGGTTGGGCCAATCAGCGCTCTGCAGACCCCCATAATCCTGCGTTAATCTCTAACCGTTTTGGTAAGATGATCCTCAGGGTATTAGAGTGTTGAGCCTATAATTGGGCTTTGTAATTGATTTGGGGTTGTGTGGGACAGGGATCTGCCTTGCTTAGGCCAATCGGCTTTCTGCAGACTCCCATTTTCTTATGTTCTTATGTTCTTACATAGAATGCGCATGCATTCGCCTCTGTTTTACACAATTTTTTTTCCACTTATCAGGCGCCTATTATGTGAAAGAGGGATTTCAAAAAGTGAACGTAAACTTTGGTGAAGTTATGAAGGCAGCAGCTACGACTATTTACGTTCATCACAGAAGAGTTTCTGGAAATAAATAGAGTTGTCTGAAGATACAGTGATAATTATATAGTCGGTCTGAAAACAAGAAGTACTGAAAATAGGGTTCATACCAGATTTGTGACTGACAAAATCATACAGCCATTCTACAGTGATACGTCCAAAAATATACACATTAGTAGTGCGTCCTAAATTGTGAACAGGAAGTAGAAAACACTAAGGTACCTACTGCACTAAATATTCCTAAAATACATTTAGAAGTCAGTATACAGCAAAATAGAGTCAGACATTTGACCACAGTCGTTTCAATATAGATATGTTCATGGACCTGATAACCCCTTAACCCTTTCACGCATTTATGATGCAGAGGTTGCCAGATTACCAATAAGAAATAGAGTTCTCTCACTCTTATAATTACCTCTCCAAAATTAGTTTTCTGCCCACAGCTAACCCAAAGGCAACTGCAAAGGTTGAAGTAACTAAACTAAAGGTTTCTAAATACCCCTGATAGTAACAAAGGCTTTAAAGTATCCCCAATAGGCTCAAAATCGCGTCATAATGTCGGAGAGGGTTAAGGATTACGACGCGTTTATTCTTGCTATCTTTAGACGATTTTATACATCTTAGGAAGGATCTGTAAAGACTGGCCCAATCAACCCTCTGACTTCCACATACCCTGCCTACTTTGAATAATATCTTCTTATGACAGTCAGAATAAACTGTCAAAATGTGTCATAAATTAAAGGTTGTTGTCTCTTCATTATGGCGGCCTCTCTTGACAGCACTGACCCTCAGGGTAATTGGAGTTGATTTTTTTTTGTTTTTTTTTTCAGATTATCATATCTTATAATGGCCTATCACTTTCTCTTTTGGCCCATATGCCTTTTTCACTTTCCATTCATCCATGTTTAACTTTTTTTTCTGCTGCATATTTATTATTTTCATATATTTTCTCTCGTTTTTCATTTTTCGTTTGCCTCTTCCTTTCCACTTCTTTCATTCTTGTTCTACCAAGTCGTCAACAAATTCACTAATTACCATGATATGATATCTACTGGTTCATAGAATTTTTTTTCCTCCTGTATCTTCTCCCCTCGTTTTTCCCTTATCTCTTCATCGTTTTTCGTTATTCTCTATTGTCTTTCTCGTTTTATATTTCTTCTACCATCCTGTTTGCCGTAACCCTTTTTCTTTTATTTTCCAAATTTAAGATATAATACAAAAGTTGTTTTATCTATATATAAATGTATATGGTATTTATTTATCCAAATAACTATATAGCTACCAAGATATATATGTTTGTCCATAACAATTATCTGCATATTCCATATGTCTTCGTAGTTTGACCCTCCATTTGTTTTCCTGCTCCCGTCCCCTAAAGAGTGGCAATAAGGCCGTGTATATACTGTAGATTGTTTTCCTGCTCCCATCCCCTAAAGAGTGGCAATAAGGCCGTGTATATACTGTAGATTGTTTTCCTGCTCCCGTCTCCTAAAGAGTGGCAATAAGGCCGTGTATATACTGTAGATTGTTTTCCTGCTCCCATCCCCTAAAGAGTGGCAATAAGGCCGTGTATATACTGTAGATTGTTTTCCTGCTCCCATCCCCTAAAGAGTGGCAATAAGGCCGTGTATATACTGTAGATTGTTTTCCTGCTCCCGTCCCCTAAAGAGTGGCAATAAGGCCGTGTATATACTGTAGATTGTTTTCCTGCTCCCATCCCCTAAAGAGTGGCAATAAGGCCGTGTATATACTGTAGATTGTTTTCCTGCTCCCGTCCCCTAAAGAGTGGCAATAAGGCCGTGTATATACTGTAGATTGCCAATTAGGGTAACATGATGCCGGGGCCTTAATTTGAATATTTAAAATACTATTGCCACCTCTTAACAGTGTGGAGCTACTTTGTCCTGCCCATCACCTCATATTTACCCTCCCACCTTCTCTCTACATCTCCCCCCCCCTCCCATCCCTTTAACTCATGACGACTTCTGTTTGTGTTTGGTATACTGTGTTTTCTCTCTTGTTCTCGCTTCTTGATCCCTTTCTTGATATTATCCAGCTATTTATTTATCTATTACCGGACGCCTTACTCCCCTTTATATGCTTTCATTAATTTCATTGGAGGTGTTTGGTGTTGTGGTGAAATTAATAAAAAAAAACATTATCAGTAGATTCAGGTATATTTCGTAGCGAGGCCGTTCTATATGATCTGTGCCCTATGAATATTCTTTCCTCTCACTTATACATTAGGCTACCATGTGCGGTGGGAATATGAACATGATTAGATTAATATCCAATATTTGAGAATGGATAATAAGTCGTAGGTGTGTGCATAAACCTTCAATCGTCTTGGTGGTGTAATGGTTAAGGTATCTAAAAATCTATGTGTGATAACCCGGGTTCGAATCCTGGTGGATCATATATATGCTTTCATTAATTTCATTTTTTATTAAGGTGACAGTTACAAAGTGGTGTACAATCTATCTTATTCTAGTTACATTATAGTTTATCTTATTGTACCAGTACCTCCCTACAATCAACCTAGTTGTTCCCCAATTCGGCCCTCCGCCACGACCATTTCAAAGTCCAAGTCTCTCACTCTTGTCCTCTGTAGCAGGGAGGACCTTGTACCCCTGCGACATAGGAGTGCAGACCTGAGAAGAGAGAAAGAGAACTGGCATCTCATCCAAGTTATGACTTGGCTTCTATGCTGGCGCTTTTTCTCCGATATTTGTTCAGTTAATCTGGCATAGAAGACACTTGCAGAACGTCCCATTCCTCCCGACGATGAGAAGACCAGAGGAGTAAAGCTTCCTTGATCCCTGTTCAAAATTCTTTCTTCATAAGCGCGTTTTTTCTCACTTTCGTGTCTCAAGTATGCCGCCTTGAGTCCTTGCTCACGATATGTTTGTGCTCTTGGGTTGAAGATTCTGATGTCGAATAAAGACCATTGTCCCCTCGTCCAAAAACCTCGAGCACTTACGTCCACTCTTGCTTCATTTGAAGTATTTGCAGTATTGCAGCTATCTATTGGAGGTGTTTGGTGTTGTGGTGAAATTAATAAAAAATAGATTATGAGGTGGCCATACACAAAATACCCCCAAGCAGATCTGTCCCCGTGAGAAGGACGTCATCCCGTGCCAGTTTAATGAAGGAATTACAAGATTGACCGTTTAACTATGGGTCCGTCTGACTCAGAAGCCCTCTGTTTGTTAGCACTATTTGTTTAACCCATAAACGGCAAGCGTCCTCATTTGAGTCTAAACCCAAGAAGGGCGAGCGTCCTCATATGAGCCATAGCCTAAAAAAATTCTTTCCAAACGTCCCACTGTCACTCAAAACAAAGGAATGTGTTAATATGTGAGATAACTCCTCTCCATACATCCTATCACTACTCCACATGTGTCCAAATTCCCCCCTTTCCCCCCCCTCCCCAATTATCACCTATTTTTCTCTTATTCCTGTGATTATTGGTTTATTTATGGCGCCAAAACTCCCTACCTGGTTTCAAGGTCGAAAGGGAGGGGTGTGGAGGGAAGAGAGAGAGAGAGACTAGCCCGCACTACCTCCAGTCTCGCTGGAGAGCTCGTGAAGGAAGGGTGCAGTTTCCCTCTCTGTCAACTCCATGAATGAACCGCTCGGCAATATTTTGTGTTTGTCACCTCCCAAATACTATTCCCACTTGTTTTATTGTTGTAACATGTAACTATCTTCATATTAAACATAAAATAGGCGCATATGAATAAGTAATAACGATATCTATTGGATAATGACGATTTTTGTCAGAAATTAATGCAATAGCTTCGCCCCACACGAAGTATAACAAATCGGAGTCTCGCCACGGATAGGTTAACAGTGGTGGGTGGCTAGTCCATCCACCAACCTGCTTCACCCATAGGTTAGCAGTATGGATTCGTATAAAGTATATTCCCCTAGATGGGTTGCCGACCAGGGCTGACGAGTCTCATCCACCTGCCATCCACCCTGATATTATCACTGCTTTATTTGTATAGTTCCAGAGCTTTATCTTATAAGTATGTATGTCTACCTAGCTATATATCTATTTAACTATTCGTCTAAGTATCTGTTGTCCCAGATTAATGAAGTAATTCCCTCCTTGTGTGCAGCCGTCCACGTTATTGTGTCCTACCTTGTTAGACTTTACGGGGTTATCTCCAGTCGTTCCCCTCCCACATCCCCCTCACTCCTCTCTCCCTGTCCGTCTCTCTATCTCACTTTCACTCTCTCTCTCTCTCTCTCTGTTTGTTTATTTGTTTCTCTGTTTGTCTGTCTGTCTGTCGGTCTAGCTGTCTGTCTGTGTGTTCAGTCTTCAGTGATAATAACAAGCTTGTCTTCCTCTTCCCCCATCCCCCCACCAGTTGCGCTCCTTCTCTCCTCTTGACCCCCTCTTCCTTGCTAGTAAACCCACTTGTCTGTCTCTGCCTCAGATCCAGTATATATATACAGCAAATACATGTTTTATTATATTTGTAATTTGTTCTGTGTTTATAGTCTCATTTGTCATATTTCTTGTCCTCAGCTTTTCCTGAGGACACACACACACACACACACACACACACACACACACACACACACACACACACACACACACACACAAACACACACACACACATTGTTTCCCTCCTACATATCTCACAACTATTTACATATTGAATAACATGAATTTCTGCACAGGTAAGCCATACTACTGACATGACTTACCAAGACAATAATAGTTTTAAACACTTTAAATGCAGAGAGAGAGAGAAAGAGATAGAGTACATAAACAACTCCTCATAGCATCTCAAATTTAATACATTTAACTTTCCATCTCCAACAAGCTAATAATAGATTCCTATGAGTGAGGGAGACAAAAGGCAGAACTGCCTGTAGTGAGTGCCTCCCCCAGAGTTGAAAGAGTGACAGGGCCAAAATCATGGGACGTTCGAGCCAAAATACCTGGACACAGAGTGTGAAGCAATTTAAGTCATAGGAAGAGGGAAAGAATGATTCTGGGAGAGAGTTCCAGAGCTCAGCAGTTGAATAGAAGAAAGACTGAGAATAACGTTTCACTCTTGGGTTGGAGAGTTGCACAGAGTAGGGGTGGGATTGTGTTGCTAGACGGGTATTATGTACAGTCTACGACAGAACTTGTTGTCATGGCCAGAGGCAATGTGTTAGTTCACTTATCTTTATCCCTTAATCCTTTAATCGCTTCTAATAAAAGGGGGCGGGGTTAATATAGAGGTTGGAAGGAGGAGGAGTCAAACGTGTGTGTGTATGTGTGTGTGTGTTCTAGAACAGCACGCAGAATAAGTTATTTTAACATAACACACAGGCTATATTATTAGATTAGCCCATGCCGGATCACACATAAGTAACACACATCAGGTGTTGCGTTATTTATGGAATTTAATATACAGACAATCAAGTTTCTATCCTTCGCACTTTCCATTCCCCCCTCCTCCCCTTCTCTCTGCTGCCTCCCCCTATGTCTCCCATTCTCTCTTTTTCTCTCCCCCTTCTCTCTCCTAACCGAATATATAATTGTCCTCATCATCGTGGTCAAAGCTGTCCATAAAAATGACTTTGGTGTTTTAATATTACTGTTCTTTTTACCTTTACTGATTCTCAATTATTAACTCGTATTCTATTATTTACCTTATACAATGTGTTATAGAAAATAAATAGATATGCTCCGTTGCAAAACACTCAAAGTTGCCAACCTTGGCGTCCTGGTTAGTGTAAACAATCGTATAAATATATAAGTAATTGAAACGGGATGTTACAATCCACGCATCACGACAAGTTGGATCACATTGTAATCTAGCTTGGACCCAATTATAACCAAATATATATATCATATAGACAAGATAATATCGGTTCAGTTAGAGAAAGCACTGTAGATGAGCCGAAACGTGTTTCTTTGTAATAAAAACAAAATTTGATATTAGAGTAAATCTTGTTTTCTTCCATACCACTATTCACAGCACTGTGGTTGACCAATTCATAATCTACCTTAACATGTAATATGACACGCTATGATTATTGCATTATACTTTTCTCAGTGGATTCTTAATTACTAGCTTAATTACTGTGGCATCCCATTATCAGTAAACAGTTCGGCGCTAAACATTGTAATGATTTACTATAAAGCAAGTCATCGAATTGAACAATTAACGATAATCCAAGTAATCTGGTTATGTTGTTATAAAGTTGATATACATTGTTTAGGCTTTTATATTTTTACTTCGAATTGTTTAAATTATCCTCCAAACATAATTAAAAGTATACTATAGCTCTGTGTATGTTACCTTGAATTAATTTTAATATAAGAACATAAGAACATAAGAACATAAGAAAATGGGAGTCTGCAGAAAGCCGATTGGCCTAAGCAAGGCAGATCCCTGTCCCACACAACCCCAATTCAATTACAAAGCCCAATTATAGGTTCCACACTCTAATACCCTGAGGATCATCTTACCAAAACGGTTAGGGATTAACGCAGGATTATGGGGGTCTGCAGAGTGCTGATTGGCCCAACCCGGCTGATCCCCCTTCACACCCAACCCCTCTCGTCCATATGCTTATCCAATTTTATCTTAAAGCTCCCTACAGTTTTAGATCCCACTATAGCACTTGGTAGTCCATTCCACCCATCTACAACTCTGTTACCAAACCAATATTTGCCTATATCTTTTCTGAAACGAAATTTATCTAATTTGAAACCATTGGTACGAGTTCTTTCGCTATCACTGAGCTTTAGTACATTTGTCATGTCCCCTTTGTTAATCCCACTAACCCACTTGAACACCTCTATCATATCCCCTCTAACTCTGCGTCTCTCTAACGAATGTAAACCTAATTTCTTCAACCTTTCTTCATACGAAAGATTTCTAATATTATGGATCATTTTTGTCATTCTACGCTGTACTCTCTCCAATGAATCTATGTCCATTCTGTAATACGGACACCATAATTGGACAGCATAATCCATATGGGGTCTCACTAATGACAAGTAAAGTTTAAAGATAACATCAGCAGTTCTGTTACTCACACTCCTAGAGATGAACCCGAGAATCCTGTTTGCCTTATTACGAACGCTTATACACTGTTTTCTAGGCTTCAAATCATTGCTAACAAACATACCTAGATCTTTCTTGCAGTCTGAATTTTCTAATTCTAAATTAGCTAGTTTATATTTAACATTTGTTTGCATCTTCCCTATCTTTAATACCTTGCATTTGTCAATGTTAAACTTCATCTGCCAATTTACTGACCATTCATGTAAGGTATCTAGATCCCTTTGGAGGCACTCTATATCGCTATCTGGATCAATTGATCTCCCTATTTTAGTATCGTTTGCGAATTTACTTATCCTACTAGTTATACCTAGTATTATTATTATGTATTATTCCACCATCATTATGCTACGGTTAACATTGGAAACACATACACATTATATAATATATATAAAGGGTTCTTAAATGTAAACATTTACAATTTATATCTATTCAATCAATATGATCTCCACCCACAAGCTGCCCCAACTACCTCCTGTATTCACGTTGGAGCTGATTTAAACATTTTCCAACTTATATTAGGGCGGCGATGGATTCCCCCCCCCCCCCCCCCCCGATCCCACTGCTCCCGCCCTTTCCAATCCTAACCTGAACCACATTCCAGTCCATGCCATGATGGCCCACAAATTCTCTATTGGGTTCATGTCACACACTCTTGTGGACCAGCTAAACCCCGGATGGGGTCAGGTCAGGTGAAGGTATTGAAGGATATGCCTTTACAACGGCACCTCGTAGCTACTTTCTACTTTTCCTATTTTCTGAAGAGTGTAGAGAGGGGAGAAGGGGTGTTGGAGAGAGACGAAGTTGTTGTAGTGGCTTTGTTATGTGTGTTATTAGTCTGTATACGTCGTAAGGCTCAGGATGGCCATGGCACGCACTGAAGACAGCAGTATTTCCTCAATAATGCTAATACCTTTTCTAGTTTGCCTGGACCAGTGTGTGTGTGTGTGTGTGTGTTTTATGTTATCATGTGTGAGTGATTTGTGCCAATTACGTTGTATGTGATCATGTGTGTGATGTGCGTTTTTTGTTATCGGGTGTGAGTGTGTGTTTTGTATCCTGTGTTAGTGTGGGTGCGGGTGAGTTGGTGCTTGCATGTGGTGGACAGAGGAGAGAGGTTGAAGCGCCGTCTCCCCAAACATTACAAATTGTGGAGGTCATAATTATATGTATTATTCAACTTATTCCTTAAGCCAACACAAATAACTTGAATCCTAAGTGTTATTGTTACACTTAATATATATACAAACAAATATACAGTAGACGTGTTCTTCGGGAATCGTAGCTTAAGTAGGAATAGGATAACTAGCAAGGCGGCGAGCAATAGGTGTTGTTCGCTGCTTCGCTAGTTATTCTATTCCTAATCAATATATGTTTGTTATTTTAGTTATCCCTAACATTTATTATGTATATGTAAATTCAAAGCAATCGCATAGTATTAATGTGCGTATTTTAGAGGGTATCATTTACGTCCTTGAGAGAGAGAGAGAGAGAGAGAGAGAGAGAGAGAGAGAGAGAGAGAGAGAGAGAGAGAGAGAGAACATAAGAACATAAGAAATGGGAGTCTGCAAAAAGACGATCGGCCCACACAAGGCAGATCCCTGTCACACCCAACCCCAATTACATAACATCATAAGGTCATAAGATCGCGGGAAACTGCATATGGCCATGCGGCCCATATGAAGCAGCTCCCATTCACACCCAGCCCATATCACCCATATGGGAATCCAATTTATGCTTAAAGCTTTCAACTGTTTCTGAGCTAATTACACTGTTCTGGGCAGTGCATTCCACATGTTAACAACTCTATTACCAAACCAGTGTTTTCCTATATCTTTCCTAAATCTAAACTTATCTAACTTGAAACCATTTGAGCGGGTTATGTCGCCGTTCTTTAGCTTTAATACCTCATCAATGTCGCCCTTATTTAAACCTTTTATCCATTTAAATACCTCTATCATGTCTCCCCTATATCTTCGTCTCTCTAGTGAATGCAAGCCTAAGACTTTCAACCTCTTTTCATACGATAAATGTCTAATATTATGTATCTTATTAGTCATTCTTCTTTGGACTGCCTCTAAAGGGTCGATATCCATTCTATAATAAGGGCACCAAAATTGAACAGCATAGTCAAAATGGGGTCTTACTAGAGCTAAGTATAGTTTAAAGAACACTTCAGCAGTCCTGTTGCTAACACTCCTAGATATGAATCCTAGAATTCTATTTGCCCTATTCCTAACACTTATACACTGTTTTCTGGGTTTCAGATCATTACTAACGAGCACCCCCAGATCCTTCTCACACTCTGAGTTATCCAATTCTACATTGTCAAGTTTGTATTTAGCATCTAAATTACGATTTCCAATCCTTAATCCCTTACAGAGAGAGAGAGAGAAAGAGAGAGCGAGAGAGAGAGAGAGAGAGAGAGAGAGAGAGAGAGAGAGAGAGAGAGAGAGAGAGAGAGAGAGAGAGAGAGGTGGGAGGGAGGGGAGAGAAAGCGGGTGAAGGAGAGTTGGGGTGAAAGGGAGGAGGGGGAATGGGAAGTGCGATGGATATAAACTTGATTGTCTGTATATTAAATTCCATAAATAACGCAACACCTGATGTGTGTTGCTTATTTGTGATCCAGCATGAGCTAATCTCATAATATAGCCTGTGTGTTATGTGAAAATAAACTTATTCTGCGTGCTGTTCTAGAACACACACACACACACACACGTTTGACTCCTCCTTCCAACCTCTATATTAACCCCGCCCCCTTTTATTAGAAGCGATTAAAGGGCCATCTATTAAAAGATAAGTGAACTAATACATTGCCTCAGGCCATGACAGCAGTTCTGTCGTACACTGTACCTTACGTAGAGGAGGTGGTATACACTGGGAAATCTCTGAGGAACACTGATTATTGTAGAAGCGTTAGAATAGCGAGAGTGATGCAACATTGCGGCGGAGAGAAAGAGATTGCAGAGAGTTGGTGAGTGGATGGGAGTTAATGATACGGAAAGCTTTCCTTTCTACTTTGTCTAGGAGTGCGGTGTGAGAGGATCCTCCCCACACATGTAAACAATACTCAATACAAGGACGCACTGTGCCCCTGTACAGAGCCAGAAGCTGCACAGGGGTAAAGAACCCCTTGAGGCGGTTGAGCACACCCAGCTTCTGGGAGGCTGCCTTAGCAAGACTGTTAATATGGTCCTTCCAAGTGAGAGCAGAAGAAAAGGAGACAGAGAGAATATTGAGAGAAGTTGAAGGATTGATTTTTGTATTATTGAAGAGTAAAGGATAGTCCTCTGGCAGTTCCGAACGGGTAGTAAGAAGAAGAAGTTGGGTTTTGGAAGCATTAAAGGTAACAAAGTTTTCTCTGCCCCAATTGGAAATAGTAGTTAGATCAGAAGATAAGTGTTGCATGGCTTCATTACGTTTGTTTTTGAGGGATTTCTGGCTGGGGCGTTCATAAAACGAATTGAGTAGTGTAAGGTAGAGTTGTCTGCGTATGAATGGATGGGACTGGAGGTACAGTTGAGAAGATCATTTATGAAAATTAGAAAGAGAATGGGAGATAGGACACAGCCCTGGGGAACACCTAATATGATAACACTAATGATGAAATAAATAGATAAATATACACGATGCCACTAATGATAAGAAAACCGTCAATATTCATACGTCAACCGTAGGTAAATCAACTATAAAGCCCTCCTGACTGACTTCAGTAATGTAAGTTAATATAGCGGCCCTGGTAACAACAGTTGGAAACTGGTTCAGTAAAGCCAAACTCATTTATTTGGTGAATTGGGGTGGCTGTATATATAGATAGTTTAGAAGTAACGTTACAGGGAGAATTGTGTATCGAGTGCTATCATTGGCAGTATGTGTAGTATAAGATACTCATCATAATTATAATATATACAGTATACTGCCTATCAACATACACAAATGAATCTTAGGCACTGAATGTTTTTACATGTCGGTGATACAGGGAATACAGAGTAGTACTAAACTATTAATGCAAAACAAAACATGAACACGCACACACACAAAAGGGGAATACAGTAGGCCTAACTGCCGAACCCACAGAAAGCTGGTCATGGCATCAGGTAAACCAACAAAGCATTAATGGGAATTTTGTTTTGTTTTTTACCCTCTTCTCCCTCATAGATAACCCCATTAGTTTCAATATTTTAAGATGTTCGATCCATTAGTTTGATGATTTTAATACCTATTGTGCCATTTAGGTGTCTATTGTTTATTGGCGAGCGATAGCGAGCCTGTATTTTTCTACCGAATAATGTTCAAGTTTTTCTTGAAGTGGGGTATTTTTTCTAAGCTTAATGGTGGCCTTGGGAGGGAACTAAAGAAAATATTAAACCAATATGTAAATGAACAAATAAATACAAATCTTCCCTTGCGCTATACACACACAACCTCCCCGACCCCGATACACAAGCTGGCAACACAGACGTCTATTGTGAAAGTTACGTAATACATGTTTGGTTTATAGTCGGTATTCTACATACCTTGTGTTCTGATCGTCTAACAGTGTCTGTAATATATCAAACGTCACCATAAGATAGAGTATATTTGGCTAGAAGTGATGTATGGATTATTGAACGAAGTAATCAGTATGGTAACTACTAGTAGCGAAATGTACATACTCTTTGCCAATAGACGGCCCCAATGTCAATAAACCATCTGCCACCTCCAGGCCGTGTTTATACATATGTGAATTGCCCTGGCCTCCCACACCTTCAGTGTTTGGCAGGTGGGACCATAATGCCGCCACTAATGAGGCCTTACAGGGAGCCCGGCCGAGGATCTGTGTTGGACTCAAACCAGATAATAATACCCAGGGACTTGACTCCCAATCCTCTTACAGGGTCACGAGGATGAGTGGTGGAGGGGTGGAAGAGGTGCTGAATTTAGAGGTGGTGGTTGGTGGTAGTCAGGATTTGGAGGTGATAGTAGTGGTGAAATAGGATTTGGAGGTGGTGGTGGTGGTAGTGGAAGCAGGATTTGGAAGTGGTAGTAGTGGAACAGGATATGAAGGTGGTGGGACTGGAAACAAATTTGGAGGTGGTGGTGGTAGTGATACAATATTTGGAGGAGGTGGTGGTGGTAGTGGTACAAAATTTGGAGGAGGTGGTGGTGGTAGTGGTACATTTGGAGGAGGTGGTGGTGGTAGTGGAACAAAATTTGGAGAAGGTGGTGGTGGTAGTGATACAATATTTGGAGGAGGTGGTGGTGGTGCTGGTAGTGGTACAAAATTTGGAGGAGGTGGTGGTGGTAGTGATACAAGTTCTGGAGGAGGTGGTGGTGGTAGTGGTACAAGATTTGGAGGAGGTGGTGGTGGTGGTGGTAGTGGTACAATATCTGGAGGAGGTGGTGGTGGTACAAGATCTGGAGGAGGTGGTGGTGGTAGTGGTACACGATTTGGAGGTGGTGGTGGTGGTAGTGGTACAATATCTGGAGGAGGTGGTGGTGGTACAAGATTTGGAGGAGGTGGTGGTTGTGGTACAATATTTGGAGGAGGTGGTGGTGGTAGTGGTACAAGATTTGGAGGAGGTGGTGGTAGTGGTAGTGGTACATGATGTGGAGGAGGTGGTGGTGGTAGTGGTACAAGATTTGGAGGAGGTGGTGGTTGTGGTAGTGGAACAGGGCTTGGAGGTGGTGGTGATTAATAGTGGACCAGGATATGGAGGTGGTGGCTGTCATGGTAAAAGTATTAAGTGAGTATTTTGTAAACTAGGGACCTGATGACCTTTGTGGTGTTATGAACTAGGGACCTGGTGACCTTTGTGGCGTTATGAACTAGGGACCTAGGTCACTAGGTCCCTTGGACTAGGTCCTAGGTCACTAGGACCTAGGTCACTTGGAAGCAGGATTTGGAAGTGGTAGTAGTGGAACAGGATATGAAGGTGGTGGGACTGGAACAAAATTTGGAGGTGGTGGTGGTAGTGATACAATATTTGGAGGAGGTGGTGGTGGTAGTGGTACAAAATTTGGAGGTGGTGGTGGTAGTGGTACATTTGGAGGAGGTGGTGGTGGTAGTGGAATTTGTTTTGGAGAAGGTGGTGGTGGTAGTGATACAATATTTGGAGGAGGTGGTGGTGGTGCTGGTAGTGGTACAACATTTGGAGGAGGTGGTGGTGGTAGTGATACAAGTTCTGGAGGAGGTGGTAGTGGTAAAAGATTTGGAGGAGGTGGTGGTAGTGGTACAATATCTGGAGGAGGTGGTGGTGGTACAAGATCTGGAGGAGGTGGTGGTGGTAGTGGTACACGATTTGGAGGTGGTGGTGGTGGTAGTGGTACAATATCTGGAGGAGGTGGTGGTGGTACAAGATTTGGAGGAGGTGGTGGTTGTGGTACAATATTTGGAGGAGGTGGTGGTGGTAGTGGTACAAGATTTGGAGGAGGTGGTGGTAGTGGTACAATATTTGGGGGAGGTGGTGGTACATGATGTGGAGGAGGTAGTGGTACAAGATTTGGAGGAGGTGGTGGTTGTGGTAGTGGAACAGGGCTTGGAGGTGGTGGTGATTAATAGTGGACCAGGATATGGAGGTGGTGGCTGTCATGGTAAAAGTATTAAGTGAGTATTTTGTAAACTAGGGACCTGATGACCTTTGTGGTGTTATGAACTAGGGACCTGGTGACCTTTGTGGCGTTATGAACTAGGGACCTAGTGACCTTTGTGGTGTTGTGAACTAGGGACCTGGTGACCTGTGTGGTGTTGTAAACTAGGGACCTGGTGACCTGTATGGTGTTGTGAACTAGGGACCTGGTGACCTGTATGGTGTTGTGAACTAGGGATCTGGTGACCTGTGTGGTGTTGTAAACTAGGGACCTGGTGACCTATGTGGTGTTGTGAACTAGGGACCTGGTGACCTGTGTGGTGTGAACTAGGAAACTGGTCACCTGTGTGGTGTTGTGAACTAGGGACCTGGTGACCTGTGTGGTGTTGCGAACTAGGGACCTGGTGACCTGTGTGGTGTTGTGAACTAGGGACCTGGTGACCTGTGTGGTGTTGTGAACTAGGGACCTGGTGACCTGTGTGGTGTTGTGAACAAGGGACCTGGTGACCTGTGTGGCGTTGTGAACCAGGGACCTGGTGACCTGTGTGGTGTTGTGAACTAGGGACCTGGTGACCTGTGTGGTGTTGTGAACGAGGGACCTGGTGACCTGTGTGGTGTTGTGAACTAGGGACCTGGTGACCTGTGTGGTGTTGTGAACTAGGAACCTGGTAACCTGTGTGGTGTTGTGAACTAGGGACCTGGTGACCTGTGTGGTGTTGTGAACTAGGGACCTGGTGACCTGTATGGCTTCACCGTCTTGGTTCTAATGCTAAGCCAGATGAAAGTCGGGGAAGAGAAGGGGATTTGATTCCTGATATTGGATTTACTGAGGGTGTGTTTGTGTGTATGTATGTTTACATTCCTGCATTATTACACGTGTACAGACTAAAGATGTTTATGTATGCAAGAAACAAGTATGCGTGTATACCGGTACTGTATAGGTGTGCGTTTCTATGCGTTTGCGTGTGTATATGAGTGTAATGTTTTTGGTGTATACAGTAACTGTGTGCAGGTGTTATGTACAAATGTGAACTATTCTCTGTTTGTGTTTGTCTGTTAATTTATGTGAGTAAGGAATTGCGTGTATATAAGGCTTGTGTGTGTCTGTACGTGTGTTGGCGGCTGGGCAGGTGGTGGTGGTGGTGGTGGGGGGGGGGGGGGGCTTGAAACTGGATTGAAGATGTTTGAACCTAATTTCCGTGAATATTTACATAAATCAGTTTAGTATAAATTTGGTTACTGAAAATCCATATATATATATATATATATATATATATATATATATATTTTTTTTTTTTTTTTTTTTTTTTTTCTATGTGATTGAGGGAGGCAAAAGGCATAACTGCCTATAGCGAGTGCCTCCCCCATAGTTGAAAGAGTGACAGGGCCAAAATCAAGGGACGTTCGAGCCAAAATGCCTGGACACACGGAGTTTGAAGCAATTTAAGTCATAGGAAGAGGGAAAGACTGATTCTGGGAGAGAGTTCCAGAGCTCAGCTGTTGAGTAGAAGAAAGTTTGAGAGTAACGTTTCACTCTTGGGTTGGAGAGTTGGACAGAGTAGGGGTGGGATTGAATTGCAAGACGGGTACCACGTGCCCTACGTAAAGGAGGTGGTATGCACTGGGATAGCTCTGAGGAACACTGATTATTATAGTAGCGATAGAATAGCGAGAGAGATGCAACATTGCGGCGGAGAGAGAGAGATTGCAGAGAGTTGGTGAGTGGACGGGAGTTAATGATACGAAAGGCCTTCCTTTCAACTTTGTCTAGGAGAGCGGTGTGAGAGGAACCTCCCCTCACATGTGAACAATACTCAATACAATACTCAATATATATATATATATATATATATATATATATATATATATATATATATATATACTGTATATACATATATATATACCGTATATATATATTGTATATATATATATATATACTATATACTGTATGTAAATATATATTATATATATATATATATATATATATATATAAATATATATATATATACTGTACATATATATATATATATATATATATATATATATATATATATAGTAAAACTAGCTAGGAACATTGAAACAATGGAACACCAAGCTTTTGTCTATTCTCAAGACATTTTCAGGGTAATACAAGAAAAACAGGGGGAGAGTAAAGCCACTTTCACACATTCACGATGTTGGTCCCGATGTACCCCGAGGTACACAAATTGGTACATCGGCAGAGACAGTGACACATGTACGCTTGACGACGAAGCCTCGACGGTGACACGTCGTAGCCACGACGGGCCAGATGGTACCACGGTTGCAACACGACGGCGCCAAATCAATGCTGTAACGGTCAACATAACGGTCAAAACCGTACCCCGACGTACCCCGACGTGGCACGTGGGGAACACGACGAGGGGCGATGGACTTATGATGGTGACACGTGGCCGACCCGACGAGGACGACGCCACAACGTCAGGCAGCCTGACAGATATCGTCAATACAATTATGGTGTTAAAGGTATTATGTTCAACGGTCAAGTTTAAGGTAAGATAAGGTCGAATTATTGATTTGTAATAGGCGTATGAATTGTTTTATATAAAATCAAGTTTTTGTCGTAGAGAGCTGGTTCTTCGTAAATAACAATCTGTATTCATTGCCGGTATACGAAATTAATTTCTGAACACTGTATCGAACGTTAAATTATATGAAAATGGACCATGAAGTGAAGCGAAAATATTTACCAGTGGGTAACCGCGGCGACGGACAAAAAATATTCAGGAAAAATAAAAGTTTTGATCGTACATAGGCCATATATGTACCATTAGAAAGCTAATGAAAAATCCAATATATCACTTGCTTACAGAATATTCATTGTCCCATATTTTATCGGTGAAAATGGGGAGGGAAAGTATGGGCGGACTGAACAGTAACCTTCACCTACGGTGAAATTCCACATATTATTATTTTAAGTTATGTGTTTGTTGAAATCTTATATAATAACCTTTCCTCTTGCCGTTCATAAAAAAAAAATAATAAAAAAAAAAAAATTATTATGGGTGAAAACCAACTGAGAGCGCATATTTTGGTGCGGCTGGGATTCTATAAAAATAAAAAACTATCGTTATAGATTTATTTCTATAAAATCCAATATTGATGATAGCATATTCTAAACACCGCCATCATGTTCAGCGGAAAAAATTGTTGTGATTTATTATGCAAATAAAAATAACGATAAAAAACGATATACCGGTACCGGTATATCTCATATAGTATATATTATTATGTTCCTTCCAACAACCAACTATACTCCTAAAATCGATTAATGAAATTTACAAACACATGTGGCAATCCGTGGATTATAACAGTGCGTTTAATCTCCACAGGTAGGCTACACTTCGTGATGAATCATATTTTCTCTAATTGTGGAAGGTAAAATGTATTGATATAAACCTATCTTGTGCAAAAGGATTGATATAAACATAGCTTGTGTAAGGATGGAATCGTCGAAAACACAGGAACAATCTCCTCTATCTTTTTTTTTTTTTTTTTTAAGAGACAGTGAACGGAGGAAGGAAAACACAGATAAAACAAAAAGGTCCATGTGCGTAAAAGCATCCTCCATTCATAAAATGTTTGTAACAACTGGATTTAAACATTTGTAGATTGTAAGTTTGTGGAAAGCAATTCGAGGAAGTGAATTCCAAAGAGTAGTAACTCTGGGGATAAATGAATTCTGATAAGCAGAAGTTCTGCATTGTGGAGGAGAAAGTGTAAATTCATGGGCGCTCTCAGCTGCCCTAGTTCTATGGGGAAAGATGTGGAGAGGCGGCACAATTGAAGCAAGTTCCTCGGAACAATTGCTGTGAAAATATCTGTAGAATAATGCAAGGGATGCAACGTTTCTTCTATGGATAATGTAGGAAGGTCCTGTGTGATTGCAGGGTTATTGATTAATCTAATAGCTTTATTTTGAATTTTGTCCAACTGCCTCAATGCAACCACTCCACTTCCACCCCACAGAGGGGAACAGTAATCCATCTGAGAACGCACATGACTTTTATATATCACGGCCAACTGCTCGTCAGTGAAGAATTCTCGAACTCTGTACAGCAGTCCCAGTTTTTTAGAGGCATTCTTAGCAATGCTTCTAACATAATGTGTCCAGCTCAAGTTAGTAGTTAATGTTACACCGAGAATGTCAATACTAGGGGAAGTGGGAATATTTACATCATTAAAAAATATATGGGAGTCAGTGAGATTCTGTCGGTTAGAAAATGTAATGTACTTGGTTTTCTGTGCATTAAAGGAAACTAGATTCTCTTGTCCCCATTCATTAATTCTATAAAGGTCCTGGTTCAGAGAAATTGCAGTGTTTATTTTTGAATTTATAAGATCGGGTTGGATGAAAGAATTGGTAAATGTGAAGGAACTGTGGAGTGTTGAGTCATCTGTGTAGGAATGTATTGGATTATGAGTGGTAGATATGAGATAATTGATATGAATGAGGAACAGAGTTGGGGCCAAAACTGATCCCTGAGGAACACCAGCATTTATTGAGTGAAATTGAGAATAAAGGCCATCTACCATTACACATATTTTTCTGTTATGAAGATAAGAAGAAATTAGTGGAACTAATGATGCAAAGCCGTAGTGTGACATCTTCGACAATAAGGATTGATGCCAGACTCTATCAAATGCCTTTGATATATCCAGTGCTATTGTATGTGTTTCACCATGTTGGTCTGCAGCTTGGTTGATTTGATGCGTAAGAAGGCAAAGAATGTCTGCAGTTGATCGACATCGTCTAAAACCATATTGCCTATCACTGATTAATTTATTATTCTCAAGATGCTTAATTATGTGATTATTTAATATAATTTCAAAGACTTTACCAAGAGTGGAAGTTATAGCTATTGGTCTGTAGTTTGATGGATCTGAAGAGGCACCTTTTTTAGGAACTGGATGGATGTTTGCTTCTTTCCAGGATACTGGGAAGCATGAGGTATGAGTACACAGACGGAAAAATTTTGCCAATACAGGAGCGAGCACCAAGGAGCAATTCTTAAGTATTATTGGAGGAATTTCATCTGGACCAGGAGCCTTACCTACTGAGAGATTCTGCAAAATAGTTTTGACATGTCTGGTGTGAATCTTAAGTGAGGGAATTTCAGGCGAATTAAAATTAAGTACAGGGACATCTTGATTTATTTCATCTAAGGTTGAGTTGGTGGAGAAAATATCCGCAAGAAGACGGTTAACTTTACCTCGTGGGTCACTTACAAGATTGCCAGTCAGAGATATTAATGGTGGAATGGATGAAGCAGTAGTGAAGTTGGATTTGAATGAGTTCAGAGTAGACCAAAATATTTTGTTATCATTTGGATTATTTAGAAGTTTATTTGCCTGCTTGTGGAGAAAGTTTGATTTAGTTAGGTTTAATACAGTTTTGGCATGATTACTGATGTTTCTAAAGTAATTAAAGGCTTCATGTGTTTTTGATCTTGTGTATGCATTGTAGGCTATTGTTTTTTGTTCAGTTACTCTAGCACAATTATGGTCAAACTATTTAGGTGAATTAGATCTTTTACTGTACTTTTGATGAGGAATAAAAGTTTCCATTCCAATTTTTACAAAATTTTGTATGTGGCTCAAGGTGGAGTGTGCATCATTAGAAAAGAAAGAGGTCCAGGGAACATCAATAAAGAAACCTTGAAGACCCTCCCAGTCTGCCCTATCGTAATGCCATTTAGTCACCAAAACAGGTTCAGAGTGGGAAGGTGTGGTAGGTGATAGACAGGTGGCCTGTATCAGACAGTGATCAGAAGATCCAAGCGGGGACCTCACTGTAACATCATAATTTTCTGAATTGGTTGTTAAAAATAAGTCCAGTAGGTGGGAATTATGATTAGGATTATCTGGTACACGGGTGGGTTGGTTGACTAGTTGAGTGAGATTAAATGAGTCTGCAAATAGCTCACATTCAAGACCAGCATCATCAGTCCTGGCTGAATGAGTGAGCCATTCAACATTATGGACATTAAAATCACCCAACACAGTGATTTCAGAAGAAGCATTTAAGTTGAGGACACTGAGTTGTGAGGACAGAAAATCAAAAAGACTTTGCTCTGGAGGAGTATTTGGGGAACGGTAGATGCAACATATGTATTTAAATTTATCATCAGAAATTAATTTGTATAGAATAATCAAAATAGGGACAATTGAAACTAGTAACCTCCTCCAGGGCAATTTCAGATTTTGCGAAGCAACATACACCTCCCCTAGGTCTGAAATTTTGGAGCAGTTGATAACCTGGAAAATTAAATCTAGACGTGTCAGATGTGGATGTTACTTGAGTCTCTGTCAAAAAAAGGAGAGTAGGGGATTCTGCTTGAAGAAATTGGTGTACAGAATTGATGTTAGAGTGAAGTCCCCTTATATTACTAAAGAAAAAGCTGCACCGACGAGCAGCTTTGGGACGTTGCAATGCTCTTGACACAGTCGCATGATGACGACCGGGAGGGCCCTGTGTCAATGACCCAACCCTGCCGGGGGTGGATATCCGAGGGACCACCAGGTTTGCTCTTAACAATTGTACTGCCATATTTATTAGGTAAGTATATGGTGTTACATGTATGATATGTAGTGGGAAGAGTAGTGTTTTATGGATAGAGGATAGCGATGTAGGGCAATGTCGTGAAGTTGGATGTGTATGTTATATAAGGAGAGTTTTCCTGATACCCTTGATGTGTGAGGCAGAAAAATATGTATCCAGCTACCAAGGCCTGGGAGAGAAAATGGAATTCAGGCTATTCCCTGAGTCTCCCGAAACCTTGGCGGTAGTACTTCCCTGGGCGGGGCTGCCTACCCCTACTACCTACAAAAAACTATCTAAACCCATCCACCCACACAAACACTACCTTGTGTTAAATTAATCAACAACACTTAGTATTTCCTTTGGCTTTTACTGTAATAAACATTACTGTATTAGGTAATGAGGTCCCCGCTTGGATCTTCTGATCACTGTCTGATACAGGCCACCTGTCTATCACCTACCACACCTTCCCACTCTGAACCTGTTCGGGTGACTAAATGGCATTACGATAGGGCAGACTGGGAGGGTCTTCAAGGTTTCTTTATTGATATTCCCTGGACCTCTTTCTTTTCTAATGATGCACACTTCACCTTGAGCCACATACAAGATTTTATAAAAATTGGAATGGAAACTTTTATTTCTCATCAAAAGTACAGTAAAAGATCTAATTCACCTAAATGGTTTGACCATAATTGTGCTAGAGTAACTGAACAAAAAGCAATAGCCTACAATGCATACACAAGATCAAAAACTCATGAAGCCTTTAATTACTTTAGAAACATCAGAAATCATGCCAAAACTGTATTAAACCTAACTAAATCAAACTTTCTCCACAAGCAGGCAAATAAACTTCTAAATAATCCAAATGATAACAAAATATTTTGGTCTACTCTTAACTCATTTAAATCCAACTTCACTACTGCTTCATCCATTCCACCATTAAAATCTCCGACTGGCAATCTTGTAAGTGACCCACGAGGTAAAGCTAACCTTCTTGCGGATATTTTCTCCACCAACTCAACCTTAGATGAAATAAATCAAGATGTCCCTGTACTTAATTTTAATTCGCCTGAAATTCCCTCACTTAAGATCCACACCAGACATGTCAAAACTATTTTGCAGAATCTCTCAGTAGATAAGGCTCCTGGTCCAGATGAAATTCCTCCAATAGTACTTAAGAATTGCTCCTTGGTGCTCGCTCCTGTATTGGCAAAATTTTTCCGTCTGTGTACTCATACCTCATGCTTCCCAGTACCCTGGAAAGAAGCAAACATCCATCCAGTTCCTAAAAAAGGTGCCTCTTCAGATCCATCAAACTACAGACCAATAGCTATAACTTCCACTCTTGGTAAAGTCTTTGAAATTAAATTAAATAATCACATAATTAAGCATCTTGAGAATAATAAATTAATCAGTGATAGGCAATATGGTTTTAGACGATGTCGATCAACTGCAGACATGCTTTGCCTTCTTACGCATCAAATCAACCAAGCTACAGACCAACATGGTGAAACACATACAATAGCACTGGATATATCAAAGGCATTTGATAGAGTCTGGCATCAATCCTTATTGTCGAAGATGTCACACTACGGCCTTGCATCATTAGTTCCACTAATTTCTTCTTATCTTCATAACAGAAAAATACGTGTAATGGTAGGTGGCCTTTATTCTCAATTTCACTCAATAAATGCTGGTGTTCCCCAGGGATCAGTTTTGGCCCCAATTCTGTTCCTCATTCATATCAATGATCTCATATCTACCACTCATAATCCAATACATTCCTACGCAGATGACTCAACAGTCCACAGTTCCTTCACATTTACCAATTCTTTCACCCAACCCGATCTTATAAATTCAAAAATAAACACTGCAATTTCTCTGAACCAGGACCTTTCTAGAATTGATGGATGGGGACAAAAGAATCTAGTTTCCTTTAATGCACAGAAAACCAAATACATTCAATTTTCTAACCGACAGAATCTCACAGACTCCCATATATTTTGTAATGATGTAAATATTCCCACTTCCCCTAGTATTGACATTCTCGGTGTAACATTAACTACTAACTTGAGCTGGACACATTATGTTAGAAGCATTGCTAAGAATGCCTCTAAAAAACTGGGACTCCTGTACAGAGTTCGAGAATTCTTCACTGACGAGCAGTTGGCCGTGATATATAAAAGTCATGTGCGTTCTCAGATGGATTACTGTTCACCTCTGTGGGGTGGAAGTGGAGTGGTTGCATTGAGGCAGTTGGACAAAATTCAAAATAAAGCTATTAGATTAATCAATAACCCTGCAATCACACAGGACCTTCCTACATTATCCATACGAAGAAACGTTGCATCCCTTGCATTATTCTACAGATATTTTCACAGCAATTGTTCCGAGGAACTTGCTTCAATTGTGCCGCCTCTCCACATCTTTCCCCGTAGAACTAGGGCAGCTGAGAGCGCCCATGAATTTACACTTTCTCCTCCACAATGCAGAACTTCTGCTTATCAGAATTCATTTATCCCCAGAGCTACTACTCTTTGGAATTCACTTCCCTCGAATTGCTTTCCACAAACTTACAATCTACAAATGTTTAAATCCAGTTGTTACAAACATTGTATGAATGGAGGATGCCTTTACGCACATGGACCTTTTTGTTTTATCTGTGTTTTTCCTTCCTCCGTTCATTGTCTCTTTAAAAAAAAAAAAAAAAAAAAAAAAAAAAAAAAAAAAAATGAAATTCAATTCCATAGAGCATAATTATAATAACATTTATTGCATACCGTGTATCAGTGGCGGTCGATATAGCCACACAAGAACAATAACACACACACACGCACACACACTCACTCGACAATTAACACACACGTGTTTCGGTAATCATACCGGTACACTGATTTTTCATTTGAACTTATT
The DNA here is from genome assembly GCA_032716605.1 of Paralithodes platypus. NCBI lineage: Eukaryota > Metazoa > Arthropoda > Malacostraca > Decapoda > Lithodidae > Paralithodes > Paralithodes platypus. The sequence continues at coordinate 5,939,517 of CM064516.1, forward strand.
AACTCGTTTAATATAAGTTGATTATGGAATATTATATACGGTACCGGTATATACGGTATAGGCCTACCATATACCATATCAGGTCTTTATTTATTCATCATGTGCGTATTTATAGTGTTGTCAGAATACTCCACTAATCCGAAGCACTGTCGGTCCGCTGCCATTCGGATTACATGACTTTTACTGTAATATATTATAACTATTTATACCCAGACGCCGCCACGTCGATGCCGATGCAAGCTGATGCAGACACGCCAGACCCACGTCATCGACACCACGTTGTACCCGATGATACCACGCCAAAAGTCCATCGTGCGAAAGTTTTGAACAAATCCAAAACTTTGGTGGCCAAGCCCAATTTGCCACGTCCCGCACCGCGGGTAACACGACGCTCCCCGACACACGTTGGGAATTGCACCACGTTGTGTCCCGATATTCAAATCGGGTACATCGGGACCAACATCGTGAATGTGTGAAAGTGGCTTAAGGCTTAAATGCCCGTCCTAAATCATCTGTGAGTTGGAAACTAGCAATTAAAACAAAAAGTGTTGACATCCTACTGCCTTTTGCGATATTTTTAGGAGCATACTTCTATTACATACAAAAATTATGTCTTACAAATTATACACACTTATACAGATATGCCTATTCATTTAAATATGCCTAACAATACAATCTAATCTAATCATAAGAACATAAGAACATAAGAAAATGGGAGTCTGCAGAAAGCCGATTGGCCTAAGCAAGGCAGATCCCTGTCCCACACAACCCCAATTACAAAGCCCAATTATAGGCTCAACACTCTAATACCCTGAGGATCATCTTACCAAACCGGTTAGAGATTAACGCAGGATTACGGGGGTCTGCAGAGCGCTGATTGGCCCAACCCGGCTGATCCCCCTTCACACCCAACCCTTCTCGTCCATATGCTTATCCAATTTTTTCTTAAAGCTCCCTATCGTTCTTGATCCCACTATATCACTTGGTAGCCTATTCCACGCCATCTACAACTCTGTTACCAAACCAATATTTGCCTATATCTTTTCTGAAACGAAATTTATCTAATTTGAAACCATTGGTACGAGTTCTTTCGCTATCACTGAGCTTTAGTACATTTGTCATGTCCCCTTTGTTAATCCCACTAACCCACTTGAACACCTCTATCATATCCCCTCTAACTCTGCGTCTCTCTAACGAATGTAAACCTAATTTCTTCAACCTTTCTTCATACGGAAAATTTCTAATATTATGGATCATTTTTGTCATTCTACGCTGAATTCTCTCCAATGAATCTATGTCCATTCTGTAATAAGGACACCAAAATTGGACAGCATAATCCATATGGGGTCTCACTAATGACAAGTAAAGTTTTAAGATAACATCAGCAGTTCTGTTACTCACACTCCTAGAGATGAACCCGAGAATCCTGTTTGCCTTATTACGAACGCTTATACACTGTTTTCTAGGCTTCAAATCATTGCTAACAAACACACCTAGATCTTTCTCGCAGTCTGAATTTTCTAATTCTAAATTAGCTAGTTTATATTTAACATTTGTTTGCATCTTCCCTATCTTTAATACCTTGCATTTGTCAATGTTAAACTTCATCTGCCAATTTACTGACCATTCATGTAAGGTATCTAGATCCCTTTGGAGGCACTCTATATCGCTATCTGAATCAATTGTTCTCCCCATTTTAGTATCGTCTGCGAATTTACTTATCCTACTAGTTATACCTAAATCTAGGTCATTTATGTATATAAGAAACAACAAGGGACCTAATACCGATCCCTGGGGGACACCACTTTTGACTGCTCCCCACTCTGACTTGGTACCATTTATGCTGACTCTCTGTTTCCTACCAATTAGCCATGACCTAATCCATCCCAACAACGACCCTCCTATTCCATGTGCCTCAACCTTTCTCATCAATCTCTCATGAGGGACTCTGTCGAAAGCTTTACTGAAATCTAAATATATAATATCATATGACTTGTCACTATCTACTGCTTCATATACCTCTGAGAAAAAGCTAAGCAAATTAGTAAGGCACGAACGTCCCTGAGTGAATCCATGCTGAGAAGAATTTATTAAGTTAAATTTTACTAAGTGGCTTCTAATTTTCCTAGCAATAATAGACTCTAGCAACTTTCCTATGATTGATGTGAGACTAATGGGACGGTAATTGGATGCTATCGATTTATCACCTTTTTTGAAGATCGGAACTACATTTGCAAGCTTCCAAGCTTCTGGAACTAAACCTGTTTCTAATGACTTGTTAAATATAAATGCTAATGGACTACTTAACTCATCTCTGCATTCTTTTAATACTCTAGCATATACCTCGTCAGGACCAGGCGATTTTTGAGGTTTCAGTCTGTCAATTTCCTTAAGCACATCATTTCTACTTATACTAACTGTACTTAACATATTTTCTATACTATCACTATATACCATATTGACTTCTGGAATCTGTGCCAAATTTTCATTAGTGAAAACGGAAAGAAACTGACTATTTAATGTACTGCACATTTCTAAATCATTTTCTGTTATTTCTCCTATTGAAGTTTTTAGGGGGCCTATTACATCTCTAACTTTAGATTTATATAGTTGGTAAAAAGCTTTAGGGTTATTTTTTGAGTCGCTGGCTATCCTTATTTCATAATTTCTTTTTGCTTTCCTGATTTCCTTTTTGACCTGTCTTGATAGAATCTGATAGTATATATGTAAATGATTTTCACCTTTCTTTATTTTTCGATATATTCCTTTCTTTTTTCCTATAAGATCTATTAGCTTATTAGTCATCCATTTTGGTTGGTTCTGCGTCGATCTAAATCTTCTTTTAGGGATATATTTATTTTGAGCATTGTGGAGTGAAGCAATAAACTGGTTATATGTAGGTGGCAAGTTTAACTCTGGCATATCCTGACTTAATCGCTTAACAATAGGGTCCACCCTTAAGTCTCTTCTTAGCCCACCATAATCGGCTTTTCTGAAATCTGGGATAAGTGTCGTATTCTCTTTAGCATTCCCTGTCCATTGTATATTAAAATAAATAGATTTATGATCGCTATTTCCTAGGTGGTCACCAATCTCTACATTATTTATCATATGTTCATTGTTACTGAAAACTAAATCAAGAATATTAATACCTCTAGTCGGCGTATCTATGAATTGAAATAAAAAACTATCTTGTACTACCTCTATAAACTCTACTGAATCGGAGTCGCCTATTTGGTGCTGCCAATCAATGTTCGGAAAATTAAAATCCCCCATAATGCACACATTGCTAAACCTTGATGCTATTTTAATTTCCTCCCATAACGATTTTCCGCCATTTCTACTCATATTAGGCGGTCTATATATAACTCCAATAACTATGGTCTCACTACCTTCGTTAACCTCTACCCAAACACTTTCATTATCATTATTTAGTCTAATACCTGATTTAATACAGCTTTTTAATGTACTCCTGACAAACACTGCTATACCCCCGCCCCTCCTACTTGTTCGGTCATATTTAAACAAACTATATCCTGGAATATCAAATTCTGCTAAAAAATGCCTAGATTCTGTATTAATCCACGTTTCAGTTAGCGCTATTATGTCTATATTTTCTGTGCTAACGAGTGCTCTAAGTTCGTTCATTTTGTTACATAAACTCCTACAATTTGTATAATATACCCTTAACCTATTACTTTTATTTGCAACTAATTTTCTATTGTGTTTAGCTAACTTATTATTTCCTGTTGAACTACTAGCTCTAGACGGAAATTCTACTCTATCAGTATTCTCATCTTTACTATCAGTTACATGTGTAGTGTTATCGATACTACTATTACACATCACTATATCCGCACTATCTTGACTGATTATTTCTATTTTACTCACTGGTTTGTCACATGAAGTACCTGCTCCATATGGAGACAGTATTTTACTTACACACTCAGGTTTTTTTAACGAAACCCCGCAACAATCTTGTCGAGTGAGCTGGCCAAGGTCGAAACTCCTAGTCGAGAGAGATGTACTCCATCCTGGGCATACAGTTCATCCTTACCATAAAAGAGGGACCAGTTATCCAGGAATGGAATAGTATTTGCCTTACAATACTTCTCCAGCCGGCTATTTACACCAATAGCCCTGGAGGACCATTCCTTCCTTACCCCTCTTCTAGGCAGGATACTGTTTACCACAGGAACTCCACCTTTTCCTTGATCCTCTCCAACATTTCCTGATACTTGGAGAGCAACTCCTCAGTCCTGCATCTCCATATGTCGTTGCTCCCTGCGTTGAGGAAGATGATTGGGTCCTCCCCACTCACTTCCATGACAGCATCTATCTTCTCAGCCACCCTCCCGACTCCGGCACCAGGCACGCAGACAACTTTACCAACCTGAGTGTTTGTTGCCCTGCCAAGGTATCTAACCAATGAATCACCGACAATGAAAACAGACTTAGCTTTTTCCTTTTGTCGGCGTGTAGCAGCAGTTGTTGCAGCAACAGCAGCAGACTTCCCCCCCTAACCCCCTCCCCTCTCACTGCCTCGATGATCGCCACTTCATCGCCATCACTCTCATCAGCCAAGGTGCTGAAGTTGTTGTGGGTCTTGACTGGCTGCCTTTTCAGCTTGCAGGCCGTTGCACTAGTTGACACCACTTTCCAAGGGGCTTCACGATCCCTGGGAACACTTCCGGTAGCCTCACACTTCTTCTCCGCCATAGCTAGTCTCAAGGCCAAATTTTCATCTTTGAGACACTGAATCTCCTGCTCCACACTCTCCAGTCTCTCTTGCAAAGCAAGACAAAGCTGGAGAGTATGGGAGGAGACAGCAGACTCATCAACAACAGCCATCACTATGAAAGTTCACTAGGACCTCACTAAGGGTAAACAGGTTCACTAGCGGTCACTGGGGACGTCCGCACAGGTCAGGGGTCAGAGAGCAACTGAATAAAATTTGATACAAATCAACGAATCAGTACAATACAAAGCATAATATTTAGTATCAATGTGTTCATAATAGCCTATATAAAATAATAACATAATAGGTACATACACAGTGAACTAATAAACATATATTATAGTAATGATTAAATGATATATGCCGTAATGCAAGAGGAACAAATCTATGCATAAGAATACAAATAAATGGGAGTCTGCAGAGAGCCGATTGGCCTACAATAGGCAAATCCCTTTCAAACTCTTATGTAACTTATGTAAATATGAAGAAATACATATTGGTATACATATATATACAGATACAACACATATACATACATATACACGCATACATTACATACATACTCATAAAAATTACATATACAGTTTAAGAACATACAAAAATGGCAGTCTGCAGAAAGCCGAATGGTCCACATAAGGCAGATCTTTCTCACACCCAACCCTAATTATAAGGCCGAAATATAGGGCCAACTCACTAATACCATGAGGACTGACCCCACCAAAATGGTCAGGTCAACATAAGGAAAAAGGAGTCTGCAGAGAGCCGAATTTCCCACACCCAGCAGATCCCCATCACAACTAATATATATATATATATATATATATATATATATTCTGTCATACGGAGCCCTCTATGTTTATTTTAGAGATAGAATTAAGAGTTGAAGGAGTGCCAAACTACCCAGGCGGCGAAGCAGACCAGCGAGCGAACCAGCGAGTGGGAAACCAGCTCGTCTGCATACCAGCAAACAAGCCTTCACACCTGTGTGCGTCATAGGGGACCCTGCAAACTACTTCTATGACCCGACGCTATGACGTATGATCGACGCCAGGAGACTCCATTGGACCACGCACCTGCTACGCAACTCGAGGAGCTGTGATTGGGGCGCGCACCATCACCCGCCTCCTGATTCGTTCCTACACCATCATTGTTTAGTATATAAGACCCGAGTAGTGGGCATTCAAATCAGTCTCATTTGGAGTTGGGAAGGTGAACTTGCAGCTGGAGGAAGACGGGGTGAAGTATTATAATGGGATTGTGACTGTCAGTCAGATTATATAAGTGTGTGTTAAGTGTGTTCGGTGTAAACACTTACGTTATGTTGGTTAGTGAGATATTTGATTGGGAATTAACGTTAACGCTACTATTATGTACTTAACTATTTGATTGGGAATTAACGTTAACGCTACTATTATGTACTTAACTATTTGATTGGGAATTAATGTTAACGCTACTATTATGTACTTAACTATTTGATTGGGAATTAACGTTAACGCTACTATTATGTACTTAACTATTTTAGTTGACTGACTTGTGGACTAAAGCAACTCTTCAAGTAATTGTGTTATGATAAAAGTAATACTATTGTTTTATATTAAGACTTACGAGTTCTTTCACTTTCTTTTAATTAAGCTTACATTGCTTAACGGTGCTTAGTACGGTGATACTATTGTCTCTTATTAGTAATATCGCCTTAGACTAACATGACTGTTTTAATGTTACTTCTAGTGATTTCCTAAGCTGAAGACAATCTTTTAGCTTCAAAATATTATTTTTGCTTTTCATATTATTTGAGTGAGACCTGAATCGAATCTATGAAACGACCCTGTAACTTAATTTGCTCATAATCAAACCTCAATGTTACGTGGTTAAGAAATAAATTTATCTAATTATTAAATCTATATCTAACTTTTTATGTGACTTTGATATTAATCCTGATAATAATTATATAATACTATTAACGTAGACAAGAACCAAGAATAATAACTACATTAAATATAAATAAAAGGACTTATAAGAAAACTAGCTATTCATATAAAAAAGGGTAAGAGACAGAATTATTCTTACCTTAATATTTATCTTTCAAGACTTGAGATATAATTAATAGTCCTTCTTTAGATATAACTTATTCGGTTCATAACCATAGCCTACTAAGCTTCGGTTAAATAATAATTCTTTATAAATACTACATTACTTTAATTAGTTTCAGTATTTTTCCATAATTAAAGAGTATCAGTCAATAAAGGATACCAAGTCCTAAGATCCAAAAAGGAAAGGAAGCGACAACAGGAAAAAATGTTATTAGATTTTACTTTTGTTTTGCCTTCAGCTGACTGATACCTTAATATATATCTCTGTGCTATCTAGATTCATCAAGTTAACCACTTGAGGATCAAGATAAGTAACAATATATATATATATACAGTACATACACACGCCTACATGTTACACACACACATATATACATACAAAAACATAAATAAATACAATAATAATTATTTTTATAAAACAAGTAAATACATACTGTAGTGATCATACCTCACGTGTACAGTAGTAATTAGATACCTATCTCACTAATACTATGAGAATTGACCTCACCAAAAGGGTCAGAGGTCAGTAAAACTACAAGCTGTTTCAGACTATAACCTGACGGTCTGGACATATATTTCAATTTTTTTTTTTTTCATTTTCACGGAGGAGATTTAGCAGAATGTTATCTAGTTTGTAAAGACCATCATTTAGATTCATACTTTCTATATACTCTGATCAAGGCGGACTCGGCAAATAGTCTTTCATAATAGCAGCTTGATCAGTAGATCATCTTAGCCTCATCCCAATTTATATGATGGTTTTGTCTTTGTTTATTTTTAATTATACCATTGGATTCTTGAGCTGACATTACTGATTGTTGGTGTTGTTTAATTTGATTAACCACCCACCACCAAAACAACCACAACCAACCAACACTACAACCAACCATCACCATAACCACCCACCACCACAACCAACTACCTCCACAACCAACCACCACCACAACCACCCACCACCAAAACAACCACAACCAACCACTACCACAACCAACCACCACCACAAAAACAACCAAAACCAACCACCACCACAACCAACCACCACCACAACCAACCACCACAAAGACAACCAAAACCGAACACCACCTCAACCAACCACCACCACAACCAACCACCACCACTACCAACCATCACAACCAACCACCACCACAACCAACCACCACCATAACCAACCACCACCACAAACAACTACCACCACAACCAACCACCACAAAAACAACAAAAAACAACCACCACGACCACAACCAACCACCACAAAACAACCACAACCAACCACCACCACAACCAACCACCACAACCAACCAACAAACCAACCACCACAACCAACCATCACAACCAACCACCACCACAACCAACCACCACAAAAGCAACCACAACCAACCACCACCACAACAACCAACCACAACCAACCACCACCACAACCAACAACCACAACCAACCACCACCACAACCAACAACCACAACCAACCACCACAACAACCAACCACCTCAAAAACAACCACAACCAACCACCACCACAACCAACCACCTCCACAGCCAACCACCACCACAACCAACCACCACCACAACCAACCACCACCACAACCAACCACCTCCACAACCAACCACCACCACAACCAACCACCACCACAACCAACCATCACAACAATAAACCACCACAAAAACAACCAAAACCAACCACCACCACAACCAACCACCACAACCAACCTCCACCAAAACCAACCACCACAACCAACCACCACCACAACCAACCACCACCACCAACAACCACAACCAACCACCACCACCAAAAACAACCACCACCACAACCAACCACCACAAAACCAACCACCAACCACCACAACCAATCACCACCACAACCAACCAACACACCAACAAACCAACCAACCATCTCAACCAACCAACACCACAACCAACCAACACCACAACCAACCAACACCACAACCAACCAACCACCACAACCAACCACCACCAAATCAACCACCACAACCAAGCACCACCACCACCACCAACCACAACCACAACCAAGCACCACAAAAACAACCACAACCAACCACCACCATCCACCACCACAACCAACCACAACCACAACCAAGCACCACAAAAACAACCACAACCAACCACCACCACCAACAACCACCCACCACCACAACAACCAACCACCACCTCAAACAACCACCACCACAACCAATCACCACAAAAACAACCACAACCAATCACCACAACCAACCACCACAACAACCAACTACCACCACCACAACCACCCACCACCACAACCAACTACCACCACCACAACCACCCACCACCACAACCAACTACCACCAAAACCATCCACCACAAAAACAACCACAACCAACCACCACCACAACCATGGCACCACCACCACAACCAATCACCACCACCACAACCACCACCACAACCAATCACCGCAACCAACCACCACCATAACCAACCACCACCACAAAAACAACCACAACCAACCACCACAACAACCAACCACCACAAAAACAACCACAACCAACCACCACCCGAACCACCACCACAACCAACAACCACCACAACCAACCACAACTAACCACCACCCACCACAACCACAACCAATCACCACCACAAGCAACCACCACCACCACAACCAACCACCAGCACAACCAACCACAACCACTGGTGATGGGCTGGTCTATCAGAGTGAGAACTGAGCGATCTCTGCCATACCCATAGCTTACTCTGACTGTTCCTTTTACTTATATATTTTCTAGATCTCAAGTGAAGGCGTCTCTTCCGTGGATTGACCTCCCAATCACCAAGATTGGAAGCCGAAGCGTCATATTTTTCCTTTGCCTCTCAACTTTCTCTTCATAATTGCGGAGGGGCACAGGGCACTGGGTGAGGCTTTGGTTTCCCGGGCGTTTCCGCGCCCTCCTCAGCTCCCCGCCATTGAGTGGCTTCGGTCACCCAGGCTTTATTGTAGTAGGCAGGGAGGGTTTTGTGGGGGTTCTCGGCTATGGCCTTGACCTTGCTCGGGGCCTTGGGGCTGTTCGGCCAGGCAGCTTGGGGAACAACAACAACAACAACCACAACCAATCACCACCACAAACAACCACCACCACAAACAACCACCACCACAACCAACCACCACCACAACCAACCACCACCACAACCAAAACCACCACAACCAACCACGAAAACCAACCGCCACCACAACCAACCACCACCACAACCAACCACCACCACAACGAACCACCAGAAACCAACCACCACCACCACAACCACACCCAACCACCAAAACCAACCACCACAAACATAACCACAACCACAACCAACCACCACAAAAACAACCACAACCAACCACCACCACAACCAACCACCACCACAATCAACCACCACCACCACAACCAACCACCACCACAACCAACCACCACCACAACCACCACCACCACATCAACCAACCACCACCACCACCAACCAACACCACCACAACCAACCACCACCACCACAACCAACCACAACCACCACTGCAACCAACCACCACCAAAACCAAGCACAACCACACCCAACCACCACCACAACCAACCACCGCTACAGCCAACCACCTCCACAATCAACCACCATATCAACCAACCATCACCACCACAACCAACCACCACCACCGCAACCAACCACCACCACCAACCAACCACCACTACAACTAACCACCACCACAACCAACCACCACCACAACCGACCACCGCCACAACCAACCACCACAACCAACCACTACCACACCCAACCACCGCTACAGCCAACCACCTCCACAATCAACCACCATATCAACCAACCATCACCACCACAACCAACCACCACCACCGCAACCAACCACCACCACCAACCAACCACCAATACAACCAACCACCACCACAACCAACCACCATCACAACCGACCACCGCCACAACCAACCACCACCACAACCACAACCAACCACCACAACCAACCACCACAACCAACCATCACAGCCAACCACCACCACAACCACCACCAGCCATTGCAGCCAACCACCACAACCAACCACCACAACCAACCACCACAACCAACCACCACAACCAACCACCACAACCAACCATCACAACCAACCACCACAACCAACCATCACAACCAACCACCACCACAACCACCACCAACCATCACAGCCAACCACCACAACCAACCACCACCAACCATCACGGCCAACCACCACCACCAACCATCACAGCCAACCACCACCACAACCAACCTCCACAACCACAACAACCAACCTCTACAACCACAACCAACCACCACCACAACCAACCTCCACAACTACAACCAACCACCACAACCATAACCAACCACCACCACCATCACAACCAACCACCACCACAATCAACCACCACAACCACACACCACCACAACCAACAACCACCACCACAACCAACCACCACCACAACCACAACCAACCTCCACAACCACCACCACAACCAACCATCACAGCCAACCACCACAACCACAACCAGCCACCACCACAACCAACCACCACTACCACAACCACCCACCACAACCACAATCATTCACCACCACAACCACAACCAATCACCACCATAACCAACCACCACCACCACAACCAACCACCACCACAGCCAACCGCCACCACAACCAATCACCACCACAACCAACCACAACCAATCACCACCACAACCATCACAGCCAACCACCACCACCAACCATCACCACCACCACCAACCACCACCCCCACAACCACAACCAACCGCTACAACCACAACCAACCACCATCACCAACCAATCCCATCTCTGTCGGCACATAACTGACATTCATACCTTAATGTATTGACAATTAAATGGATGTGGGTCAATCGCCTTACTTTTTTCACTATCGCTGTGTCGCTGTTTTTTCTATATATTTTTCCCTCCCGCTCTCTTAATAATATTGATACAGTTTAGCTTTGACCCTGTTAGTGGTGTGTCCGAGTCCTCTGAATCTAGCTGATACTTGTCAGGCTTTAAGATGTATTGTTTCAGTCTCTGTGTATTAGCATTATTATTATTAGTATTTGTTTTATTGTTTGTAGTATTCACCACCGACTCTTTCTAATCCTGATATACGTCCTTGAGTGGCAACCTTTAACTAAGCCTCCCGTCACTCAGGCTATAATCTTTGTTTTCACAGTATTTCTACCGAATTGAACATATACACACACTCATGCGTCGAAACATATGTGTATGCAGAGGCAATGCACGCAAATACGTGCGTCCCACTACACAAACATGTCTCTCTCTCTCTCTCTCTCTCTCTCTCTCTCTCTCTCTCTCTCTCTCTCTCTCTCTCTCTCTCTTCACACACACACACTCCTCATCGCACATAGGATATACACTTGGAAGCCATACACCTCTCTCTTGACACAAACACATTCAGATATAAAACAATATTTGTTCATTCTCCCGTCGAAGACCATATTTATTGTTGCACTCCCAAAGTTATTCGTAGATGCAAATACATTTACACACAGGACGAAAAATGAAGTTATTGAATATCAAGAGAACAGTTGCAAGAACGTTTACATGTACCGGCCAGCCAATTGCCCATACAAATCACTCATGTAGACAGTATACGGGTGGGCGTTGTGTTGTAGGGATCCACGAAGTCTACAGTCGTGATCAAAAGTTGTGTAGACAATACTGAAGATAATAATGAGTACAGTCAAGCTCAACAATCGTGTCTAACCATTACAAATTCAACTTAAGAACACTGAATTGACGCTTGAGCATAACAACTTTGTTCATGTAAAACGGTATGGGATTTGTCTTGTGTGTGTGTGTGTGTGTTCAACTAAACAAAGGTCATAATAATATTGCAATGATATAAGTTAATCAATGGACAACGCTACCGTTATTCAGTGTCATGATGTTCCAATATGCATTGATAGTAACCGATTCAAACTTGACATCTCTCCATTTCCACCATCCACTCACACACACACCATATATCAACAAAACTATATTATATAAAAAAAGCTAATCTTGCAGTCCACGAAACATAAATGGAAATATTGTATAAAATCCAGTGTACTGGGACACGACCAGTGTGCACTCACTCACAGAATACAACTTTGACAAAAAAAAAATATATATATATATATAAAACAAAAACAATATTTATATTTGTACACGCGTTTTTCCCTTCTGCCTCTCCCTTCACTACCATGCCCAGGTCGTTTTAATGTTATGGTTTTATATATTGTTTTATCCTTATGTTCCAGTTTTTACCTATTTTTTTTCTGAATCCCAGAACCGAGTCTCTCTCTCTCTCTCTCTCTCTCTCTCTCTCTCTCTCTCTCTCTCTCTCGAGAGAGAGAGAGAGAGAGAGAGAGAGAGAGAGATAGAGAGAGAGAGAGAGAGAGAGAGAGAAGCCATCCGGCTAATATATATATATATATATTACAGTACTGTAGATAAGAACAAATCCAATAGTTTCATTCCAAAATGTGTGTCAAAGGATTCAAGTTAGTTTAATGAAAGATATAAGGGTCAGAATGCAAGAGGACAGGTGGAAATTAAAGAGGGCAGGTGAGAATACAAAATGGCAGGTTAAAATTAAAGAGGGTAGGTGAGAAGTGGACAGTTATGCGGGATTATTTTCTAGGTGTCGTTTGCAAATACTGCTTATCCTTTTCATTAAATCATTCTCAATTTATTTTTTATTTCATGGTTTGCACCACATTCTCTATTTTTTAATTACATTGTCCTCGTCTTATATTTCTTTCATTTTCCTACGTTGACGGTGCTGAATATCTTGCCTCACAGTCTCATTCTAACATGTATAATGTTCCTCGTTACCCAGAAGTCAGGTTCCCTCCTTCACCTCTTGGACAAGATATCGGTGTATAGGAATGCAATATCAGGACCCGTTGCATTTCATTACATGTCTCAGTTTCGGGGTTGGCTAACTCGGTATTATGCAGGATAACTTTGAACTCGGTTTTTGCCATTCATGGTGTTACTCTGGCTGGGAGAGAGATATGTGTAATACGACTTGGCGGATAACACAGATCCAGATTAGATCACTAATCATTTTGGTATCTTGGTAAAGTTTGGGACAAGGAGAATCAGATTCCATAGCACCAGGCGGAATACGATTTGGTAGCATATATTCTAGTAAGGGGGTGCCACAGATTGCCCGCAGGTCTCAAGAGTGTTCCCGGCTACAATATGTAGGAATAAATCAACAGGTTTGGGAGGAGGGAACTGTCTTGCTACTGCCACTGTGGCTATTATTGCTATTTATGCTGCTGCTGTTGGTGCTGCCAAAGTTGATTTTTGTTACACAGTCGTTTATTGGAATCTTTTTAATAACCCACTTTTAAATCCTCATCATTATTTCAGTCGCCTCTAATGAACCTTCTAACCCAAATTCACAAACTGTATGACAAACTATGCAAAATAACCCAGTGAAAAACAACATTTAGAGATTGCATGCATTACATTCTGCTCTCTGCCGTCTCTTTGATCCCAGACCGACACTGTTTAGCAATGATTTACCTCTGTATGACCTATAATAATTATCCATCGTCATCCCCTTGAAGAGAAAGGTGTACGCTTCATGAACTAGAAGCACAATGACCTATGCTTCAGAAACGTGGCATGTCAAAGTGGATTATATCAACAGAATGAAACGTAATGAGATGAAGAACTGAGGAGACAGTTAGGTATCAAGAGTATCAGTGATAAGATGCGTACACGCAGGTTTGGATGGTTTGGGCATATAGAGATGATGGATGAACTAAACTGGGTGAAAAGATGCAAGTCTGTGAACGTGGAGGGAGCTGCACCAAGGGGTAAACATAGAAAGGTATGGCTATACTTCACACTCTAATTTCGAATTGTAATACCTTACAAGTGATGCAGCTCTAAACAGGGTCCCTGGAACGCCGCCATTGTAGTGAGAATGAAACTGCACCTTGTCTTTAAATGGTCTTTAAATGTATGTATGTATAGATATGTAGTCTTCCCCGACCCTTTTGTCCTTTTTAATATCAGTGGGACGTATATTCCAGTTTCATACATTTGTTGCCAATATATTTAATTTTGAGAGCTAGATAGAGTTGAACAAATGTTTCCTGTTTTGTAATAGGTATTGACATTTTGTTATGCACTACAATATATTTTTCATTTTAATTAATTTAAAAAACAAAATGATGCTGTGAATGGATATTGATATGTGTATGTGTTCTACTGTTTTCATGGACTAAATGTCAAATAATATTTTTCCAATAGAACAGAGCTATTGTAATCGTATTCACATTGATGAATATGACCTTTGTGGGTGTGAATAGGTGGTTTTGGTGTTTTCCTTTTGTATTGTTCTTGATTGACCTCATAACCTACCTCCCCCCCCTTCACCCCGCGCTCTCTTTCTCTCTCACACACAAACACACACACCTTACGACTACTCAACACCATTATCTCTAACTACTATCACATAAGCTACCCACCACACCACTACCACCAACTATTTTAATTCTAAAGTGGAACACATTATATCCATTTCTCCTTTCTCAGAAATTTCCATTTTAGGAGATTTCAACGATCACCACCACCAATGGCTCTACTCTCATACTACTGAGTACTGACCAACCTAGGTGAACAAGCCTACATCTTTTTTATCCTAAGTGACCTAAAGCAGTTGGTTCAGCAACCCACCCGTATCCCGGATCACTTCGGAGATCAGCCCAACATTCTTCACTTGTTTCTAACTTCTAACCTTTCTTCTTATACTGTCATATTTTCTCTCCTTTAGGCTCCTCCGACCATAAACCTATCTCTGTCAGTCCTATCTCTCTGGTACATCCATCCAATCCTCCCAGCCGGCGGCGCTTGTGGTACTTTGGCACCGCCAACAGGGAGGCTCTTCGACAGTACTTCTTTGATTTATCATGGAATTATTTTTGCTTCCATGGCCGGGGACCCTCGGAGAGTGCTGAACGCATTACCCAGGTAATCCTATCGAGCATGGAGGCATAAATCCCATTTTCTTTCTCTCAGACTAATGCAAAAAATTCTTGGTTTACTCACGCTTGTTCTACTGCTGTCTGCAACAAGGAAGAAAAGGAGGAAGCATTCAAACGGTACCGACGCCTTCAAAGTCAAGAATCTCATTCTTCCTATGTTTCTGACCGGAATCAAACCAAATCTGTTCTTCAAATTGCCAAACTCTCTTACATCAATAATAAATGCACTGATCTATCCAACTCTAGCTCTTCCCAAGCTTTCTGGCATCTAACCAAAAACCTCTCCAACAATTTTTCTTCCATATCTTTCCCTCCCCTTTTCCACTCTGATGGCATAACCATAACTTCTGGGAGTAACAATATCGAGTAACCTAAAACCGAGTCAACAATGTTCAGAAGTTGTTAAGAAGGCAAACAAAATAATTGGCTTTATAGGCAGATCATTTGAGCATAAATCCAAAGACGTAATCCTAACCCTTTACAATTCCTTAGTCCGCCCTCTTCTGGAATACTGCGTTCAATGCTGATGCCCTTATTACCAAAAAGACATAAACAAGCTAGAACGAGTTCAACGTAGAGTTACCAAAATGATACCTAGCCTAAAGAACAAACCATATGAAGAGCGTCTTAGAGAATTAAATATATTTCCTTTAACCCAGCGCAGATTAAGAGGTGACTTAATTCAAGTGTTCAAAATCATCAAAGGCATCGACAATATGAACTGTAGTAAGTACTTCACTATCGACCAATCTAATTACACGCGGGGAAACGGTTGCAAAATTATTGGTAAATCTTTTAACTCACACGAATCTAAGAATTTCTTCTTCAATCGAGTTGTCAACTTGTGGAATGGGCTTCCCCGAGACGTTATAGACTGCAGCACCGTTGATTCATTTAAATTCCGCTTAGACAAATATCTCGCATCAAACCCGCGACTGACTGCGTTTGTAAATGAATAACTTTATTTTATCCTCCCCTCAGTTACTAACCCATATGTCCCCTACTAACTTCCTAGTCCTGCCACGTTAGTGGCAGGGTAGTAGTTCCCTTTCCAATGATCCCTTACCCACTCTAAACCACTGTTTGGACACTTGATCCTCAGTGTTTTGGAGGACAAGCAGCCTAGAAGGGTCACTAGATATGTTGTTGCTTGATTTCCTTTGTACTCCTTTGTACTTCTTCCTCTGACAAAGCTGAATGTTCGCTCAAACTTTCGCTAGATACTCCACCTTGGATGATTCCGGTGCTATTCCTCCCTCTCCTACTTATGCCTAATATCCTAATCTCTTTTAAAGATGTACTTTCTACCATCCCTGGGCTAAATACTAAAAAGGCGTACTATCTGGAAGTGTTCCTCTTGTTGTACTAAAAAACTGTGCTTCCTTGCTGTCTCCCTGCCTAGGCAAACTCTTTCTCTGTCTCTCCTCTAACGTCTTCCCTTCTTGCTGGAAGTTTGTTCTCATTCAACCTGTCCCAAAAAAGGATGACAACACTCAACCCTCCAACTATCATCTAATTGCCCTCATCTTGTGTCTCTAAAGTGTTTTGAACTATTCTTACTTCCAAATTTCTTAAGCATTTCTATTCTCATAATCTACTCTCAGATTGCCAGTATGGCTTCCTTACCCCATAAATGGCGACCGTCCTCAATTGAGATTTTTCTGGTGCACTGCGACCGTCCTCAATAGATCCAGAGCATAAACAAAATTCCCTCCTGCGGTTTCATTAACACGGGCGAGGCAGCTAGAGATCCTTGCAACAGTCGAGAAACTTCTAGTGCAAGGCCTCAGTGTCGCTCTACAACTCGGAGAGGGAACATATGCGTTGCTCCAGCTCTCGCCTCATGATAATATGTCTTTTTCACCCCCAAATGCTATTCCCACTTCTTTTATTGCTCTTAAATGTTAATATGTTAATAATAAAAGCAAAATAGATGCATATGGATAAGTAAAAATTATATATATGGTACTATGACGATTTTCGTCAGAATAGAACCAAATACCTTCGCTTGGCGGGAGGGTTTGAACTACCATAGCTTCGCAATTTAAGAGTTGAGGGTCGCTCTACTGGTGATCTTATCATACTAACTCATGGTCATCCTCTTTTTAGGACTTTGGTGGGACCTTTGCTATTGCGCTAGACATATAAAAGGCATTCAATAGAGTCTGGCACAAATCCCTCCTTCGGTTTCTATCCCTCCATCTGTGCCTTTGTCTCTATTATCCTTTCCGGTCGTTCCATAGCTGCGGTTGTGGACGGCCATTGTTCACTTCCTCATCCTATCAACTCCTGTGTTCTTCAGCGTTCTGTCCTATCTCCAATTATTTTTCTAATTTTCAATAATGATCTTCCCAACTGTACCTCCATTCCTATCCATTCATATGCAGATGAATCTACCAATTTCATTAGTTTACCAGAACAAACGTAATGAAGCCATACAACACCTATCTTCTAATCTAACTACCATTTGCAATTGGGGCAGAGAATTTTTTTTTTTTTTTTTTTTTTTTTTTTCTATATTCCAACTACTCCCTCTCGGGCATAGGCTGAGAGCCTGTACATTCCACCACTCAACACGGTGAAGCCCGTGAGGTCTTGTTCCAGTCTGGGGAGTGAGACATGTGAAGCATCCATCATGGCTCGAAGCAGCTCCATCTCTGAAGCAGCTGGTTGCTTCGCTCAAGTGCTTCACCGTGTCACCCTCCAGACTCAGACCCTCATTCTCAGGACACCACCTATTGAGCAGTGAACTCACTAGGCATTGTCCCCCTGTAACATATTTTGAATATGGGAATATTCATACAGTGTTATTTAACCCTTCCTCCCCGGGCTGTCTTACCAAATGACGGTCGCCCCCTACCCGGGCGATATGGCTGAAAAACGTCTAGGCCTAGGCTACCGTATTTATGTTTATTTTCACTGCTAGAACTTTCCCACTCATCTATAATCGTAGTGCGGTTTTCAATCTGTATTTTGGCATTGAGTAGAGCTCTGTAAGTCAACTGGTTCAGTTGTGATGACGATTTCAGTGGAGCCAATATTGCAGAGATGTTGCCAATATGGGGGCTTTTTAGACACTAATTTCGTCATGACGTCAGAACAATAACATTGAGGAGTCTTCTCCTTCTTGTTTTGGGAGGTGCGGTGATGAACGCTTGGGTTTGTTGCCATACGTCGTACGTACGGCGTTCGGACCAAGCTTAATTAGGCTCTTAAGCTCATGCCTTAGATAAGGCATACCGGGTAGCGGCCCTTCTTTCGTGCTGTCCTTACCTAAGGCAGACCGGGTAGGAAGAGTTAATCAGGGAACAATGAGGGTATTTTTTTGGCATTTCGGTGGGCTTTGTGGTTATGCACTGATACTAGGTACAGCACAAATTCAATCCCAATAATATCTTCCCATTGACATAGCGGGATTTGAACCCGGGTCCATTGGATTACCAACCAGTGGCATGACCACTCCACCACACCTCCCCTAAATAAAGGGGCTTTGTTGCCTTTGTTGCTTCCAAAACTTAATTTCTCCATCTATCTACCCATCGTTAACTACCAGAGGACTATCCCTTATAGTTCAAACATACAAAAATCAACCCTTCATCTTCTCTCAGTATTCTCGGTGTCTCTTTTTCTTCTGCTTTCTCTTGGAAGGACCATATTACCACTCATGCTAAGGCGGCCTCCCTGAAGGTGGGTGTACTCAACAACATCAACGGATTCTTTACCCCTGCACATCTTCTTGCTCTGTACAGGAGCACAGTGTGTCCTTGTATTGAGTATTATTCACATGTGTGGGGAGGATCCTCTCACACAGCGCTTCTAGACAAAGTAGAAAGGAAAGCCTTTCGGATCATTAACTCCTGTCCACTCACCGACTCTCTGCAGTCCCTCTCTCTTCACTGCAATGTTACATCTCTCTTGCTATTCTTTCGCTACTACAATAATCAGTGTTCCTCGGAGCTCTCTCAGTGTATACCACCTCCTCTACATAGGGTACGTAGTACCCGTCTTGCAACACAATCGCACCACTACTCTGTGCAGCTCTTCAACTCATGAGTGAAATGATACTCCCAATCGTTCTTCTATTCAACAGCTGACCTCTGGAACTCTCTCCCTGGATCCATCTTTCCATCATCCTATGATTAAATTGCTTCAAACTCCATGTGTCCAGACTTTTGGCTGGAACATTCCTTAATTTGGTCCTGTCACTCTTTCAACTCTGGGGTGATACCTGTCACAGGCAGGTTTGCCTTTTGTCTCCCTCATCTACAAAAACAAAAAATATATGTACAGTATATATTACAGGTTTCACCACCAATGTACCTGACCTTGATATAGTGAACTGACCTTGAGTTAACTATCTGACCTTTATCACGGTAACCGCTAGCTATATCTCAGAAGAAAATAAAATGTTCAACCTGAGCAGGGATTGAACGCAAGTCTACTGGGATGGTAGGCAGGGACGCTATTAACTGAGGCAACTGGACGACTATATCCAGTGTATATACATTATATATACAGTATATATATATATATATATATATATATATATATATATGTGTATATACTGTATAATGTATATATATATATATATATATATATATATATATATATATATATATAGTAACACTCGCTAAGAAAATTGAAACAATGGAACACCAAGCTTTCGTCTATTCTCTCAAGACATCTTCAGGGTAAAGTTTTACTACATATATATATATATATATATATATATATATATATATATATATATATATATATATATATATATATATATATATACACACACGGGAGCGAAGCATGAACGTTGGTTGAGTAACTCAGACCAAGGGTGAGATGGACATGAATTACTTGATAAGTGCGTGTGGAGAGTTACATGAAGGGATAGACAGACGAATAAGGAAGTAAGAGAGAGGTGTGGTGTGGATGTAGACGTGCTGGAAAGTGTGAAAAGAAACATCTTGAGATGGTTCGGCCAAATGAAACGTATGGGAAGCGAATAAATTACTAAGAGAGTGTACGAGAGCGAGGTGGAAGGACAGAGAGGGAGAGGTAGACCGAATGAGAGGTGGAAGGATGGAGTGAAGAAGTATATGAGTGAAGGCAGTGCTAGATGGGAGGAGGGGCGTCGACTGACTGGGGAAGAAGGTGCAGGGGGGCATTTCGTTCGTGGCCACCCCTTTGGGGATCGCGGCGTGCGGCAATATATGTATATATACTGTATATATATATATATATATATATATATATATATATATATATATATATATATATATATACAGTATATATATATATATATACTGTATATATATGTATACTGTATATATATATAATATATATATATATATATATATATATACAGTATAGAATGGCGAGCTGTTGCTCGCCGGGAAATAAAATTGATACCTAAATGGGACGAACACATTTATTATTGACAAAGAAAGGGGTGAAAGGTCTTAAAATCGCCAAACTAACGGGGTGAACGTCATAAAATTTCAAAACTAAATGGGCTAAATATGAAGGAGAATGGGGGCCAGAAAAATAAAATGCCCTTAACTCCTTGCGACATTTTATGTTCCAGTAAGTCCGAGGAGGCGCTTGACAAGTATTTTGGGTCTTGAATTTGGCTCATGAGTGTTGTCGAAGCCTTACATTTTTCGCGATTTCCATCCACCAGAATGCTGTTTATTGTGATGTATCATATATCAATGGAAAGAGGAATATTTATAGTACATGATAAAACAAAACAAAATGTAAATAAATCGAAATATGAAAGTGTAAATGAGTCCGGAATACAATTATTTCCCATGCAATTGTCTTCACACCGTCCTAGCTCTAAATTGTGAGTGATGACTGTTATGTGTGTCCCAGCTAACTCCATAGATGCACAACAGGCCTATCTTGGGTTGGGGAGTAAGTAGACACGCTGTAGATATATAGGTTCTTATTGAGAAGGATATGGGATACAGGCACGAAGCAGAGCCTACAGGGTGATAGCTCTGTCTCGTGGTACACAAAAATGTATTGGCCCTCTGGTGAGAGGAGCCCCAGGCTTGAGTTGCCAGAGTGGCTATATGACATAACTAATATGACTGGGCGGGTGCCCAACTCCGAAAGGAGTTGAAATAGGGGAGCTATCCCTCCGCCAAAGGCGGCTTTCTAGGGCCTTTCCTAGCTGATGCCGAGAGGATTGGGTTCTAGTCATTTGGTGATGGGCTGGTCTATCAGAGTGAGAGTTGAGCGATCTCTGCCATACCCATAGCTTACTCTGACTGTTCCTTTTACTTATATATCTTCTAGATCTCAAGTGACGGCGTCTTTTCCGTGGATCGACCTCCCTACTGCCAACCTAAAAGTTGGCAGATTGGGAGCCAAAGCGTCACATTTTTCCCTTGCCCCTCAACTTTCCCTTCATAATTGCTGAGGGGCACAGGGCCTTGGGTGGGGCTTTGGTTTCCCGGGCATTTCCGCGCCCTCCTCAGCTCCCTGCCTTAGAGTGGCTTCGGTCACCCAGGCTTTGTTAGTGGTAAGCAGGGAGGGTTTTGTGGGGGCGCTCTATGGCCTTGGCCTTGCTCGGGACCTTGGGGCTGTTCGGCCAGGCAGCCTGGGGAACAACAACAACAACAACAACAACAACTAATATGACTGCCTGGATGCTAACATGAATCTTACTCATAGAGAGATATTACATATGCATAAGTGACTGTACTAGATATGAAAGTGATACTGTACAAGGTAAATCATATACATACACCTCCCTCCCCCCTCACGCTCGCAGTTCATTCTCGAGCGGACTCTTTCCTACTGAGCCGTTCTGATCGACGTGGGGTAACTTGGGGGTCAGAAGCTAAGGACTGTTCAGCGTCATTAAAAGGGGCCACAGGGTTGAGGGAGTCACCAGTTTGGGGCACGGGGCGGAGGAATCGACGGTTCCGCCACCACACACGGCCACTAGGGAGACGTACCTCATAGGCCCATGACCTGCCAAGGCTCATCACAACCCCCACCTTGTCCCAGCGTTTCGTGGTCGGGTCTTGAATCCGCACTTGCTGACCGACACGTAACCTGGGAAGGGGTTGTGTGTGCTCATCGTACCGGGTCTTAACCTGCTCGGCACGGTCGGCTGCACGTCTATCACAGTCCTCGGCCTTGGCTTGCCATTCTGCAGCAAAGGACTTGGGATGGGCCGGGAGACATGTCCTAAGAGGATGACCATACAGGAACTGGGCTGGGGAGCGGCCTGTGAAGTTTGGAGTATTCCGGAGTTCCAAGAGACCCCGGTCGAAGTCCTCACAGTCAATGTTGCCAGAGGGTGCAGTCTTTAAGGTGAGGTGCTTGAGAGACTTCACCGCAGCCTCGGCATGGCCGTTCGCCTGTGGGTAATGCGGTGATGTTACCACATGACGAACTCCCCATCGCTTCATAAAGTCCCGGAACTCGTGGCTGGTGAATTGTGGGCCCCCGTCGGTCCTCAGACGAAGGGGCACACCAACTTCCCGGAAGTAGCGACAGAACATCCTGATGGTCGCAGAGGCGGTTGTGTCGCCTGTGCAGGGGACAACAACAGGCCACCCCGAGAGACGGTCGACGACTACCAGGAAAGACTTCCCGGCGACCATGAAAAAGTCGGCCGACACAGCCTCAAAGGGCCTTGTAGGGTTGTCATCATTCATGAGTGGTTCCTTCTGGAGGCTAGGCTGAAGGATCTGGCACGACTCACACGCTTGAACAGTGTTGGTGATGTCGGAATCTATCCCCGGCCAGAAGGCAGCCTGCCTCGCCCTGCGTTTAGTGGCCTCCACACCACGGTGGCCGCCATGAAGATGCTGTAGGGTGCGTCGGTGGAGGGCTGCAGGAACCACGATCCGAGCTCCATACAGGACGAGGTCATCATCAGCGTAGAGTTCGTCCCGTATCTTCCAGTATGGGAGCAAGGAATTGTGAAGGTCGTATCGGTTGGCAGGGAATCCTGAGGTCACACAGTCGAGTAGACGAACATACGCAGGGTCTGCTCTTGCCGCGACCCGGAGATCCTGTAGCGTCCTGTCTGCGTCTGGTGCCGAAGATCGTGCCGAAGATCGTCCTGAGTTGATAACGTCCTTGGTTGTCACTATAGTCCTGAGGTAGGTGGCGGCGTCGGCACAAGCGATCTCATCCTCTGGCGTGGGGCGGCTGACCGGGGCTCGAGACAGGGCATCAGGGATGCAGAGCAACTTGCCGGCACGCCACACGGCCTTGAAGATATAGGGTGAGGTCTTCTCCTTCAGGCGTTGGAGGCGGGGATTCTCCACAGCGTCCAACGTGTAGTGATTGATGATAGGGATGAGGGGGCGGTGGTCAGTCATCAGTGTGAAATTCTGTAGACCCTCTAAATACAGTCGACACTTGGACATGGCCCAAACAGCAGCCAACATCTCCAACTTGATAGTAGCATAGCGGGTCTCAGCGTCCGCCAGGAACCGAGAGCCACACTGGATGAGCCGCAGGTGGCCACTGCCGTGGTCCTGCAAGAGGGCATACCCAATGCCGTTGAGTCGCGATGCATCAGTCTGAAGAATAGTGGGTAGGTCGGGGTCGAAGTGTGCGAGAACAGGAGGACTGACAAGGGCTAACTTGACTCGCCTGAAGGCCTCATCGTGGTCAGGAGTCCACACAAACGTCCTCTTGGGGCTTATCAAAGGGCGGAGGGGCTGAGCGGCGGCGGCGATGTCAGGGGTAAACTCTGCCAGCTGGTTGACCAGACCCAGGAATGACCTGAGGTCAGTCAAGTTGGTTGGTGCCGGAAAGTCCCCGATTGCAGCCACTTTGCTCGTGTCAGCCACAATACCATCCCCTGAGAGGGTGTATCCACAGAAGTCCACTGCAGGTGCGGCAACCTCAAACTTGCTCTTGTTGAGGGTAATCCCGAACTTGCGGCACCTAGTCAGCACTTCATGGATGCGGTCGAGGTGAGACTTGTAGTCCTCATCGTACAGCAGTATGTCATCCACGACATTAGTGCACCTCTGCACACATTGTAGAGCCATATCACCCCTGTAGCAGAAGGCGTCGCCCGTAGCTGTGAATCCCATGGGTCCTCTGCAATGCTTGAAGCGTCCATACGGCGTGCTGAAGGTGGTCAGGTGCTGGTCCTCTTCAGCCAACTCCATCTGCCAGTAACCACAGAGGGCGTCCGCAGTGGTGAAGTAGCGAGCTCCTCGGTCGACACCACGAACTGCTGCGGAGGGAGTAGGCGAAGGGTGAGCTGGTCGGGACACATGTTTGTTGAGTTTGGAGAGGTCGACGGTGATGCGCACTCCTCCGCTGTCCTTACCAACAACGACGAGGGGGTGGCACCATTCTGAGGGGTTGTCTCCAGCAGGCTTGATGATGCCCTGGGCCACCATGGACTCCAACTCTCGCTTGACTTGGTCCCTAAAGGCAAAGGGAATCTGTCGGGGAGTATGGATGGCGAAGGGCTCAGCTTCCTCTTTAAGATGGATCCTCATGGGTTGACCCACCATAGGTTTGAGGGGCACAGTCTTTAGGTCGTCTTTGGACATCAACACGTCGCTAAACTCCCGCAGGAAGTAATTCTTGGCTTCAGCGGGCGACGTGGAGACTGGAAGTGGTGTAGCCTTACACCTGTTGACGTGCTTGACCTCTTGTATGGGCGTTGGGAATGCCAGAGGTATGATGGCTAACTCCCTGCAGTGGCTGTATGAAAGCAGAGGAGTCTGGACACCCTCGTGCACATAGATCAGGGCAGTACACACTCTCTGTCACAGGGTGAGGGTAGCCTGAAATACCCCCAGAGCAGGTGCCATCGGGCAGCCGTCCGCCGTGAACGTTGTCGTGGGCGAAGGGGCTCGCAGGCTGCTCATGGGGATAGCCAAATCCTCAAGGTGACGCCGGCCAATCACGGTGATGTCAGCGCCCGTGTCCGGTAACATCCGTAGGCGGGATGTAGCGTCGCCAAAGGAGAGGGTAACAGAGATGGGTTGCGGCGTCGAAGCTGTAGAAGGAGTCGATCCCACCTGACGACAGCTATTACTCCTAGCATTGGGGGGCTTGCCAGAGTTGGAGGGGGCACCCGTATCGCCTGGGGGGCCACCTTGGCGTCTTTCCTTCTTCTTAGTCGACAGACAACACTTGTCATAATGCCCCAGAAGACAACAGATGCGGCACTGAACCTTGTGAGCAGGGCACTTAGCTGTCCGAGCCCAGTGACCGTGGCGCCCACAGTTGTTACAGGTGCTGCCAGCAGCGGGACACTTGTCAGGCCCGTGTCGGCGAACGCAACTCTGGCAGGCATCAGCTGCATTCGATGGAGGCTTGGGGGGTTGGATCCTGTCACTGCCCTGTTTCTTGTTTTTCTTGTATGAAGAGACGGCCCTTACTTGTCCATGGGGCGCACTAATGGCCGTGGTCGCAGATTTGGCAGCCTCATTCGAGCGGCACGTAGTGACGACATCCTGTAGTATTGACTTGGAGTCCAGGGCGATGAGTTTCTGGACTAACTCCTTGTCCCTGAGGCCCATGAGGATGATAGTCTTGAGTTGTGTCTCCACACAGATGGGTGAGTTACCAGGGCACACATCCACTTCTTCTGCGAGACGTTTGAGGCGGACGTAGAACTCTGCAAAAGTTTCCCCTTCATGCTGTCTGCAGCTCAACAATTCACGACGCCGGAGTGCCTCATTCCTTAGATTCTTGATATGAAGCTGCAGGGCGTCCAACACCTCTTCAACAGTCTTGTCTGTGGAGGGAGCGATCTGGAGGGTGTGTTCTAAGACACGCTGCATCTCGAGAGTCAGTCACATGCGTAGTTGTATCATATGTTTGGCCGCAGGCAGGTTGGACAGGTCCACCATGACAGCATAGTTGTCCCAGCGTCTCCTCCACTCCCAAAACATCTGGAATGTAGCGTCAGGCTTCAATGATGGTGGTGTCTGGGCCGTAGCCTTCTGTGGTGGAGGATTGTGTGAGGGATGTGGAGAAGAATGTGGCTGCTGTCCGCCAAGGTGACCAGCAGGTGTGGAGGAGTCGGGAGGGGTCCTGGTGGGAGCCAACAGCTGAAATAAGCTCTGGAACTCCTGTCTCCTTATAGCCTCATCATGCCTGCGAGACTCCTCCAGGACACGATCTCGGCGGGCCTCCTCCTCTTGTCTCCTCTGCTCATCATACCAGCGAGACTCCTCCAGGTATTTGAACAATTGCAGGAAATCAGCTGAAGAAGGGGCTGAAGGTGTGGTTGGGGACTGAGGGTGCTGATAATAATGTGTGTATTCCTCCCCATCATAAGGCAAGTTTGTTCCTGCCCCTTCGTCCTGTACATCACCAGAGTCTGACATCTTCTGTGGGTGACAGACAGACAGGGAGATAACAAACACACAGTTATTAGCCTCTCACATATACAAGTGGGGTATCAAAATGACTGGCAAAAACAGCAGAATATTTAGAATGCACACCAGCTGTATCCTCACCAATGTATAAAACCCAATTACAATTAGCACTGAAGGGAATGCTTGGGTGATGAAATAAAAGTTTGCCAGTTGTGTGTGTGCCCAGTGTGTGTGCGTGCGTATGTACCGAGCGGTGGAGCGGTGGTGCGCGGCCTCCCTCACCTCAGTGTCTTGCTGGCAGTCAGAGGGGGAGGATCTCACGCCCCGCTCTCTCGTGGCTCGGACTTGTGCGGGCGTTATGCTTATGCCACACACAATACATATAAAATAAAGCACACAATATAGCACTGGCATATATAATATCACTGGCACTGCACTGGGAACGTCGGCACCGCACTGTTGAGCACTATAACACTGTAATCCAAGCAGTGAGACGGTGGCTGGGATGCAGGGTGTGTGGACAATGGCGGCTGGCAGCGTCTGGCGAAATCCACATAAACTTCTCTTAATACACACTGCGCCATGTTATGTGTGTCCCAGCTAACTCCATAGATGCACAACAGGCCTATCTTGGGTTGGGGAGTAAGTAGACACGCTGTAGATATTATTGAGAAGGATATGGGATACAGGCACGAAGCAGAGCCTACAGGGTGATAGCTCTGTCTCGTGGTACACAAAAATGTATTGGCCCTCTGGTGAGAGGAGCCCCAGGCTTGAGTTGCCAGAGTGGCTATATGACATAACTAATATGACTGCCTGGATGCTAACATGAATCTTACTCATAGAGAGATATTACATATGCATAAGTGACTGTACTAGATATGAAAGTGATACTGTACAAGGTAAATCATATACATACAATGACCATATATTTTGTTTTGCTCAAATAATAGTATTTTTTCTCCTCTTTCCAAATCTGAAAACAGAAATTGTTTATCTTCAATAGTTCTCAAGCAGTGACCAAAACAAAAAAATATGATTTTGATTTATATGGTTTATAACATTTTCGATTTATTTCGTTGCTACGAAGTGTATGGTTTTAAATTTAGGCTGTATGAATACGGCAAGTAATGCTGATGAGCATAAAACAAACTAGAAGTTCCTAGGACAAATGTGGCGCCTCCTGCTGAAGTGAGGCAAACGACGAACACAAAGAAATGAGAAAATAGCGTTTGAAAGTTCCCGCTCTCCCTCTCAACCCACGTGACTTGCCTCCCTCCCACCACCAGGGAGGGAGGGAGGCAGGCGCCGGTAAGGGGTCGGTTGCCTCGCTACGAACTGTCAAACGCTGTTGTGGAACGGGAGTGGTGGACGCTGATTGGCTGGCGAGCGATGACTCATCATCATGGCGCCCGCTGATTGGTGGCGGCTCTTGTCTCGGGGCTTTGACTCAGTTCAGCACAGACTTCTCAGTCGTGCGTTAGCTGGGTAAAAAATCATGCAATAATTCTGGGAAAATCGTCCTTATAGACACTTCCATGTCGATTTGAGGCAAATGCTTCTTCCACAGGCTCAAGCATGCCTTTGCCTATCCGAGGCAAGTGTTAACTCAATTACATCCGGCCCGTCGTTTGCCTCACTTCAGCAGGGGGCGCCACAAATACCTTTTGCGCTATGAATATTTGAAATGAAGAGCCAAAATGCGAATATTTACGCTTCACCCATCTCTGTTCCGCCGATGCTAGCCGGGTTCCGAGCTGTTCCCCACCTCGTGGTTGCGTTATTTGCTCGGATACGTATATAACTGTATATATCACCGGAATCGGAAAATTGTGCTCTTTCCAATGGTGAAAACAAAAATAATATAGAGTAATTGGTTCGCGAGCTATGCGCAATTGTTTCCATGCAGTGACCTAAAACAAATATATATGATTTTGATTGATATGGTTTATAACATTTTCGATTTATTTCGTTGCTACGAAGTGTATGGTTTTAAATTTAAGCTGAATGAATACGGCAAATAATGCTGATGAGTATAAAACAAACTAGAAGTTCCTAGGACAAATATTTTTTGCGTTATGAATATTTGAAATGAAGAGCCAAAATGCGAATATTTACGCTTCACCCGTCTCTGTTCCGGCGATGCTAGCCGGGTTCCGAGCTGTTCCCCACCTCGTGGTTGCGTTATTTGGTCGGATACATATATAACTTAATATATCACCGGAATCGGAAAATTGTGCTCTTTCCAATGGTTTAAACAAAAATAATATAGCGTAATTGGTTCGTGAGCTATGCGCAATTGTTTCCATGCATTGTTATTGTTATGAAAATATAATTATGAGAATGTTTATACAGTTGTATATCTTTGCCACAATATTCATAACTTTTATATAATTTTCGTTGCCAATAATTGTATAATGTTCATAGAAGACATGTCAGTCATGAAGGTTGTCAATTTTACTTACCTGGTAGGGAAATGGCTCCTGGGTTGACACTGAAAAAACAAAATAAGAAAGCCAGGTTATCTTCATGTAATAAATTCAGAAATAATTCTATTGTACACGTAAATAAAATAAAGTAATGTATATATATATATATATATATATATATATATATATATATATATATATACATATACGTATATATATATACAAGGTGTCAAACAAAATATATAGAATGGTAAATGGTAATGGTAATGTATGTGTGTGGATATATTTATATATATATTATATATATATATATATATACAAGGTGTCAAAATTAATAGTGGTAAAATCAATGTGTGATTGTGTGTATATATATATATATATATTGTTACGTATCTTGATCCTCAAGTGGTTAACTTGATGAATCTAGATAGCACAGAGATATATATTAAGGTATCAGTCAGCTGAAGGCGAAACAAAAGTAAAATCTAATACAATTATTTCCTGTTGTTGCTTCCTTTCCTTTTGGATCTTAGGACTTGGTGTCCTTTATTGACTGATACTCTTTAATTATGAAAAATACTGAAACTAATTAAAGTCATGTAGTATTTATAAAGAATTATTATTTAACCGAAGCTTAGTAGGCTATGGTTATGAACCGAATAAGTTATATCTAAAGAAGGACTATTAATTCTATAAAAAGTCTTGAAAGATAAATATTAAAGTAAGAATATTTCTGTCTCCTACCCTTTTTGAAATGAATAGATAGTTTTCTTATATGTCCTTTTATTTATATTCAATGTAATTATTCTTGGTTCTTGTCTTACGTTAACAGTATTATATTATTATTATCATCAGGATTTATATCAAAGTCACATAAAAAGTTAGATATATATTTAATAATTAGTTAAATGTATTTCTTAACCACGTAACATTGAGGTTTGATTATGAGTAAATTAAGTTACAGGATCGCTTCATAGATTCGATTCAGATCTCACTCAAATAATATGAAAAGCAAAAATAATATTTTGAAGCTAAAAGAATTGTCTTCAGCTTAGGAAATCACTAGAAGTAATATTAAAACATCCATGTTAGTCTAAGGCGATATTACTAATAAGAGACAATAGTATCACCGTACTAAGCACCGTTAAGCAATGTAAGCTTAATTAAAAGAAAATGAAAGAACTCGTAAGTATGAATATAAAACAATAGTATTACTTTCATCATAACCCAATTACTTAAAGAGTTGCTTTAGTCCACAAGTCAGTCAACTAAAATAGTTAAGTACAAAATAGTATCGTTACCGTTAATTCCCAATCAAATAGTTACGTACATAATAGTAGCGTTAAAACGTTAATTCGCAATCAAATAGTTAAGCACATAATAGTAGCGTTAACGTTAATTCACAATCACATATCTCACTAACCAACATAACGTAAGTGTTTACACCGAACACACTTAACACACACTTATATAATCTGACTGACAGTCACAATCCCATTATAATACTTCACCCCGTCTTCCTCCAGCTGCAAGTTCACCTTCCCCAACTCCAAATGAGACTGATTTGAATGCCCACTACTCGGGTCTTATATACTAAACAATGATGGTGTAGGAACGAATCAGGAGGCGAGTGAAGGTGCGCGCCCCTATCATAGCTCCTCGAGTTGCATAGCAGGTGCGTCGTCCAATGGGGGGCTCCTGGCGTCGATCATACGTCATAGCGTCGGGTCATCGAAGTAGTTTGCAGGGTCCCCTATGACGCACGCAGGTGTGAAGGCTTGTTTGCTGGTATGCGGACGAGCTGGTTTCCCACTCGCTAGTTCGCCCGCTAGTCTGCTTCGCCGCTTGGGTAGTTTGACACGCCTTCAACTCTAATTCTAACTCTTAAATTAACATACAGGGCTCCGTATGTCAGGCCTCCCCCCTAGAAAAGAGTTTAAGGAGTATAGTACATAATATTAAACATAATACATAAACAGATTCACCACCAGATTGGCAACAGCAAGATTATAATGAGGATATAATAAGGATATCACCCAAAGTAGGCAACGTCTCCAGGTACCACATCAGAACATAGCCGGAACGTAGCTGGAGCGTTATTCGAACTGCAAGGCATCTCACAGCTGAAGGCTTGACAGCGCACTACTAAAGCATGATATTTACCTCGCTACAAGGGAGAGCTAATTGCCAAAATCCTCTCATTAAATTAAACTTACTGCTGTAGGAGGCCAACCTGGTAAATGCAATCTTTGATCCGTGGCAGTGGGTAGGTATCGTTCTTTGTGACAGCATTAACTTACCTATAGTCCATACATAAGCTATGGCTCCCCTCTGGTTTTGGCACAAGTATGACCGGACTACTCCACTGGCTTAAGGCCCTTTTGATCAGCTTGTTTGACAACATGTAGTCAAGCTCGACCTGCAGTATACTCCTGCGTTGTGGTGAGACACGGTAGGGGGATAGTTTAATGGGAGTTGCATCCCCTACGTCGATGTCGTGCAAGCTCAAAGAAGTGAGCCCTGGAGTATCACGGAACACACTGGGAGACTGAGATAAAACAGAGATTAGTTGATTCGCTTGATCAGAGGGAAGATGACATAGTTTAGATGGTAATTCCCCCCAAGCTACTGAATTATACTGAAAGTTGGATAGGCTACATGACAAGTTAAAGTCTGCATGGATACCTTCAGGCTCTGGAACAGTCCGTTGCGGGTCAGTAAGAGAACTGAAGACTTCGTCCGCACCAGGCTGTCTACAGGTCCTGACATTCACTGCCACAGTGGGAGAATCTGGAGGAGAGGAATCAGGGGACCTATGGTAGGGTTTCAACATATTTATATGGAATACTTGCGTGGGCTTTCTCATGTCTGGGGTAGTTACTAGATAATCGGTAATACTCACCCTCTGAATGATCTTATATGGGCCCCTGAACTTGGCAGATAAAGGTTGGCCAAAAAGGGGGAGCAGGACCAAAACCTCATCACCGGGGTGAAACTCCCTCTCACGGGCTTTTCTGTCATACCATTTCTTCATGGAGCTTTTAGCCACTGTCAAGTTTTGAGCGGCAAACTCACATGAGGATCTCAGCCGGGTTTTGAAATCTGAAACATACTTGAGGAGGTTTTGGTTCCCCTCCTGGCCAACTAGGCTATCCTGCAATAGTTGCAAAGGACCTCTTACCTGGTGACCGAAAACTAGCTCATTAGGGGAAAAACCCAGGGATTTAGTTGGAACCTCACGAGTAGCAAATAAAAGAAAAGGTACCCCCTTATCCCACTCAACTCCGGTCTCTGTACAATACTTACGTAACATTCCCTTTAATGTCTGGTGATATGGTTCGAGAACCCCTTGACTCTCTGGGTGGTAGGTGATAGACTTAACATGCTCGATATCCAACTCCTTCAGGGACTGCTGAAAAATGTTAGAGGTAAAATTAGTTCCTTGATCACTTTGCACCTCATGGAGGAAACCCATTCTGGTGAAGAATTTGAGCAGTTCCTTGATGACAGTTGGAGCAGAGGTAGTCCTTAAGGGTATAGCCTCTGGGTAGCGAGTTGCCATGTCCATAATAGTTAATAAATAAATGTTACCTTGGGAAGTCTTAGGCAATGGGCCTACAATGTCCACTACCACCCGAGTAAAAGGATTCTCGAAAACGGGCAAGGGCACCAGAGGATGTACAGGCACCTTCTGATTGGGTTTTCCTGTCATCTGGCAAGTGTGACACACTCTAGAAAACTCCACTACATCTGCACGCATTCCTGGCCAGTAAAAGTGGGCTCTGATTCTGTCTAGAGTTTTTCTCACGCCTAGGTGTCCTGCCAATGGTATACAATGTTCCATTTCCATGATATCTCTACGACAAGGTTTGGGGACTACTACTTGATGGACGTCCCAAGCCCCGTCATCGATTGGTCTGTGTGGCTGTCTCCATCTATGCCACAATACTCCTCCTTTGAGGTAGAAACATTCACCACCCTCCTTCTCACATTCCTCTTCACTCATGGACCTGGCAGCTAACTCCTTGCATTCACTATCATCTCTCTGTAGCTCTACCAGGCCACTAGGACAATTTGGAGGGGTTGCATGGTCATCGTTAGGGTCAAGATGAGCCATAAAGGTGTCAGATAAATCCACCTCAGTCACATCATCAGGCACAGTTGGAGCGGCATTCACACTCTCATCATCCCTTTCATCAACTCTTACATTCGGTACATTTCTGTCTGAGGGAACTGCTACTTGAGACATTGAACGTGTGACAGCACACACAGGGAAAACTGTTGGCATCTCCTTTTCGAGCTCACTGGTTAGTGACTCGTTAACAGGGGAAAGTGACAAAATGGGGTCTGGTCGGACCTTCTCACCTGCTACATCATTCCCCAAAAGGAGTGTTACCCCAGGCACAGGGATATGTTGGGACCTACACAAAGCTATGGTGGCCTCACCCTGTAGTAACTCACATTCAATTTCGCCTTTTACCAAGTGTGCATAGAATTTGCCTCCAGCACCTTTCATTACAACTGGTTCGCCAGGTGGGCACTCAGTGTAAGGATTCACCATGAGGGTGCTAGTAGAACCTGTGTCTCTCAGAATGTTTACCTCATGCATACAACCATTTAATCTCACGTTGCCAGATGAAATAAAGGGACGGTAACTGTCCTGCACTGATGGTGAAATTATTATTGGCTTAACCCTAGTGGGTTGCACCACGCATGCTACTACACCCCTGTCTAGATGATTTACGTTAGCTGCTAGGTACTCCTTCTGTCGGGAGTCCTGCATTAAAGGAACTTTTGGTGCTAGGTACTCCTTCTGTCGGGAGTCCTGCATTAAAGGAACTTTTGGTGCTAGGTACTCCTTCTGTCGGGAGTCCTGCATTAAAGGCACAAATGGAATTTGAGATACGGCGGCAACTGTCTGCCCCGATCTCTCGGTTTTCTCCTTGGCCCAGCAGTAATAAGCTAGGTGGCCTCTCATGCCACAAAAAGTACATACTTTAGGGATAACGGGAAAGTTCCCTCTTTGAGCATTACTATTACTTTGGGGCCCACCTCTGTTACCATTGCCCTGAGTCGCATTTTTAGTTGGGGGAACAATTCTGTTTTGGCTAGCTGGGGAAGACGTTATAGGCTTGTGACTGGGTCTGTCAGATTTGTGATTGGGATACTTAAAATTAGAACTAGAATTATCGTAGGGCTTCTTTCCACGAAATTTGTTGTTGAGCACGTATGTGTCAGCCATGTCAGCGGCGTCGGCAAGATAATCTACCTTTTTCCCCTTTAAATGATAGGATACAGAAGAATCAATTTTCCATAGGAAATTTTCTAACAGGACCAACTCCTTCAGATCGTTGTAGTTTGTGACTTTCTTACTCTTGACCCAATGATTGAAAGTTTTAGTCATGGTCCTGGCAAATACCTTATGGGTTTCTTCTACTTTCTTCTGGTTTTTACGGAAAGATTGCCTGTAAGCCTCAGGCTGCAATTGATAGGTTTTTAGGATAGCTTCTTTGAGATTGTCATAAACCTGCCTAACTTCTGCTACTTCTGACAAATACGTGGCTCGAGCCTGCCCTGTCAAAACGGTTTGTAACATAAAAGGCCATTGATCTCTTGTCCACTTCATACCTCCAGCAACTTCCTCAAACAAAACAAAGAAATCCTGCACATTATCCTCAGTGAAAGGTGGAATGACACTAGTCATAGTCAATCCCAGAGGGGGAGCAATTACGGGAGCATTTGTATTGACATTTAGTTGAGCTATACGATATTGATATTCACATTGTTCGGTCGTTGCTCTGGCTTTTATGCTGGCTTCTTCGGTATTTGCTCTAGCTTTTATGCTGGCTTCTTCGATATTTATTCTGGCTAGTTCTATTTTTAGTTTGGCTTGTTCTAGTTCGAATATTTGATCACCGGTCAAACCAGGTGGTAATTGTACATCAAGTTGGCTAGGTTTACTCGGGATCCCACCAACTGCTCCGTCACCCTCCCCGCCTTCTACAGGGAACAGGTGGGTTTTTATGGTCTGAGCCACCTCTACTTTGGACATGTTTGAGACAGTTAATTGGAGATGTGAGGCAAGCACTTCCAGTTCGGATTTTGACAGACAATCAATATCAGGGGCTGTGGGTTCTGATTCTATGAAAACTCGAGCATCTTCGTCATTAATTAGATGAGGCATGATTAATATTTGTTTTTTAAGTAGTTAAACGTTAATGAAACTGAGTGAAACAGTATGAAACGAATCCTGGCAAGGTCGCCACTCTTCTGTTACGTATCTTGATCCTCATGTGGTTAACTTGATGAATCTAGATAGCACAGAGATATATATTAAGGTATCAGTCAGCTGAAGGCGAAACAAAAGTAAAATCTAATAAAATTATTTCCTGTTGTTGCTTCCTTTCCTTTTGGATCTCAGGACTTGGTATCCTTTATTGACAGATACTCTTTAATTATGAAAAATACTGAAACTAATTAAAGTCATGTAGTATTTATAAAGAATTATTATTTAACCGAAGCTTAGTAGGCTATGGTTATGAACCGAATAAGTTATATCTAAAGAAGGACTATTAATTCTATAAAAAGTCTTGAAAGATAAATATTAAAGTAAGAATATTTCTGTCTTTTACCCTTTTTGAAATGAATAGATAGTTTTCTTATATGTCCTTTTATTTATATTTAATGTAATTATTCTTGGTTCTTGTCTTACGTTAACAGTATTATATTATTATTATCATCAGGATTTATATCAAAGTCACATAAAAAGTTAGATATATAATTATTTAATAATTAGTTAAATGTATTTCTTAACCACGTAACATTGAGGTTTGATTATGAGTAAATTAAGTTACAGGATCGCTTTATAGATTCGATTCAGGTCTCACTCAAATAATATGAAAAGCAAAAATAATATTTTGAAGCTAAAAGAATTTTCTTCAGCTTAGGAAATCACTAGAAGTAATATTAAAACATCCATGTTAGTCTAAGGTGATATTACTAATAAGAGACAATAGTATCACCGTACTAAGCACCGTTAAGCAATGTAAGCTTAATTAAAAGAAAATGAAAGAACTCGTAAGTATGAATATAAAACAATAGTATTACTTTCATCATAACCCAATTACTTAAAGAGTTGCTGTAGTCCACAAGTCAGTCAACTAAAATATTTAAGTACAAAATAGTAGCGTTACCGTTAATTCCCAATCAAATACTTACGTACATAATACTAGCGTTCAACGTTAATTCGCAATCAAATGAGTTGCAGTTGGGATGTGTGTACATGCTTAGATTGATATGCAGGATTCGAAGTTGCATAATAAATCGTAGGCAGTGTCCACCAACCATTAACTGTCTTCGTGGTGCGATGTATAAGGTGTTGATTTTCGGTGTGAGCATCCTGGGTTCGAGTCCACGGACTGCCACATGTGTTTGTAAATTTCATTAATCGATTTTAGGAGTATTGTTGGTTGTTGGAAGGAACATAATAATTAAGCACATAATAGTAGCGTTAACGTTAATTCCCAATCACATATCTCACTAACCAACATAACGTAAGTGTTTACACCGAACACACTTAACACACACTTATATAATCTGACTGACAGTCACAATCCCATTATAATACTTCACCCCGTCTTCCTCCAGCTGCAAGTTCACCTTCCCCAACTCCAAATGAGACCGATTTGAATGCCCACTACTCGGGTCTTATATACTAAACAATGATGGTGTAGGAACGAATCAGGAGGCGAGTGATGGTGTGCGCCCCTATCATAGCTCCTCGAGTTGCATAGCAGGTGCGTCGTCCAATGGGGGCTCCTGGCGTCGATCATACGTCATAGCGTCAGGTCATCGAAGTAGTTTGCAGGGTCCCCTATGACGCACGCAGGTGTGAAGGCTTGTTTGCTGGTATGCGGACGAGCTGGTTTCCCACTCGCTAGTTCGCTCGCTAGTCTGCTTCGCCGCTTGGGTAGTTTGACACTCCTACAACTCTAATTCTAACTCTTAAATTAACATACAGGGCTCCGTATGTCAGACCTCCCCCCTAGAAAAGAGTTTAAGGAGTATAGTACATAATATTAAACATAATACAT
Source organism: Paralithodes platypus (assembly GCA_032716605.1). Taxonomy (NCBI): domain Eukaryota; kingdom Metazoa; phylum Arthropoda; class Malacostraca; order Decapoda; family Lithodidae; genus Paralithodes; species Paralithodes platypus. Next base: position 5,977,200 of record CM064516.1, read on the forward strand.
AAACAGATTCACCACCAGATTGGCAACAGCAAGATTATAATGAGGATATAATAAGGATATCACCCAAAGTAGGTAACGTCTCCAGGTACCACATCAGAACATAGCCGGAACGTAGCTGGAGCGTTATTCGAACTGCAAGGCATCTCACAGCTGAAGGCTTGACAGCGCACTACTAAAGCATGATATTTACCTCGCTACAAGGGAGAGCTAATTGCCAAAATCCTCTCATTAGATTAAACTTACTGCTGTAGGAGGCCAATCTGGTAAATGCAATCTTTGATCCGTGGCAGTGGGTAGGTATCGTTCTTTGTGACAGCATTAACTTGCCTATAGTCCATACATAAGCTATGGCTCCCGTCTGGCTTTGGCACAAGTATGACCGGACTACTCCACTGGCTTAAGGCCCTTTTGATCAGCTTGTTTGACAACATGTAGTCAAGCTCGACCTGCAGTATACTCCTGCGTTGTGGTGAGACACGGTAGGGGGATAGTTTAATGGGAGTTGCATCCTCTACGTCGATGTCGTGCAAGCTCAAAGAAGTGAGCCCTGGAGTATCACGGAACACACTGGGAGACTGAGATAAAACAGAGATTAGTTGGTTCGCTTGATCAGAGGGAAGATGACATAGTTTAGATGGTAATTCCCCCCAAGCTACTGAATTATACTGAAAGTTGGATAGGCTACATGACAAGTTAAAGTCTGCCTGGATACCTTCAGGCTCTGGAACAGTCCGTTGCGGGTCAGTAAGAGAACTGAAGACTTCGTCCGCACCAGGCTGTCCACAGGTCCTGACATTCACTGCCACAGTGGGAGAATCTGGAGGAGAGGAATCAGGGGACCTATGGTAGGGTTTCAACATATTTATATGGAATACTTGCGTGGGCTTTCTCCTGTCTGGGGTAGTTACTAGATAATCGGTAATACTCACCCTCTGAATGATCTTATATGGGCCCCTGAACTTGGCAGATAAAGGTTGGCCAAAAAGGGGGAGCAGGACCAAAATCTCATCACCGGGCTGAAACTCCCTCTCACGGGCTTTTCTGTCATACCATTTCTTCATGGAGCTTTTAGCCACTTGTCAAGTTTTGAGCGGCAAACTCACATGAGGATCTCAGCCGGGTTTTGAAATCTGAAACATACTTGAGGAGGTTTTGGTTCCCCTCCTGGCCAACTAGGCTATCCTGCAATAGTTGCAAAGGACCTCTTACCTGGTGACCGAAAACTAGCTCATTAGGGGAAAAACCCAGGGATTCAGTTGGAACCTCACGAGTAGCAAATAAAAGAAAAGGTACCCCCTTATCCCACTCAACTCCGGTCTCTGTACAATACTTACGTAACATTCCCTTTAATGTCTGGTGATATCGTTCGAGAACCCCTTGACTCTCTGGGTGGTAGGTGATAGACTTAATATGCTCGATACCCAACTCCTTCAGGGACTGCTGAAAATGTTTAGAGGTAAAATTAGTTCCTTGATCACTTTGCACCTCATGGGGGAAACCCATTCTGGTGAAGAATTTGAGCAGTTCCTTGATGACAGTTGGAGCAGAGGTAGTCCTTAAGGATATAGCCTCTGGGTAGCGAGTTGCCATGTCCATAATAGTTAATAAATAAATGTTACCTTGGGAAGTCTTAGGCAATGGGCCTACAATGTCCACTACCACCCGAGTAAAAGGATTCTCGAAAACGGGCAAGGGCACCAGAGGATGTACAGGCACCTTCTGATTGGGTTTTCCTGTCATCTGGCAAGTGTGACACACTCTAGAAAACTCCACTACATCTGCACGCATTCCTGGCCAGTAAAAGTGGACTCTGATTCTGTCTAGAGTTTTTCTCACACCTAGGTGTCCTGCCAATGGTATACAATGTGTCATTTCCATGATATCTCTACGACAAGGTTTGGGGACTACTACTTGATGGACGTCCCAAGCCCCGTCATCGATTGGTCTGTGTGGCTGTCTCCATCTACGCCACAATACTCCTCCTTTGAGGTAGAAACATTCACCACCCTCCTTCTCACATTCCTCTTCACTCATGGACCTGGCAGCTAACTCCTTGCATTCACTATCATCTCTCTGTAGCTCTACCAGGCCACTAGGACAATTTGAAGGGGTTGCATGGTCATCGTTAGGGTCAAGATGAGCCATAAAGGTGTCAGATAAATCCACCTCAGTCACATCATCAGGCACAGTTGGAGCGGCATTCACACTCTCATCATCCCTTTCATCAACTCTTACATTCGGTACATTTCTGTCTGAGGGAACTGCTACTTGAGACATTGAACGTGTGACAGCACACACAGGAAAAACTGTTGGCATCTCCTTTTCGAGCTCACTGGTTAGTGGCTCGTTAACAGGGGAAAGTGACAAAATGGGGTCTCGTCGGACCTTCTCACCTGCTACATCATTCCCCAAAAGGAGTGTTACCCCAGGCACAGGGATATCTTGGGACCTAGACAAAGCTATGGTGGCCTCACCTTGTAGTAACTCACATTCAATTTCGCCTTTTACCAAGTGTGCATAGAATTTGCCTCCAGCACCTCTCATTACAACTGGTTCGCCAGGTGGGCACTCAGTGTAAGGATTCACCATGAGGGTGCTAGTAGAACCTGTGTCTCTCAGAATGTTTACCTCATGCATACAACCATTTAATCTCACGTTGCCAGATGAAATAAAGGGACGGTAACTGTCCTGCACTGATGGTGAAATTATTATTGGCTTAACCCTAGTGGGTTGCACCACGCATGCTACTACACCCCTGTCTAGATGATTTACGTTAGCTGCTAGGTACTCCTTCTGTCCGGAGTCCTGCATTAAAGGAACTTTTGGTGCTAGGTACTCCTTCTGTCGGGAGTCCTGCATTAAAGGAACTTTTGGTGCTAGGTACTCCTTCTGTCGGGAGTCCTGCATTAAAGGCACATATGGAATTTGAGATACGGCGGCAACTGTCTGCCCCGATCTCTCGGTTTTCTCCTTGGCCCAGCACTGATAAGCTAGGTGGCCTCTCATGCCACAAAAAGTACATACTTTAAGGGATACGGGAACATTCCCTCTTTGAGCATTACTATTACTTTGGGGCCTACCTCTGTTACCATTGCCCTGAGTCACATTTTTAGTTGGGGGAACAATTCTATTTTGGCTAGCTGGGGAAGACGTTATAGGCTTGTGACTGGGTCTGTCAGATTTGTGATTGGGATACTTAAAATAAGAACTAGAATTATCGTAGGGCTTCTTTCCACGAAATTTGTTGTTGAGCACGTATGTGTCAGCCATGTCAGCGGCGTCGGCAAGATAATCTACCTTTTTCCCCTTTAAATGATAGGATACAGAAGAATCAATTTTCCATAGGAAATGTTCTAACAGGACCAACTCCTTCAGATCGTTGTAGCTTGTGACTTTCTTACTCTTGACCCAATGATTGAAAGTTTTAGTCATGGTCCTGGCAAATACCTTATGGGTTTCTTCTACTTTCTTCTGTTTTTTACGGAAAGATTGCCTGTAAGCCTCAGGCTGCAATTGATAGGTTTTTAGGATAGCTTCTTTGAGATTGTCATAATCCTGCCTAACTTCTGCTACTTTTGACAAATACGTGGCTCGAGCCTGCCCTGTCAAAACGGTTTGTAACATAAAAGGCCATTGATCTCTTGTCCACTTCATACCTCCAGCAACTTCTTCAAACAAAACAAAGAAATCCTGCACATTATCCTCAGTGAAAGGTGGAATGACACTAGTCATAGTCAATCCCAGAGAGGGAGCAATTACGGGAGCATTTGTATTGACATTTAGTTGAGCTATATGATATTGATATTCACATTGTTCGGTCGTTGCTCTGGCTTTTATGCTGGCTTCTTCGGTATTTGCTCTGGCTTTTATGCTGGCTTCTTCGATATTTATTCTGGCTAGATCTATTTTTAGTTTGGCTTGTTCTAGTTCGAATATTTTATCACCGGTCAAACCAGGTGGCAATTGTACATCAAAGTTGGCTAGGTTTACTCGGGATCCCACCAACTGCTCCGTCACCCTCGCCGCCTTCTACAGGGAACAGGTGGGTTTTTATGGTCTGAGCCACCTCTACTTTGGACATGTTTAAGACAGTTAATTGGAGATGTGAGGCAAGCACTCCCAGTTCGGATTTTGACAGACAATCTATATCAGGGGCTGTGGGTTCTGATTCAATGAAAACTCGAGCATCTTCGTCATTAATTAGATGAGGCATGATTAATATTTGGTTTTTAACCCTTAAAAAGCGGCTCACCACATAAGTCGAGTTAAATAAAGCTGGACTATGTGGCGGCGCTCGACATAACTCGAGTGGCAATTTCAGCACGTAATGTTGCTGAGAGAGAGAGACAAGTGGTGGCAGGAGAGTAGCGAGCGTATGACTGCTCCAGACCACCGCGGCGAACCTACTGACACGAATCTCACCTCCCTCCTACCTCTCACTCGCTATATACGGAATTGTATCGGGAAAGTGGCTAATTACCTGCTTTTTGCACTCGCGTTGCACGGTTATTGCAAGAAAACTAGCCATCATAAAAGGATCGTTATGGTGTCATTCGAAAGCTCTGTTTATGCCCTTTCAGGGATAGATACTTGTTTTACGTTCTGGGTCTTATTTAGGCATGAAAATGATCACGTAAACAGCCCTATTTTGGCTAAAAACACCCCGCTGGGCGGTACATATAAATAAACCGCATAGGCCGCTCGTAAAGGGTTAAGTAGTGAAACGTTAATGAAACTGAGTGAAACTGTATGAAACGAATCCTGGCAAGGTCGCCACTCTTCTGTTACGTATCTTGATCCTCATGTGGTTAACTTGATGAATCTAGATAGCACAGAGATATATATTAAGGTATCAGTCAGCTGAAGGCGAAACAAAAGTAAAATCTAATAACATTATTTCCTGTTGTTGCTTCCTTTCCTTTTGGAACTCAGGACTTGGTATCCTTTATTGACTGATACTCTTTAATTATGAAAAATACTGAAACTAATTAAAGTCATGTAGTATTTATAAAGAATTATTATTTAACCGAAGCTTAGTAGGCTATGGTTATGAACCGAATAAGTTATATCTAAAGAAGGACTATTAATTCTATAAAAAGTCTTGAAAGATAAATATTAAAGTAAGAATATTTCTGTCTCTTACCCTTTTTGAAATGAATAGATAGTTTTTTTATATGTCCTTTTATTTATAATTAATGTAATTATTCTTGGTTCTTGTCTTACGTTAACAGTATTATATTAGTATTATCATCAGGATTTATATCAAAGTCACATAAAAAGCTAGATATATATTTAATAATTAGTTAAATGTATTTCTTAACCACTTAACATTGAGGTTTGATTATGAGTAAATTAAGTTACAGGATCGCTTCATAGATTTGATTCAGGTCTCAATCAAATAATATGAAAAGCAAAAATAATATTTTGAAGCTAAAAGAATTTTCTTCAGCTTAGGAAATCACTAGAAGTAATATTAAAACATCCATGTTAGTCTAAAGCGATATTACTAATAAGAGACAATAGTATCACCGTACTAAGCACCGTTAAGCAATGTAAGCTTAATTAAAAGAAAATGAAAGAACTCGTAAGTATGAATATAAAACAATAGTATTACTTTCATCATAACCCAATTACTTAAAGAGTTGCTGTAGTCCACATGTCAGTCAACTAAAATAGTTAAGTACAAAATAGTAGCGTTACCGTTAATTCCCAATCAAATAGTTACGTACATAATACTAGCGTTCAACGTTAACCCTCTCAACACGGATGGGCTCTTAAACGCCCATAAAAAAGCATATACCAGGAACCCGGAAGGACTCTTGAACACCCCTGTAGTTGAAAGCCTGTGAGCTTCGTGTGCGAGGCGTCGGTCCGACGCATGTAAACAACAGCCTGCTGGACCGACGCCCCGCATCTCCGGCCACAAGAAGGAGAGCGGCGCTTGTTCTTGTGTGCCTGTATGTTGTTGTTAAGTATCGAATAGTAGTGTAAAGTGGCTGTTTTGACCATAAAGTTATCTCCAATGAAATCATCATCACAGCTCAACCAGTTGACTTAGAGAGCTCTACTTATTGCCATTCTACAGGTAAATAACACAGCTACGCTTGGGGATGCGCGGGAATGCGGGAAGCAGTCTGATTAACGAATATACGGTAGCCTAGCCTAGACGTTTTTCGGCCAAAACACCCGGTTTTCGAGGAATATATATATAATACATAGCCGGGGCTGGAGGGTTAATTTGCAATCAAATAGTTAAGCACATAATAGTAGCGTTAACGTTAATTCCCAATCACATATCTCACTAACCAATATAACATAAGTGTTTACACCGAACACCCTTAACACACACTTATATAATCTGACTGACAGTCACAATCCCATTATAATACTTCACCCCGTCTTCCTCCAGCTGCAAGTTCACCTTCCCCAACTCCAAATGAGACTGATTTGAATGCCCACTACTCGGGTCTTATATACTAAACAATGATAGTGTAGGAACGAATCAGGAGGCGAGTGATGGTGCGCGCCCCTATCATAGCTCCTCGAGTTGCATAGCAGGTGCGTCGTCCATCGTCGATCATACGTCATAGCGTCGGGTCATCGAAGTAGTTTGCAGGGTCCCCTATGACGCACGCAGGTGTGAAGGCTTGTTTGCTGGTATGCGGACGAGCTGGTTTCCCACTCTCTAGTTCGCTCGCTAGTCTGCTTCGCTGCTTGGGTAGTTTGACACTCCTTTAACTCTAATTCTAACTCTTAAATTAACATACAGGGCTCCGTATGTCAGAATATATATATATATATATATATATATATATGGTGTCAAACCAGAGAAATATGTGCAAATTTCCAAGCCACCCAAAGAGGTACTGCACTGGACTCGTTATTTTTTTAGAGTGGTTTCCCCAGGAGGCCTATATCCACTGTAGTGCAAATTGTAGTAGAAATTGAATTGTGTCACAACCCTTTCCAACGAGAAGGGAAATGGCTCCTGGGTTGACACTGAAAAAACAAAATAAGAAAGCCAGGTTATCTTCAGGTAATAAATTCAGAAATAATTCTATTGTACACGTAAATAAAATAAAGTAATGTGTATATATATATATATATATATATATATATATATATACAAGGTGCCAAACAAAATATAAAGAATGGTAAATGGTAATGGTAATGTATGTGTGTGGATATATTTATATATATATTATATATAGCATATATATACACCGGTATATATATATATATGGTGTCAAACCAGAGAAATATGTGCAAATTTCCAAGCCACCCAAAGAGGTACTGCACTGGACTCGTTATTTTTTTAGAGTGGTTTCCACTGTAGTGCAAAATGTAGTAGAAATTGATTTTTTTTTTTTTTTTTTTTTTTTTTTTTTTTTTATGATGATGATGATGATGGTGATGATGATGGGTGAATGAAGGTGGGCCCCGAACCTCGGAAGTGATGATTGAATGAATGAATGAATTATTGAACGATTGAATGACTGAATGATAGGGTGATGAAGGTGAATGGAAGAATGCATAAAGACTGAATGAATGAATGGGTGATAGTGATTGGAAAGGAATAATGAAGGTGAATAGGAGAATGCATAAATGAATGAATGAATCGTGCAAAGATTCTGGCTATAGGACATCTGCATCGAGTTGATGGTACTTGTTGAAGCAACCATTGACAACGAGGCAAGACTTGCATCGAAAGCTCGTGTCCTTGCGAATTTGGCTCCTATAACACACACGGCACCGCTTTCGCTTTCCGTCTGGGATCATCTCGAGAACGTGTTCCAAGTTCCTGTTGTACCGGTCATGTTTCAGTACAACAGGACGTGGCTTCGAACCCCGTCCTTTTCGAGGACCTCTCCGACGGCCTCTTGGTGCCTGAGCCCTAGCTTGAACGTCCATTACTAGTGGAACCCAGTCGGCATCCATGACGGGTGCTGCCCGAGCGCCACCAGCAGCAGCAGCTGCACCCGGTACTACTGGTGCGGGGGGGTCAAGTGGTAGGTCATCCACTTCCTCCTCATCATCAGTAGCATCGTCCGAGTCCGATACTGGTGCCGCCTGGGGTGCATTCTCAGCGAGTGCTCCCCCGATGGCAACAGCAGCAGCAGCAGCATCTGGACCTGGTGAGGGGGGGGGGGGGGATCATGAAAGAGTGCTCCCCCAATAGTCCATGAGCCAGGCCAGATATCGGTACCACCTGGGGTGACTAAACACGAATGGTACTAAAATGTTTATAGAGTGACTGTAAGTACATTAAGATATGATAGCCTTCTCGCACTGGTAGCTTAGTCTAATTTTTTTGATGCAATAGGGGCGCTACCCAAAAATAAAGATTTTTAGCGTGACGCTCGGCGTTTTCCTCATTTTCTTTAAAATCCATCACACAATCATCGCGAAACTTTGAACACCTATGTAGAATTATATTCTCTACCAGAGTTGTTCTTAGGTATTTTTCAAATTTCCTCATATTTCGGAATATACTCTATATTTTGGGTATTTTCCTCTAAATCTAGAATAAATCCTTAAATATGGGGAACATTGAAAAATATATTCTAACAGCTCTTGTAGCTTATTTGATTCTCTACAAGAATTATTCCGATGTGTATTTCAAGTTTCTCCATATTTAGGGGTTTATTTCATATTTGGGGATTTTTTGTTATATTTTGGGGATAATTTATTATTGGAAGGAGCAAACATATGTAGAGTGGTTTCCATGTAATGTGTTTGTTTGTTCATGGTTTAATGGTGATATTTTTTGCAGGTGTGTGTCGACTGTTTGACGGCAGGATGGAACCATCTGCGAGGAAGAGAGCACGGATCGACTGTATCATCCACTGCTCTGATGATGACAGCGATGCTCTGGTGTCACCACAGGATTTGGACTCCTGGAACACATTGCTCAGGGCTGCAGAAATCAGGCAGCATGATCCAGTCCTGGAAGCAGCCAAGGGCCTTGAAGAAGGAGGAATACCACACATACATTATCACCGTAAATGTCGTAGTCTCTTTACAATGAAGAAGTCACTGGATTCTATCCTTGCCAAGGGTGTCAAGATAGAATCAGCAAGCGTCGACCCCAGGAGGAGGGCATCAAGGGATGCCCCTAGTACTAGCAGGGTGTATGCCAAAGTATGTATCTTCTGCGAGAAGTCAAGCAAGTACATAAAAACAACAAAGACAAGGGAGCCACTCATACAGTGTGTTGAGCTACGAGCAGATGAGAAGATTCGCAGAGCAGCAATAAGGAAACTCAACCAGAGAATCCTTGGTTTAGTTAGCAGAGACCTTGTTGCTGCAGAGGGTCACTACCACAAGTCGTGCTACAAACTCTTCACAAAAGATGATTTCCCAGCGGCCGCCAGGTCGGGTGCAGGTGAAAATCAGGAAGAAAGCGAGGAAGCACGCTACGAAGAGGTTGAGACAGAAGCCCTCGAGGAACTCTGCTTGTATATAAGGACCAAATTATTCCCCAACCCAGAGGTACTGCCTATGACAAACCTCACATCTAGGCTTGAGAGATCCATGATGTCCCGTGGTATTATCCAACTGAAACCAGCGACAAAGAAACATGTTCGCCGAAAGATTGAAACCGAGTTTGGAGAATCACTACGCTTTGTCCCAGATGAGAAAGGAAAGCTTCTAATCTATCCACGCAGCCTCTCAATGGACGACCTTGCCCGGCAAGTACACAAAATGGCAAAAGACCTGCAAGAAGCAAGAGCAGCTAACTCTGAAGATGTCTTAACCAAAGCAGGAATGCAGCTGAGGAATGAGATCAATAAACAAGATGTGAGTCAGCCATGGCCTCCCGATACAGATCAGAATGTCATTCCTGCAGCAGTCACTCAATTCCTGCACACCCTGCTGACAGGAGAGTGTGAGTGTGAAACTCCCTCTGAAAGAGCTCAACGTCTTGCCACTTCCTTTGGCAGTGACTTGGTCTTTGCTGTTACCAGTGGCAAGACAAAACCACCCAAGCACGTACTGCTGACCAATGCTGTAAAGTCTTTGACAGGAAACACAGAACTGATCCGAACTCTGAATCGTCTTGGTCACTGTGTGTCTTACTCAATGTTTGAGGAGATCGATACAGCCCTTTGTATCCAGAAGCTGGAATGCTCAAAGGATGACATTCCACTGCCAGCAAACATCTACCCTGGTGTGTTCACAACCCTGGCCTGGGATAACATTGACCGACTTGATGAGACCCTAAGTGGAGCAGGTACTTCTCATAGAGTCAATGGCATTGCTGTCCAGTCCAAGGTTGCAGGCTCTGTGCCAGAGAAAGTCCTGCCAGAGATTACCAAGTCCAAGATAAGAAGCATCACTCAGACATCATCAATGCTGCCAATATACAATGTTGGGCGGCGGGCAGGGCCACCTAGGATTGAGACTGCGTATGTCGACACTACCAAGGAAGTCCAGGATTCAAAGACAAAGAACCATATCTGGCTTCTTACTCGAATGTCAGACCATGAGGACCAGTCCATCAGCAGTTGGACTGGGTTCAACATCAAAATGCGCAGAGACATTGCAGTGGTTCAGGACACTGTAAGCTACCTGCCCACTATCAATGCTCCCGCAACAGAAATGTCCACCGTTAATGAAATCTTGGAACAAACGCATGCTATCATGCAGTCCTTACAGCTTAACAAGATTGTGTGCGTGTTTGATCAAGCACTCTATGCCAAAGCTGCCGAAGTTATCTGGAAACAAGAGAAGTTCAAGAACATTATCATCAGGATGGGCGTCTTCCACACAATCTGTAATCTCATCTCCACCATAGGAAAGAGGTTTCAAGATGCAGGTCTTAGAGATCTGTGTGTGGAATCAGGTATCATCGCAGAAGGATCAGTGTCAGGAGTGATGAACGGCAAGAGGTACAACAGAGCAGTGAGACTACACAAGCTCGTGTATGAAGCACTGATGAGGCTTGCATGGAAAGGCTTCCTTTCATGGCTAGAAGAAAACCATTCAAGGGACATACACCATCTAGATGAAACACTGAAGGACATCAACAGCTTTCACAGCAATGTGTCTCAGGGACTCTTTCAAGAGCTGATGGAGAGTGAATCATGCACACATATCATGAAGCTTTTCCAAGTTTATCTTGAGACCCTCAGAGATGAACACAACCTCTCAGCATTCTGGATGTCATACCTGGACATGGTTGAGATCATGCTGGACTTAATTCGAGCCTCCAGAGAAGGCAACTGGATGCTCCACCTAGGAGCAATCCGACAGATGATACCGTGGTGTTTTGCCTATGACAAAGTGAACTATGCCCGGTTCCTAACCTACTACTATGCCTTGATGTCTCGACTGCCCATTGAACACCCAGAGGTCCATGAACACTTCATGCAAGGTGGCTTTTCGGTCCAGATCGGTAGCAAGAATCCCTTTGGACGGATCCCTGTGGACCAGACAATCGAAGAGACGATCAACAAAGACACCCAGACACCAGGGGGCACAAAAGGCTTCAGCCTGAAAGGCGGAGCTGTCGCCAGGTACTACCTGACATCGGAGTATCGCAGCAGGTACTTAAGGCAGCTCAGGACTATGGTAGTAGGCCAAAAGTATACTGACTTCAGCCACCCAGACCTACAGATGCCCAGGATTAGAAGAGATGAGGCCGATGTCCAATCTTTAGTTCAACTGATGGAGACCAGCTGGTTGAACCCCTTCAACGCAGAGCAAGAAGATCTTGTCAGTTTGTCAACTGCGACTATGGCACCACCAGAAGTTGTCAAAGACCTTCTAGGGGCCTACAGAATAGGAGAGGATGCATATCAAGCCTTCAAGGAAGAGCGCCTGGAGATCGATACGCCAACTATACAGTTTCATGACACGATGACGAAGACGAAACTGAGAACGTTCACTAACATCAGAATGAAGCCACGCTCACAAGACCATGCCAAGGAGGTTATCTTAAAGGCTGACAGGAACCTATTTGGCCAGATGATCCTTGTTGCCGAGAACAGAAAGCTCAAAATGAGTGATGTCTTGGCTCATCCCCTGGGGCCTTTGCCTTGGGCACTTGCCAGCGGTGATGGGTCTCTCCGCAAGACCAACAAGGCTGCCCTCGCAAAGGAGTTAGAGAGGAATGTTTCTCCTGCAGAAGTGATACCCGAGCCCTCTGCTACCATAATTGATGGGATGAGCCTGGTCCACAAACTGAAGGGAAACGACAAAACTTTTTCACAGCTTGCAGGTACAGCACTGAGTCACGCTGTTCATGAAGGTGCTAAGAGCAGGCGCATTGATGTTGTGTTTGATATCTACAAGGAGACATCCATCAAGGATGCAGAACGAGCCAAAAGAAGTGCAGGCACAGGAATTCATTTCAAGAACATTCAACCTGGGCACATCATCCAGCAGTGGAGAAAGTTACTCGGTAGTTCCTCCAACAAGGCAAGTCTTATCAAGTTCTTGGTAGAAGAATGGAAGGCACCACAGCACAGGGAGAAGCTCAAGGACAAGGAGCTGTATGTCACATGTGAGCAGCGCTGCTTCAAGATCACCAAAGAGCAGTGGGAAGAGGCTCCTGAGCTTAAGTCAACTCAAGAAGAAGCAGACACACGCCTTCTTCTCCATGCACTTCATGCAGCAGAATCTGGGAACAAGTCTGTCATCATCACTGCAGAAGATACAGACGTCATGGTGTTGTGTCTTGGCATGTGCCACAAGATCCCATCCCATCTGTTCCAGAAGTGCGGGACGAAGAACCGGACAAGATTCCTGGATATCACCACACTGAGCCGCACACTGGGAGGCAGCGTGTGTGATTCATTGATTGGTATGCATGCCTTTACAGGCTGTGATACCGTCAGTGCATTCGGTGGCCGAGGGAAGATGACGACACTCAAGCAGGTGAAGATGGACAAGACATACCAGCATGCTTTTCACGAACTTGGACGCTCATGGGAAGTGTCTCCAGAACTCTTTGAGAAGCTACAGGAAATCACCTGCCACATGTACCTACCATCTACCCACACACAACTAAGGTAAACAAGCTTCGGTATGAGCTGTTCTGTGCAAGACGTGGAGAGGTAGAGTCAAGTCAACTCCCTCCTTGTGAGGACTGCCTCTTCATGCATGCACTGCGTGCAAACTACCAGGCTGCGATCTGGAGGAGAAGTCTTCAGAGCCAGCCATTTGTTGCGAACCCAACAGACTGCGGTTGGATGACAGATGAGGACGGTAAGCTTGCCGTCAACTGGATGCGAGGCTCACCAGCACCAGATGCTGTTATGCAGCTACTGTCTTGCAAGTGTGTGCGGTCATGCGAACTCCCTAAGTGTACTTGCCTCAGCAATGGTCTAAAATGCACGGACATGTGCAGGTTACAGACATGTCAGAACAAGGCTATTGAAGAAGAGCCGGTGGCACAACAGTCAGATTCCGAGTCTGACGTAGATGATATTTAGGAGTAGTAATTTGCCATAATAGTATGTACAAGCCCATGGCATGCTTAGTGTGTATTTACAGGACTTGTATTAAATGTGACAATTACTATATGCATTTTGTTGACATTTAGGCATTCCTGTCCCCAAATTTGACATTTAAAAAAATTTCGGAATTTTCGGTAGGGTATGTCTATTCAAGAAGTGATAACGACCATTAAGCTACCAATGTGCAAGGGCTATCATATCAAAACATAAACTAGAGACATGTAGCAAGCTAAAAACACCTAAGAGAATTAGTCACCCCGGGTGGTACCGATATCCCAAAATTCGGGTCTTGGCTCATGGACTACAACGCCTCCACCAGCAGCAGGAGCACCAGGAGGAGTGCCAGGATCATCAGCAGGAGCGGCTGAGGAGTCTGGATTGTCGTCCGGTGGGGGCGACCCAGCTGAGCTTCCGGAGGATTGCCGCCGACGCCGCCTGCCTCGCCTGAGACGGGTGCATGGCTCGTACTGGCCTTCTGGCAAATCCTGTGCACGCCGGATGCGTCTCCCCGACAAAGGCCACTGTGCAGGGTTGAAGTGCAACAAGGAACGGACTACGCTTTCCTGGAACGCCAGCATAGTCATCTTTCTGCGGGGGTTTCACATCTTGAAGAGGACAAAGGCATTGAAGAGGGCCATTTGGATGAAGTAGAATACGATCTTCTTCGTCCATTTGACCGTCCTTCGCTGGATGGGGTAGTACTGGATCATCTGATCGAAATGATCCACCCCACCCATCTGGCGGTTGTAGTCGTCAACACAAACGGGCTTCATGATGTTCTTCCGAGTCTGCTGCCACCTGCCTTGTACCTTCTTCTTGACAAAGGACTGCTTTGGAATGGTGCTCTGGTCGTGGAATGTGGACACCATGTTGACAATCCGTTTGTCTTTCCAAAGCATCACTAGGGTTGTGCCGTTGTTCATCGCCTCAATTGCATCGTCTTCCAGTGTCGATGCATGGGCAATGTCGCGCAACCGCTTCGGAGCCCCTCGTGCAAGCCTCAGGGTGCCACACACATAGATCTGGTGGTGTGTGAGCATGTGGTGGCACAGGTCAACTGAGTTGTAAAAGTTGTCCATGAACAACTTGTAACCCATGCCTTGCAGGGACTCCGTTAAACCCTCAACCGTTTTCTGGAGAGTTTGACCAATACCAGTGTAGACTTCAAAGTCATACACGAAACCAGTCGTGGACTCTGCCAGGATGTACAGCTTGATGGCGTACTTCTTCGGCTTCATCGGGTTGTAGCACTTGAATGAAAGGCGACCCTTCCACCCAAGGCAGCCTTCGTCGATGGACACCTTCCTCTCCGCGACGTAGGCAAGCTTGAGGCCAGCAAGCAGGTAGCGCATCACCGTGCGGATCTTCACTAGCCTGTCTTTGGTCTGCTTGATGACTGCCTTGCTGTTGAACGTGTGGAAATTGCTCAGCAAGGCTTGGAACTTGGTGACCTGCATGGCCGTGCGAAACATTGGATAATTATGGACTCCATCATTTAACCAGTAGTGACGCACTGGGGAGTTTGTTCAAACCCATGAGGAAGTACAGGCCAAGGAATTTGGCCATGTCCTCCTCACTGAATGATGTCCACAGAGAACCAACGAATAAGGCATACGCGTTGGTCTCATTCACCAGGAACCTGAGCAGTTCTCTTGTAAAGAAGAGCTGGAAGAACTGCAGTGGTGTCACTGGTGCTGGAACCCGCAAGCCTGGGGTTCCAGTGAAAGGATCAACGTTGGGTGTGAACGGGTCTGACGTCCACTCGTGATCCTCAGCATACACGGTGGGGGGGCGTGGAGGTGCACGTGCTGGGCGAGCACCACGTCGTCCGCCTGGACGACGTATGTAACCTCTGCGGCCCCTGGGCCTACCACCTCGACCCTTCATAGGGCCAGATTTTCGGCGGGGAGGGGCAGGGGGTGGGGGGTCGTCTTCTGCGGAAGACGAAGGGGGTGGGGGTGATGGTGGATGTGATGAGGGTGATGGAGAAGGTGGTGTGGTGGAGTCAGGGTGTGTGGGTGATGGTGGATGTGATGAGGGTGATGGAGAAGGTGCTGTGGGTGGATGAAGTGGGGCAGGAGGAAGCCTCTGTGGAAGCTCCTCATCGATTGCCGCAGCAATCTCATCGTGCATGATTTGGTGATGTTCAGGCGGAACAAACGCCATGTAGCGCGCCTCGCTGCCCCCGCTGTTACCCAAGGAGATCAGCGAGGGGGAGGCTACGTTGGGAGACAGGACATGTGATGGTGGGGTGTTCAGATTACCCACCGGCAGGAGTGGAGCCAGGATGCAGGGGCTGTCTGAAATGTTGCTGGCCGGTGATTCTACGTGAGGTAACAAGGGACCGCCATGCAGGGTGTGTCGTGAAGCAGGAGAAGAAAAAGAATAGAATGTGTGGA